>CM070720.1:20474980-21023474 GCA_036346275.1 Otatea glauca
GGCTTGTTAACGACTTGTGGTTGGAACCTAGCAAACTGTTGCGGTGTCATCCTCATTCGCGGTGGTTAGGCGTCCACAGGTTAGTCATCAAGCGTTTGCGATTTTCCCCAAGCTCCTTGCACTTATCCTCGAGAATCAAAGCCTTGTTTACCAATTCTTGGAAATGCGGAAAAGTGTGGGTAATCGGCCCACTTGCATACGAGTTTAGTCCTTTCATGAAGCGGGATCGCTGGCCTTGTCGTCGCTACGTCCTCGAAGCATAGCGAGCTAAGCTGCGTGAATTTGTTTAAGTAATCGGCCACGGTTGGCTTCCTTGCTTAAGCGCCTGAACTCTTCCTTTTTGGGTCCATCATCCCTTCCGTACATGATGCTGGCGGAAGGCCGTTGCAAACTCTTCCCATGTGATTTCCATGGGTGCCTCGTGAGTAACACAGAGTTCTCCCACCATTCTGCATTTGTTCCCTCAAGGCGATGAGATGCATAAAGAACCTTCTCATGCCCTTCACATTGCGTGATGTACAACTTCCTCTCGGTGGTTCTCACCAATCATACGCTTCCAAGGGTTGGCGTTGCCGAGAATGTTGGCGGTCGGGTCCTCATAAAGTCGACAATTTGGAATAAGGACGAGGTCCGCCATTGTTGTTCTGACGGCGGGGTTGTTGATTGCAGCCATATTGGTCATCTTTGCATCATAGTCCGCATCAACCGAGTTTGCTTGTGAAAAAAGCTCCCAAGTTACGCATATCCTTGGTGGTGGTGGTGCTCCTTCGTTGGGATTGTTGCGGCGCGAGACCACTTCGAAGCTCCGTTGTTGCGCGGGTATTCACCATCCGCTTGATTGCTTCTTGGGTTAGGAAAGGTAGATGTAGCATAGATAAGATGCAAGAATTTCTAAGGCGGGGGAACAGGTTAATCCCAACTTAAATAATCTTTATTAATACTTGGTATGGTTGCTTACAATGCCTAAGGGCTTTGCAACACATCTTGCACACTCAACAAACAATTAAGAACCAAACTAAACATGCAACCTTAACGTCTACTAAAGGTAAAGGCTAACTTAAAGACGCGACTCAACACTCGAGTCTCAACACAACTCTAAGACCGACTCTCACTCATCCGGCCACCTGGTGAGGCGATCCAGTGCATACACGGTGGGTGGGTGGCATGGGTGCGAACCTATCCTGGTGACCCTCTGCTGGCTCCTCGGGCTCCCACTCACGCTCTTGAGGTCTTCTTCTTCCTCCTCGGCGACCTCATCCGGCTCTGGGCGACTGGTCCGCTAGCTCCTCGGCCACCGCAAGGCTTCCTCGGCTCGCCGATGACTCGGCTGCGGCGTCACGGGTCTTTGAAGCTCTCGCTCCGCCACTCTCGGCGCCTCACGCTGTCTCGGCTCTGCGCGATGTCCTCGGTGATCCTCCTGGGCGGTGGCGAACTCAGCAAGGTGTACTGCAGTAGCACACTCTCCCTCCACGATCCGTCGACGCTGGCACGCTCGCCTTTGTCGGGTGAAGCGAACACGGTGTCGCGGCTCGTCGTAGGCGTAGTCGTGGCGGATCCGTCGTGAAGCAAGTCTAGCGACCTCTGAACTCCGGCCTCGTAAGTGAACCTTGGGCGGTGATGTGGATCGATGCGGTGGTCTCGTCGCACTCTCGGCGAAGATAATCGACTTGCGAAGAATCCCGATGCACACCGTTGGCGTTCAGTTGCTTCCTCGGTAGAGCGGACGATCAAAGCCTCCAATCACTTGAAGAACTCTCCACGGCTCCATGGCGTAGCCACCACCCTCGACTCGAAAGATGGAAGATCGGCATCTATTCAAAACAAAATTTTGAATAAGATCTCCACTCAAAGCGGCAACGAAAAGAAGGTAATTTAGCAAGGATGAGAGTAGGAGGATGAGATAAGCCAAGAGTTTCATATTAGTCAATTTTACCGTTTCCTTTAGAAAATAATTTTGGACACTCCTAAGAGATACCAACTACCTAGGGCCAAGACCTATAGTCGGTATGGCTCGATACCACCTCTGTCGGGACCGAATTTGCAAATCGGACCCTCTGTGTATACCGCACTAGTCGAGGATCACGCTAGTGCACACAGGCTCAACATAGATGCTATCATAGTCACACACAGTGAAATATAGCATAAACTTCATTAATTAATAATAGCTGTTGTCTTACATGAATAATGCCTCACGGGGCTTAAAAGAGTATCAATGAGAAGCGGAAATAGAATAAGCGCAGTGGCGCTCCATTCGCCACGAGCAGCCGACGAGGCTCGGACCCTAAGCATTCGCATCCAAGTAATCCTCCTCCATGAATGGTATAGATTCCTCTTCTTCTGAAGTTGTTGTTGTTGGGGTGAGTACATAAAGCACTCAACAAGTTGTGCACAACAATGCAAGTCTAATATTCTATATGCTTGGCTTAATCCAAAGGAATGGCTAGTAAGGGTATTTTGCAATAAAGCAGCATTTAACAAGAATACAATAAATAGATTGGAAAGCAGTAAAACAAATACAGTAATTAATAAATTCAGCATTTCTGAAGTAACCAAGTTTCTCAATCCTAAATTATTTTCCACTTTCCATGGCACCTTGCCATCCCAATAGGTTTTTGTTTAACAAAAGTCTAACCCTTAACTGTAATTCCCGAGCATTGCCCAATACCGTGAGCACGGCTATTCGAATAGATTGTACACTCTGCAGAGGTTATGCACTTTACCCACACGATACAACCAAACACCACCAAGGCGAGTGATCGTAACAAAGCCTTTACAATGCTACACCTAGACCCAGTACTGCTCGCTAAGGTTTCAACACTGAAGGGTTAAACCACCACAACAGGGCCCCCCTCTTGCGCCATGTGAGTTAAACCGTAACCCGGGACTCACTATTCACCACGACAGTACCGAAATCTAGGTTTCACAAATTATTCAGCTAGGCCTGTCCCATTCAGACATGTGGTTGCAAGAGAGACTCAGGTCAAAGGCTTGCAAGGTTAAGTCCTTAAAGTGATTAAGGCAAGACTTCCACATACCCTGCCAAACTGGCCCACCTTGGCACACTGCCCCTTGCCACTTGCCTCAATCTAAAATCATTACCACCCCAGTTGATTACCAAGCACCACATGCCATCAACATTTCAATCCCGATGTGTGACCTCCTCGCCACGACAACTTGATATCATTGTGTGACAACACATGACACACCAATTCATAAACATTGTTCCATATTCCATTAGTCAAGATTAAGTATCAACATTCGGACACATGTGATGACGTGGCATGGCTAAGCAATCTATGACATCTAACTAGCGGGTTGATTATCAATATTAACCAACTATAATTCCACATCCTAGGGTGACAAATAGATCATGGCATAAAATTGGCAAGGTATGATTTAATTCAAATAGGCATATTATATAATTCCCAGATTAATTGAAATCATTTATACACATAAAATATCATGCATAAAGTTTAAGAGACAAAATAGCAATTTGGTGAAAATTAGGTGCAACATGATCAAAGCACAACTTGCCTTGGAGTAGGTGCTGGTCTTGCTCTGAGCTTGGGTCTTGAAGCGATGAATCTTCCTCCGGATCACCGAGCGGTTCAACGTCTACAGCTAAAGCGATGCCAAAATAGCAAATAAACACCAAACCAGAGAGCAAACAAACTCCAAAAATAAAATAAAATTCACCAATAAATAGATATTGATTTTACAATTTTTTAGAAATTTGAATCACTCAAACCCGAGTTAAAATGCAAAAGATATAGCCTTTTGAAGTTTGAATAAATACTGAAAATACAGAAAATAGAATTTCGATTTTTCGAATTATTTTCTATTGGAAAAGATCTTTATTGCGCAACGCGATGTCAATACGACTCGGACCAATCGGTGACGACACGTCGCTGGTCCATGGACACGGTCCACGGAACGCCTACGTCCACCGTGGGCCGCGCCCGGCGCCTCGCACCCGCGCCCGACACGCGACGCGCGCATCGATTGGCTGCGGCGCCGCCCGTGCGATGCTCGACATGCGGCGCGCATCTGCGACGATCGGCGGCCACCGATCTACCCCTACGTGGCTCAATCCGATCGTCTATTCGGATCGCGGTTAGAAATTTACCCTAGCGAAACAACGATGAAGAAGCGGCGTGGCTTGATCTCGGGCGGTTGGCGAAGATCCAACGGATCGCGAAGCTCGAGACACGGCGGGGCTTGCACGGAGCGGAGGAAGGCGACCACCGAGCGGCGTTTGACGCGACTCGGCGAAGAAGGCGGACTCAACGCGACACGACGCGAGAACTTCGGATCTGGAACCGATTGGCGGGAGGATGCTCGGCAGCGGCGAATGGCGCAAAAACTTCGCGGCGGCACTGCAAAGAACTACGGCGAGCTCTGGCGATGATGGCGAAAGCAAAGCGAAGAGGCTAGAGCTCGGGTGCGCAAGGAGCGAGGAACATCGGATGCGGGTGCGGCTTTATAGCCTCGGCATGCGCCGCAGGAGGAAATCCTAAATCACGCAGGCGGCGGCAAAGCGGCGGCGGATTGAAACCGAATCGGAGGCGACGGCGAGACCGTCCGATCCAAGATGGCGGCCAAGATTAGATCGAGCGATCGATCCGATCCGCTCTTTCCAAATCCAGCGGACGAGATCTAAACTTACCAAAACAACGCGAAGCGTCCGACCACTTGATCTCGATCCAGCGGCTCGCGGCACTAGGGTTTCGCGAAGGAGGCGACCATCGATCTTCATCCAACGGTCACACGCAGCGGCGGCGAAGCGAGCTAACGGGCGCGGCAATGGGCAGCGCCGCATACGATCTTGGGCTTGGCCCGATCTTATTCACTCGATTTTCAAAAGCTTTTTATTTAAAATAATTCCGAAATTAGATTAATCTATTTTAAGTAATTAAAATATCGGGAAAAATCACGAAAATTCTCATAAATACTTTGAGACATTACGAGCTCAAATAAAATATTTTGGTAAAACTTTATATTAACTTTATCTATATATATTTAGTTTTCACCAAAGGTTCAATATACTTAATTAAAATAAATTTAGATAATTTCTGGAAAAATCCAATAAATTCAGAAAATCACAAAAATGCATGTGAGCGAAATTATAAGCCAAATTTTGGGATGTTACACATACCAAGTATTAATAAAGAGTATTTAAGTTGGGTTTAACCTGTTTCCCCCGCCTTAGAAATTCTTGCATCTTATCTATGCTACATCTATCTTTCTTAACCTAAGAAGCAATCAAGCAGATGGTGAACACCCGCAGTAACAACGGAGCTTCAGGAAGTCGTCTGCGCCTAGGCAACTATCCCAATGAAGGAGCACCACCGCAGCAAGCACCGCCAGTGGATATGCAGAACTTCGGAGCCTTTCTCGCTGCGCAAACTCAGTTGATGCAGACAATGATGCAGCAGGTGACCAATATGGCTGCAATCAACAACCCTGCTGCCCAGAACAACAATGGCGGGCCTCGTCCTTACTCCAAGTTGTCAGACTTCATGAGGACCCGACCACCAACATTCTCAGGGAATGTCAACCCCTTGGAAGCGGATGATTGGCTGAGAACCATTGAGAGGAAGCTGTACATCACTCAATGTGAAGGCCATGAGAGGGTTCTTTACGCATCCAATCAGCTAGAGGGAACAGCTGCAGGATGGTGGGAGAACTACTGTGCTGCTCATGAGGAACCCATGGAAATCATATGGGAAGAGTTTGCAACCGCCTTCCGCCAGTATCATGTACCAGAAGGGATGATGGACCTGAAAAAGGAAGAGTTCAGGGCGCTTAAGCAACGAGGCCAATCGGTGGCCGATTACTTGAATAAATTCACGCGATTAGCCGCTATGCTCACGAAGGCGTGGCGGCGGACAAGGCGAACAGTCCGCTTCATGAAAGGACTAAACTCAGGGCTGCAGGTGGGGCTAATTACCCACACTTTTTCGGATTTTCAAGAATTGGTAAACAAGGCTTTGACTTTGGAGGATAAGTGCAAAGAACTGGGGGAGAATCGCAAGCGCCTGATGACCAACCCAGGTGGACGCCCTAACCACCTGCGAATGAAGATGACACCGCAATAGTTTGCTAGATTCCAATCGCAAGCTGTCAATAAACCAGCAACACCTGCGCCGCGACCACCGGGATAGAGTTATCAGACGCCGGTTCAAAGTAACAATGCTCAAGAAGGAGTGCAGCAGTCAGCCACCAGAAGGTGCTACAGTTGCAATGAGCTGGGGCATTATACCAACAGATGTCCCCAGAAAGGAGGTATCACGCCAGTGCATTTCAACCTTGGAACGACACCTACTAAGGCGCCAATTACGGGAGCGAGCCGAGGATCTGGACAGGCAGGAGCGATGCCTCATGCTACTATTCGGGGCAGGGTCAACCACATCACCGCAGATGGAGCTCACGAGCGTCGGGCGTCGTCTTTGGGTAAGTTTTAGTAAACTCGATTACACCTGCAGATTTTATTTGATTCGGGAGCTTCACATTCATTTGTCTCTCGGACTTTTGCATCTGAAAATGGTTTGATTATGAAAAATCTTAAATGCGTGATGTTAGTCCAAGCCCCGGGATCTAAGTTAAGATCTAGCCTTGGGTGCTTGGGAGTTAAGCTGCTAATTAATGGGGTAGAGTTCCTAGCGAACTTGATCATGTTAGATACCGGGTTTTAGATGTTATCCTTGGTATGGGTGGTTGACCAAGCACAAGGCGATATTGGATTGCGGTCGAAGGTTGTATCCATTGAGAGCCCTGGAGGAGAGAAAGTGGAATTCTAAGCGACAACAGTTCGTGATGGTCAACTAATGGTTAATAGCGTAAAAGCCGTCAGCATAGAAGAAATGCTAGTGGTCAGGGAATACCCAGATGTATTTCCAAAGGATCTGTCGGGGATGCCGCCAGACTGTGACATCGAGTTTGTCATTGAGTTAGCACCTGGAACAGCACCGATAGCAAAAAAGACCCTATCGGATGCCAACTGATGAACTAGTAGAAATGAAGAAGCAGATTGAAGAGCTGTTGGAGAAAGGCTTCATAAGACCAAGCTCATCGCCATGGGGAGCGCCAGTTTTGTTTGTAAGGAAAAAGGATGGAAGTCTAAGGATGTGTATCGATTATCGAGCACTTAATGAAGTAACAATTAAGAACAAGTACCCGTTGCCAAGAATCGACGACATATTTGATCAGTTAAGGGGAGCAGGAGTCTTTTCCAAGATAGACCTTTGTTCAGGATATCATCAACTGAAGATTAGAGCAGAAGATGTTCTGAAGACCGCATTCTCGACGAGATATGGACATTATGAATTTACAGTTATGTCGTTCGGATTGACCAATGCGTCGGCATATTTCATGAATTTGATGAATAAGGTTTTCATGGAGTATCTGGATAAGTTTGTTGTTGTCTTTATAGACGATATCCTGGTTGATTCCAGAAGGATTCATAGCTACATTGGAAGTAAAACCGACGCTTTAGGATCAGATTCGGGAAGGGTAGAAGGATGATGAGAAAATCGACCGAATCAAAGCTAAAAAGGATGAAGGATTAGCGGCAGATTTTACTATGGATGACCAGGGTACCATGTGGTTCAAGGGTCGAATCTGTGTGCCACACAGACCAGAGCTTAAGCAGTTGATTTTGGAAGAGGCTCACAATTCCAAGTATTCAATCCATCCAGGAAACGCCGAGATGTACCAGGACTTAAGGGAGAGGTTTTGGTGGCCGAATATGAAGCGTGAAGTCGCTGATCATGTTTCCTTGTGTGATATATGCCAGAGAGTTAAGGCAATACACCAGAGACCAGCAGGATTACTACAGTCATTAAATGTTCCAGAATGGAAATGGGAAGAAATTGGTATGGATTTCATCACTGGGTTGCCAAGAACTCAAAGTGAGTATGATTCTATATGGGTCATTTTGGATCGATTGACTAAAGTTCCTCACTTCATTCCGGTTAAGACAACTTACTCAGGAGACCGGTTAGCAGAATTATTCATGGCCAGAATTGTGTGTTTAAATGGTGTGCCTAAGAAAATAGTGTCAGACAGAGGTACTCAGTTCACCTTGAGATTCTGGGATAAATTGCATGAAGCTATGGGAACGCGATTGAACTTCAGTACAGCATATCACCCACAGACCGATGGCCAGACAGAAAGAGTAAATCAAATTTTGGAAGATATGTTGAGGGCTTGCGCTTTAGCCTACACTACTTCATGGGACAAATGTTTACCATATGCAGAGTTCAGCTATAACAACAGTTACCAAGCTAGTTTGCATATGTCACCATTTGAAGCTTTTTATGGTCGTGCCTATCGAACCCCGCTGAATTGGAATGAGACAGGAGAGCGTATGATATTTGGCCCTAATATTCTCAAGGAAGCTGAAGAGCAAGTTTCCATGATAAGAGAGAGGTTGAAAATTGCGTAGTCAAGACAAAAGAGTTACGCAGATAATCGACGCCATGATTTGAGTTTCTAGCCAGACGATTTTGTGTATCTTAGAGTTACCCCTCTGAAAGGAGTTAAAAGGTTCCACGCTAAAGGAAAGCTTGCCCCAAGATATGTTGGACCGTTCAAAATTTTGAGCCGTCGAGGGGAGGTTGCTTACCAGTTGGAATTGCCGCAGTCACTGGCAGGCGTGCATGATGTGTTCCATGTGTCACAGCTCAAGAAGTGCCTTCGGGCGCTAGCGGAGCAGACGCCTTTGGAAGAGATTGAGTTGCAGAAGGATTTGACCTACAAGGAGCAGCCGATGAAAATTTTGGATGTCATGGACCGCAGAACCAGGAACAAATCAGTTCGTTTTTTTGAGTTGGTGGAGCAACCATTCTGAGAATGAGGCAACCTGGGAGCGTGAAGAGGACCTGAAGTTAGAATTTCCAAACCTATTCCTTAGTTAGCCACGAATCTCGGGTTGAGATTACATTAAGAGAGGCAGGTTTGTAACACTCCAATTTTTACTTTAAGTGTTATTTTATTGTCATTTATGCAATTTGAGATTTATTGGGATTTTTCTGGATTTATTGGAATTTATTTTGAGAATTAAGTAATTAGCCTCTTTGAGAAAACCAATTAAATATCTGCATAGTCAAAATAAAGTTTTCCCAAAAATATTTTATTTGAACTCAAAATGTCTCAAAGTATTTATGACAATTTTCTTGGATTTTTCCTGATAATTTAATTGCCTTAAATAAATTAATCTAATTTCGGGAATTATTTTAAACCAAAAAGCTTTTGAAAAAATCGGTGAGCGATGCTTGGCGAAGCCCGACCTTCTGCTGTGTATTGTGTGTATTGAGCGACTGTCGGCCGTTTATTTCTTGCCTCGCGTGTGGACCGTTGGATCCAGATCGGACGGCCGTTTCTTTCGCGAAACCCTAATGCGATTGGCCGTTGGATCGAGATCGTGCGGCGTTGTCTTGGAAATAATTGATCGCATCCGTTGATTTTGGAAAGTGCGGATTGGATCGGATCGGCTGAGATCTAATCGTGGCCATTGACCGCGAATCGGACGGCTGGGCATCTTCGTCTCCGATTCGCGTTTCCAAACCCGCCGCCGCACGCCGTCTCCGCCGCGGAGTGCTAGGGTTGCCATTTCTGGGCGCATGCCGAGGCTATAAAAGCCGTAGCCGCACCCCGAGGTTCCTCACTGCCTTGCGCTTTCAGTCGTTCAAGTCTTCGTCGTCGAATCGCTGTCGTTTATCCCTAAGAGCTCGCCGTAGTTTTCCGTAGCGCCACCGATCATTTTCTCGTCGTTCTGTTACCGTTAAGCATCCATCCGCCGCTCAGGTTCCAGATCCAGACTCGTCGCGTCAAGCCGCGTCGAGGCCGCCACTTCATCTAGCCGAAGATGTACCGAAATGCTGTTCGGGTGGTCGTCTTCCTCCGCTCCGGTGCAAGCCAGCCGCCGTGCTTCGGAGCTTCGTGTAGCCGTTGGATCTTCGCCGGACCGTGCAAATAGAGCCACGTCTCCACATTCAACAGTGTTCCGCTTGGGTAAGCCTTGGCCGTTAGATGTGCGATGAGCATTTGAGATTGAGCCGCATAAGTATAGAACGGCAGCCGTCGGATTCCCTCGCGGATGTGCGCCGCGTGTCAACGTGTGGCGCAGGGCGTCGTGGGCCGCATCCACGGTGGACCAAAGGCGGTTCTGTGGACCAAGTCCATGGACCAGGGCTGACGTGTCACACCCGATTGGTCTGGGCCAGGGCTGACGTCAGCGTTGTGCAATAAAAATCTTTTCCAATAGAAAAATAATTTGGGAAAATCGGAAATTATATTTTCTGTATTTTCAGTATTAATTGAAACTTCAAAAGGCTATATCTTTTGTATTTTAACTCGGATTTGAGTGATTCAAATTTCTAAAAATTTAAAAAATCAAGATCTATTTATTCGTGAATTTTATTTTATATTTTGAGTTAGTTTGCTCTCTATTTTGGTGTTTATTTGCTATTTTGGCATCGTTTCGCGTAGACGTTGAACTGCTCGGTGATCCGAAGGAAGATTCGTTGCTTCAAGACCCAAGCTCAGAGCAAGACCAGCACCTACTCCAAGGCAAGTTGTGCTTTGACCATGTTGCACCTGATTTCACAAAATTGCTATTTTGTCTCTTAAACTTTATGCATGATATTTTATGTGTATAAATGATTTCAATTAATCTGAGAATTAGATAATATGCCTATTTGAATTAAATCAAACCTTGTCAATTATATGCCATGATCTAATTGTCAACCTAAGATGGTTAATTAATAATTGGTTAATATTGATAATCAACATGGACTAGTTAGACCGTCATAGATTGCTTAGCCATGCCACGTCATCACATGTGTCCGAATGTTGATACTTAATCTTGACTAATGGAATATGGAACAATGTTTTTGAATTGGTGTGTTATGTGTTGTCACACAGTGATATCAAGTTGTCGTGGCGAGGAGGTCACACAACTAGATTGAAATGTTGGTGGCATGTGGTGCTTGGTAATCAACTGGGTGGTAATGATTTAGATTGGGGCAAGTGGCAAGGGGCAGTGTGCCAAGGTGGGCTAGGATTGGCAGGGGTATGTGGAAGTCTTGCCTTAATCACTTTAAGGACTTAACCCTTCAAGCCTTTGACCTGAGTCTTTCTTGCAACCACATGTCTGGAATGGGACATCCTCGCTGAATAATTTGTGAAAGCCTAGATTTCGGTGCTATCGTGGTGAATAGTGAGTCCCAGGTTTACGGTTTAACTCACATGGCGCAAGAGGGTGGCCCTGTTGTGCTGGTTTAACCCTTCAGTGTTGAAACCTTAGCCAACAGTACTGGGTCTAGGTGTAGCATTGTAAAGGCTTTGTTATGATCACTCACCTTGGTGGTGTTTGGTTGTATCATGTGGGTAAAGTGCATAACCTCTGCAGAGTATACAATCTATTCGAATAGCCGTGCTCACGGTATTGGGCAATGCTCTGGAATTACAGTTAAGGGTTAGACTTTTGTTAAACAAAAACCTATTGGGATGGCAAGGTGTCATGGAAAGTGGAAATTGATTTAGGATTGAAAATCTGGTTTACTTCTGAAATGCTGAATCTATCAATTACTGTATTTCTTTTACTGCTTGTATTCTTGTTAAAATGCCGTTTTATTGCAAAATAGCCATATTAGCCATTCCTTTGGAATAAGCCAAGCATATAGAATATTCGACTTGCATTGCTGTGCACAACTTGTTGAGTGCTTTATGTACTCACCCCAACAACAACTTCAGAAGAAGGAGAATCTACGCCTTTCGTGGAGGAGGATTATATGGATGCGAATGCTTAGGGTCTGAGCCTAGTCGGCAGAGAGGAGAGGCAGTGAGCTGAATGGCTCGGCCAGAAGAGAAAAGGGAGAGGAAATAAAAGGGAGAAGATAAAAAGAGAAAAGGGAGAGGAAATAAAAGAGAGAAGAGAAAAAGAAGAAAAAGAAAAGAAGAGAAAAGAAAAGAAGAAGGGAAAAAACTGAGAAAATGGGTAGATTGTCGCAATCTACGACTAGTTTAGTTAATTAGTTAGTTATATGCATAAAACTCAAAAAGGCAATAACCATCAACATTAAGTAAATGAATGGTTAAATATAACATTAAAAATTCATGACATCAAAAATGGCAACCAACAACTCTTATATAAATGAATCTGCAGCTATTGGAATGGTTGGACACAATACTCATATTCAAATTAAATTGCCATAGATTAATATAATGTGATTTTCAGGACAAGAACAAAACCCACTAGAAAGCCAAAACCCGTATATGAGAGAGGACATACCTTCCGAGTATATGCCAGGCATTCATCCCTCTGATCATATTTTATTAAATGCTTTTAACTGCTTTTATGTATCTATCAGTATCATCACTGCATGAAAAGCTTATTTTTCAAATGAAAGCATTAAATCAAAAGTGGATGGGATGAATGGGTTGAAAATGGGTTGATGGGTTGAAAATGGATTGATGGATGGATAATTGGATGTGGTAGTGGATTAGTTTATTTAGTTAATGGGTTGGTTGGCATGTGTCTTTAAATATGGTTGGTAGATGGCGCCGATGAGAAGGATTGTCATGCTGGTGGGGTCCTCTACATAGGCTATAATATAAGGGTTAAACAAGTAACACTTGGGCAATGAGTCGTAAAACCAATATCAACCATGATGTGTGAAATCGGTCAGAAAAGGTTTCCCTATGAAGGTATTAGCATCTCCACATTGGATAAGTATAGAGGGTGCCCTCTAGGAAATGCCGGTATGCCCCGGAGGTGTGGGACCAATTGGGTGGCGGTATATTTGAAGCCCATATGTGTACCACCTATTTTTAGAAGGTGTACAACTATATCTGCAAGTTGTGGGGCTGCCTAGAATAGGTGTTCCCAACTCGAGTGCAGGGTTAGAGATCTAATACTTGAGTAGTGATAAACGTTCTGGGCATCTCTTATGGGTGTCACTATGGGTAAAGTGGTACGAATCTGCGTAGGGTAAATCTTGAATTCAAGCTAGTCTCTTGGATTGGAGACTACGAAAAGTTGAGTTTGTCTCATATATAGTGTTAGTAGTGTTTTCTAAAAATCTACAATCAACAACCTTTAAAACTAAAGCTTAATTCCTGTAAAAGTGTTTTTTGAGGGAAGGTGATCATTAGATGGATTGGATTGGGAGGGAAAATCATCTATTGCATTCTCTATTAATGTTTGCTGAGTACCCTGTACTCACTCTTGCTAACCCCCTGCATAGAAGGTGATTCTATGGACACTCCAAAGCTTGGGGTGAGGATTGTTCGCAGGACTAAGATTTACAGGACAATGACTACCACTGCTACTATTAGGAGGAATAAAGGAATAAAGGGTCTAGTGGATGTAATAAATTCTTGCTGTATTTGGAACCTATGTAAGCTTAAGACAATGAACAGATAGACCTGCGTGGCTTAATGGAATGTAATAAAGACTTCCATTTTCGGTCTCTAATTATTGTTCTACTACAATACTCTGAATACAGTATAGTAACTGATAAAGTATCGGGTTGCCCAATATTTTGTTAGCTACTATGCCGAGATTCACATAATTAACTAAGGAGTAATGGCAACGTGACTGTCGTTACCTGGGGCTAATTATATGGGTCGCCACAGGTGGTATCAGAGCAATAGTTACGAGAACCACACAAATAAATAATTAGAGTCTGATAGAAAGCCTAGGCAAAAATAGGTCTCTCTAGCTATATGGCTCTAACTATAACATAATTCTCACCTTATCATTTACTAAATGCTAATTTAATCTCAAGTATTTTGCTAATTTAGCCACCGATACTAACTTGAAACCTTTTTGCAGGATGTCCTGCTCTAGGATCCCTACGTCCCACGTCTAGGGTCAACACATGGTGCTGCTAGGGCAGATCGTTCGGGAGCTAGGAGGAGGATGGGTAAATACTTCCAGGAGACATACAAGGATTTAGCTACGCCCAAGGTCGGGGTCATAGTCTTGGGATTAGCTATCTAGCCTAGTTATTATGAGGAGTTCATCTCCCCTTGGCATCATGTAGAGTATTTCTTACCTCTTCAGGATGCTGCTAGGAAGGAAGTGATTGCACTCAGGGCCTAGTTTATGAGGCACACACTTCCTTTAGTCAGTTTCCCTTGTTTACTCACGGAGTTTCTCACCCTGCACCACCTCCTTCACCCTGTCCACAAAGTTCTGGTGAGACTTCGGGACCTTCAGCCCAGAGGGTCACTATTAACTATATGATGGCATTCGATGCCATGTGTTGTGAGGGGATGAATGAGGCAGCGATGTACGCTGAGAGTAGGGCCACCTACTGACATCAGCTGTATAGTGTTGCTGAGTCAGCATGTGAGGCTTTAGAGTCCACTCTCATGCATATGATGCCCCCAGCCACCGACCCCTTTGCCAGCCCAGACACAGATCCCTTTGCCTCACCATCCACCCCTACCGCCTCCGCCACCATAGTGCCACCTACCACCGCTACTGCACCTCCCCACCAGTACAACTTCTTTTTAGAGCTTGGTATTCCTGCCCCAGCACCTCCCCCATATCAGTACCCAGTCCCTCCAGAGATAGGCATTCCCATCCCCCAGTTCCTATTTAGACCCTCTGCCATTTGCCCCTTGCCACCGCGTAGTCGGTCCTCGCATTGCACCATCCGCATGAGCGTCCACCTAGGTCCTAGCTTAGATGCTGCATACTTGAACACCTATTTAGGACACCTGGGTCAGGGTACTAGTAAAGGTGTCCAGAGTCAGGGGGGAGGAGGATCCAGAGGAGGCAGCTGAGTAGAGTACAGGGTGGGTTAGTTATGTCTTTATGTTATTGATGTATTATGCAGCTTGTAGTGAACTCCATGTATGAACTTGATGTAATATCCCGGTTGTAGTGACAATTTGATGTACTTGCTTCTCATTATATGGCATGTTCTCTTGTTAATATTGTCTACATATTTAGTGCAATGCATTAGTTGCATCTCATTTCATCATAGTTATCATGTTTTGAATAATGATCTGTTGCATGCATTCCTTTAATCAATGAGCATGCTACCATTTCTATGAAAACTTCAAGTAGTATAGGAATTTAATAATACCATGTGACATATTAAAATGAGGCTAAGAATGTTGTAAAATTAATTGCTTAATGAAATTGAGAGCTCATTCTTGCATCCTGTTTATTGCCATGCCATCATAAGTAGTATGCTTGCATTGGGCGTAGGTTAGATAGGTTCATCTAGTCAACGATGCATGCTTTTATTGTCGTATAGACCAGATGTGTGGTATATGGCTATATATATATAGATAGATGGAATACAGCAAATAGGAGCTAAGGTTTGAAAACGGACCCAAACCTGTTTGTCCGTGGTGTCCCTGGATGCGTGGCTCCATGGTGCGCTCGAGCATGGGGCCTCGAGGAGTTCTTGGTGCTCAGATATACCAAGTTTGTTTTTCGTTTGTCTTCTGTAGACGTAGATGCTACTCGAAGGGCAGCTTCAAGGAGTTCTTGGTGCACAGACACCAAGATTTTTGTCGTTTATTTATTTGCATTTTAATTGCGATTTATGGCTATTCTGTAGATAGGGCAGCCCGAGTGCGTTAATCTCGGGGCGTTCCTGGTGCTCAAACATCAGGGCTTGTTTTTGTTTATCTTCAATTCGCGATTTATGGTTCTTATTCTGAAATGATTAGGTAGGTTGAGTCATGTATGAATTCTGAAATGGAGTAGCGAATGAGAGCAATCAGATCTGATTTCTTCTCTTTTGCTTAAAACAAAAACCATAATAGCCTCTACCCACAATAATACCTCTCATCTTGTAATTAAGTGATAGTATAAATAAAAGATTAATCATCATCCTTCTACACAAAAAAATTCTTGTCTTATAAATGAAATTCTGCTAAGAGTAAATGTCCAACCTTTCTTATGCAATCATCTTAGCTATATATATAGTAAGGGCTAATAAAAATTAAAAATGTGATAAAGGCAAAGAAACAACTAAGATATGCATATTTAATGCTCTTCTTTGCAGGAAATGTCGGACAGAGAGATAGTAGAGTAGGACTTGATCCTTAGGTTAGGTTCCACCTAAAATCAACTTAGCATGCCGGAACCACCATATGTTCCTATCCATGATCTCAATCAGCCAAATCCTGGCAACCCACACACCCAGGAGGCAATGTCAGTACTGTTGGAATTCCAGAACAATCTGACCAGTTAGGAAGGGGCCTGATGTTTTTAGAAAACTCTAGGAGGGAAGCCCAGACAAATCAGAACCAATTCACGGCAAATCAAATTCAATTCATGGAAGCTCTACTCACCAATTTAGTACCTAGAACCCATCCCTTAGGTAGACATCAAGTCACCTTAGGAGAGTTTCTCCAGGCTTGCCCACCCACTTTCCCAGAGCCACAGAACCTCTTGAGGCTAAGGATTGGCCTCAAGAGATCGAAAAAAAGTTAACCACAGTAGGTTGCTTTGAGGAAGAGAAAGACCAATTTGCAACCTACCAGTTAATGGGACCCGTGACAACATGGTGGAATAATTATTGCCACATCTGTATAGGAGAACAGACTTTCACCTGGGCAGAGTTCACCTCCCATTTTCGTGTCACCCATGTTCCATTGGGAGAAATGGACAATAAAAAGAGAGAGTTTTGGGACTTGACACAAGGGGGTACGAAGGTCTCTGACTATCTAAACAAATTCAATAAGCTATCTAGGTAGGGGTGGGCATTCGGTTAGTTTGATTTAATCTGTTTGGTTTTTTCGTTTAAAAAAATAGATTTTCAGAAACTGCCAATCGAAATTCTAGGTTCAGAAAAAAATAACCAAACCGAATTAACCGAATTTTTTTCGGTTCGGTTTTCGGTTTTTCGGTGAACCGAACTACAACACAAGTTCATCGCTCTCCTCTCCAAGCCACATCATCGTGCTCGCCCACCTGCGCCCACCGTGGCGCTGCCAGCGCCCTGCTGGAGGAGGGAGGTGGGGGCACCACTGCCTTCGCCTTTGGAGAGGAAGGGAGGGGAGGTGGGGGCTGCAGAGTGCTGAGGGAGGCGATGGGCGAGCGGTCGATGCGGGTGAGGGAGGCGGAGAGGGTGCAGGGAGCCACGCGAGCTGTGCGTTAGGGGAGAGGGAAGGAGGCAGCGAGGCTGAGGGATAGCAGGAGGCCGAGATGTCAGAGGGAGGGGAGGGGGTGGGAGGCTGGGAGCCAGGAGGAGCTGCGACCGTGAGCGGGGAGAGGGAGGGAGGCGACCGCAGCGAGGGAGGGACTAGGATGCAGGTGAGGGGGCGCGGATGGCCGAACACCGTGGAGACTGGAGAGAGGGCACAGGGAGGTCTGGAGGGAGGCAGCGGCGGTGATGGAGGGACTAGGAAGGAGTTTGTAACATCCCAAAATTTTCTTTAATATTATTTTATGGGTTATTTGTGCATTCTATGATTTTCTGGAATTTATTGGGTTTTTCTGGATTTATTTGAACTAACATTGAATTAGGTATATTGATCTTTGGTTGAAAACTAATTAAATTTATGCAAATTTAAAATAAATTTTTGCCAAAAATATTTTATCTGAGTTCAAAATGCCTCAAAATATTTTTGAGAATTTTCATGGATTTTTCCTGATAATTTATTTGCCTAAAACCAATTAAAAGAATTTCTGGAATTATTTTAAATGATAAAAGTTTTGAAAATCCAAATTGAACAGTGTGGGCCGAAGCCCAACACTGTGCGCGCCAGGCCCGCTTCGGGCGGCCCAAGCCAGCCGTTGCCGCCGGAACCCTAAACCTAGTTCGGCCAACCGTTGGATTGAGATCCGACGGCTGTGCCTTCGCCTCGTCGACCGATTGCCCGGAGCCGTTGGATGGACGCCGCGTGGACGAGTAGGATGAGGCCACGTCACCTCTCCGTATCGCCGTCGGAGTCCGCTGTCGCCATGGGACCATCTTCGAAGTCCGCACCGCACACGCCTCCCCGTGCGACTATTTAAGGCGCCGCCGCGTGCGCTGAAACCAACACCTCGTGCCGCGCATCTGTCGCAATCCCGGAGCCCCGAGCCGCCGTCATTTTCGTGTAGGAGCTCGTCGGAGTTGGATCTTCAAGCCGCATCGGTTTTGCCCTCGCCGCCGTCGTCCGAGGCCAAACCAGCTGGGATCCAAGACCCCCGAGCTGCGCCGCGTCGAGTTAAGGTGTTTTCGTCGTCGTTTGGTCACCAGAGCACCGCACCGCCGTCTTCGTCTCCAACGCTGGTGAGTGTCCGCCGCCGCAGCGCCATCGTCAAGCTTCAACTTCCGTCAGTCGTTCAATCTTCGTTGGACGCTCTAGATCTTGCCGCGTTGGTAAACAGCTTGGGTATCGTTAGCCGTCGGATTCAAATCATGCGATCGAGATGTAGCCATGTGCTTCTCTGTCAGTAGCCGTTCGATCGGATCCGTGCGCATCAGATTGCACTGGCGCCGCGGCCAACCGCGTGCCGCCGCATGTCAGGCGTGAAGCCCTAAGCGCCGTGAGCCGTGTCCATCGTGAACCGACGCGGGTTGATGGACTTAGTCCATACACCGAGGCAGCGTGGGCGTCGATTAGCGGCTTCGGTGATGATGTCACCACGACATCATCTTGTATGATAATTAGTTTTTCAGTATAAAAATAATTCGGGAAAATCAGATTTTCTAATTTCTGTAATTTCAGTATTTATTCAAACTTTAAAAGGCTATAACTTTTACATTTTAACTCGGATTTGAGTGATTCAAATTTCTAAAAATTTGTAAAATTGAGATATATTTAATGGTGAATTTTATTTGATTTTTGAAGTTCATTTGCTCTCTGTTTTGGTATTTATTTGCTTTTCTTCTTCGGTACGCGTAGGCGTTGAATTGTGCGACGCTTCCGAGGAAGATTCGTCGACTCAAGATCAAATACCAAAGCAAGACCAGAACCTATTCCAAGGCAAGTTGTGTTTTGATCATGTTGAACCCATGTTTATACAAATGCTATATTGTTTTACTTTACTGCATATTATTTCAAGTATACGATTGTTTCAAATTAAATTGGGATCTAGTTAATCTACCAATTTAATCTATATACCCTACCTTGTCATTTGTATGCCATGATCTATTGTCACCCTAGATTGGATCACTATAGTTGGTTGATATTGAAATCAACATGGGATGGTTAGATCGTCATAGTTGCTTAGCCGTGCCACGTCATCATATGTACATGAATCATCAATGATTAATCTTGACTAATGGAATATGGAACAATGATGTGAACTTGTGTGTCATGTAAAGTCATACGATGAGATTGAGTTGTTGTGGCGAGTCATGTCACGCAACGATGTTGAATTGTTGATGGCACGTGGTGCTTGGTAATCAACTTGCACTACAAGAAACAGGGAAAAATTCGTGGGCCAGAAACCCACGAATTTAGGCCACAACCCACGAATTTAAGTTAAATTCGTGGGCATACCGTCGAATTTAGTCCACAAATTTAACTCGACGAAATTAATCAATTAAATTCGTGGGTACCCATGAATTTAAGTTAAATTCATGGGTTGCTGCCAAGCCCACGAATTTAACTGGGAATCTGAGTAAAATTCGTGCGCCCGAGAAACCCACGAATTTAACAGATTAAATTCTTGGGCCAACGTAGCCCACGAATTTAATCTGTTAAATTCGTGGGCTCAAGGAACCGACAAGTTTATTTGGAGCGCCCAGATAAATTCGTGGGTTCTTAATGGCTCACGAATTTATCAGTCATTTATACACAAATGTATATATATATATCCATATGCATCGCACTGAATACATATAACAACTAAAGAACAAAAGAAAAGGCAAAAAGAAAATTGGAACTAAAAATTGGTAAGCGAAGAATAAGAAGGATCATCTATTTTGTTCAAATCTGATCAGAAACACTAACACAAAAGAACAAATTAAAAGCAAAAAAGAAAAGTAGTTAGCATCAGATTCTTTATGGCAATATATACCATTGGCGAGTTCCATTTCAATTTGGATGCAAAAGTATCAATCGAATGCAATGGCATTCGCATTGGATCAACTCGGAAGCGAGAAACTACATTGACATGACTTGTTCTATCATTTGAAGATGAATGTGTTCATCATTCATTGAACAAGTAACATATCAAAACCCAATATCATCATTTGCCTAGAAGTCGGAAATGACAAAAGCAAGAAAATGACAAAAATAACTCTGAATGTAGAAAATGAGTGAACATATATTTGCAATAAACAAAAATACAAATGACTAGACCACAAATATATATATGCAACTCATATGGCAACATCATCAATCCGATTTATGCATTTCAACTTAAATTATCACTCTTGCATGATTACTCAGTTGATATATACTAAAAGAATGAACTAAATTTCCTCTGAAGCATCTGTCCATCCATTTGCACATCGACTAAATTGCAACGAATGTTCCTAAATTTGAGCAAGAGGAAGGAAGGGAGGGGGCAGCTAGCTCACGAAGGTCATCAAACTCCACAACGAAGTTCAAGCGAACGAAGAATTAACAAATGAGACACCAAACCTATTACCTCTACTAAAAGATTGAAACCAACCTTTTAACTCTTTAAAACCGGCTTAAAACTAAATCACCGAAATGTACAAAATTTTGGCATGACCTCTCTAGTAAATAGGACATCCACTTAGCAGACAAAAAAACATTTGTAGTTATAATATATATATCAATCTCTCAAACCAGAAGGAGACATTCTAGCAGATCCTTAGATAATCAATCACACATCCAACAGCAATTTGTAAACTACGTACGCAATGACGTACAACACATTACAACCGCAATAGATACAATCCACATTCCATTACAATAAGTCCATCACAATAAGTCGATCACAATCTATCCATCACAACAAGTCAAAAAGTACAATGATAATACACCAATCGAGCTCACAATGGAATTCATGCCTCGGGGTTGTTGGAGTTGTGGCGCTACCACCACCGCCGTATTGTTGAAGATGTCTTCTATGATGTAAATCGTTAGTGCGTCTTTGGGCGTGACCGAAACTGCAAGTTCAAGATTAAGGGCCTGTTTGTTTTAGCTTTTGATTCTAGATTCTAGTCCCAAAAGCAGAATCAGAAACAAACAGCCTGATTCTAGAATCCGATTCTGACAATCCACCCCACTCATATACACTAGAATCCACAATCCACTTCATATGTGCTTTTGGATTCTAGCTTTTGGAGAATCAGCTTCTCAAAAACCACAATCCAGAATCAGATTTTAGAGAATCCAAAGCTGAAACAAACAGGCCCTAACTTAGGTTGTGTTACAAGTAACATATCGTCGGTTTTTGCTAAATATGCTAGAATCGAGTAAGTTTAGCAAGAGTTCAACAAATAAGGCATTTAACTCTTTCCTTTCTTAAATTATGCTGATTCACATGAAACAAGTTCAGAATAGTACTATTCGACCAAGACACAATATGAGAATACCAATATGATAGGTCAAGCTAAACAAGAATAGATACTATATATAAGAACTACAACTATGAGCTAGTCAAGATATGCTGTGATAATCATATGAACATCAATCTCATAGTCAATGAAGCATCAAAGTAATACTCTCTAGTATTAACAGAAGTTAACCATCTAGTTCAAGGCCAAGATTACAACTAAAATTATTTAATTCAACTTCCAAAGACCCTAATTGCATCACTGAGTATTCAAAAGATAACAAACAATGAAAATAGTTCGAAGAAGCAATTAAGAGTTTAGATAGTCATTTTAAGAGTTCAGTATACAAAGTACAAATATAAAGCATTCCACAAGGATAAACAATCAGATTGTACATGGGCAAACAACACATTCTACAAGGATGACATATAAAGCATTTAAAATATAAGTTTACAATTCAACAAGTTGTCTTAAGATAACCTTTCAATTCCAACAAGTTAGCACAATATAAGGTTCCAAATCAAAAAGTTATTGACAGAAAGAAAAAATCAAATAGCACGTAACGGGTTAATAATTTGGTAAACCATCACATATCTACAGGAGCACATAAATAAACTTTCATAAGCACACAAGTAAACCTTTTCAAGTATGAACATTGAGATGATTTGTGCAAGGTTTAAGAAAGAGTTGCCTAAATGTCCTAAAATCGACTAAGTTTTGCACGTATAGCTAAATTTGCTCAAGTTGACTAAGTCTGGCTCAACTTTGACAGAATTAACCTTTATTTGCCTAAATTTTGATATAATTGACTAAGTTTTGTGAAGGTAGCTCAATTTGATCAATTTGACTTGGTTTGGCTCACAATTGACAAACTTAGCTCGTTTATAAACTTAGAATGTTTTCGACATCCATACACTGTGGTGTCGTGCGAGGTGGCTCTGAGGCCCACGGGTTGAAGTACATAGGCATTCCTTGGCACAGCATAGGTGGTGGGTACATGTAGAACGGGTTTGGAGGTGGGAGCCTGTAAGGCATAGACAGTACATTATGCCACATATAAATCATTCATTAAAATTTTGAATAGCGAATTGAACCGATCCGTCTTTACCTATGGTGCCTCTCCTCTGAAGGTGGTGCATCGTGGAGTGAACATGTAGAAAGGGCGAGGAGGTGGGAGCTCTGTGGATCATAGTTTGTGATATAAAGTATCTGAATAGAGTTTTTAGAAATAAAGAATGCATGAGAATTTCATATAACTTTGAGGTGCATCTCCTAGGGGTGGTGCACGCATCCCGAGAGGGTTTATGAAGGGCCAGGGAAGGTTGAGCACCTGTGATGCTTCTCCTTGTGGTGGTGGCTGCATGTGCGGAGAAAACATGTAGAAGGGAGGTGGTGGGAGACCTATGACATAATAGTCAAGTTTGTGAGAAGCGTGATTTCTGAGCTAAGTGATTTAGAGAGTAATGAACTCAAGTATCTTTACTGCGGCATAATAGGAGGCGAAACAACGCACGTTAGGTCGAGATTGTGGCGATTCTTTGCATATAGATTGTTTGTTAGGTTTTAATCACAAATGTACAATTGAGCGATTTGTTAAAAGTTGAGATTGTACCTGCAGATACATTTTCATGTATTCTGAGTCTTCTTGGCTTCTGCGAGCTTCCTCTCGTGCTTGACGAGACTCTTCTCGCGCTTGACAAGCCTCCTCTCGCGCTTCACGAGCCTCCTCGTGCGCTAGTGCTTCCCGTGCGAACCTCGACGAGCGAGCACTCCCCTGTGAGGAAACCGAGCCTTATGGAAAACGATCGCAGTCCACAACTCCATCCCCCATGGCCCACCTACAAACGATATATACTGAAATGTGACCATGCAACATTTTTTCCTTAGTAGAGCGAAAACAATTAAAATCAGTTTTATTAACGAACCTCCCATGCTTTAGGCTCCCTCAGCGTGGTAAGCGCTCCCACATCGGCCGTGCGGCCCTCAATCAAACTCCGGCCCATGACGTTGTGTCATTTGTTCTGCATATGACGCCTACAAAACAACATTTTGGTGCTCCCGGATGTAAATTTGCACAAAAGTGGGAGTACTCCCACTTTCAGCCTCCTACAGTGCAAAGTTAGAAACATAGTGACAAATTCACTAACAATTATAATATCGATACTTACCATGCGTTGCTCTAGGCCAATGTGTCCGTCTGCGCCGTACTTGTGCTTCCCCAATCTACTTCTTACATTCGCTCGATTTCTATTTGATTTTTTGAAAATCCTCAGACTCGATCTGGCACATCCACCTCCAAGCCTCCATGTCCTTCATTATCCAATCGACCGAGCTCGGAGATACTCTTGTTCTGTCGGTGTATCCTCCTCGCCTCTGGTCCTCTTCTCATGTTCACCTTCTTGACCCTCTTGTAAAATTGATGTGACTTGAATCATGCATTCTTTGAGCGAATCTCAGACAACCTTTTGTGCCATACTGTTGAAGAGCGCTTTTGGCCTTCTTCAAAGCGTTATGTCGTCTTCGTTCTCAAGCAAGCGAACCTCTCCTGCATATAATCACACATTGTCAAATTGTATTTACATTTAAAGCAATACTCAAATAGAGTAAATACATAACGCAAACTCACCCAGAAGCCAGCCCACACTGCGCCCTGACATGTTTGGTTGTCTTCGCCTCCTTCCACGTTCTCCTTCAACGCCCAGTGCTTCCAGTTGTGGGCCGCGAATCTATCCCCGCCTTACTCAACCATGCTAGGGTAGTAGTAGCGGCCAAGGGCTCCCAGCACGGCGTTAACCTTTGTAATGTGGCCCGTCCCAGTCCAACCCGTCTCTTTCCAGTGCTTACAACAAAATACAAGACAAAGATGCATCAAAACAATAAGTTGTCACTTAGCTCATGCTAAAAGAAAAGACATGAAAGATATAACTGTTACCTGCTCCCATGTAGCTCTATCAACCTCCTATCGGCCGGGTTGCATCTCGGACGAACTGAGACGGTTTTACGAAACCTAAAATGCAAATCATTAGTTCATAGACATTACAATGTAAATATGGACATTAAATGATAATCCAATACTACGCATATACCTGATGGTACCCGAAGAAGACCCGCCCTCTTCAACTGGCTCTAAGGTCGCCGCCAACTCTGCATCTGTCGCTGCCTTGGCCTCGGCGTCTGCATCTGTATCTGTCGTCCCACCGCCACCACCCCCAACGACCTCCTCGTCGTCCGCCTCACATCCCACCTGCCCCTCCTCCTCAACCCCTACCTGTCCCTCGTCCTCCTGTGGATGCTCCCGCGCCTGGTCTCGTGCCTGCTCATCGAAGCACCTCTGGAGTTGCTCTTGCCGCTGTCTAATCTGCTCAGCCCCAGCAAATATGGCGCTGCCGGCCGTCGAGTCCTGAGCATCAGAACCCCTGCTCCACGACCTTCTGGAGGACGACCCGCTGAACTTGCCTTTAAGCTTGTCAACCTGATGCCTGAACATACTCATATGTTCAAATTTGACAAGAGTTAGTATACAGGTTTACTAATAAATTTCAATAACTTGCAAAAATGAATGAGACAACAATAACTTGTAAAAAATGAAGGAGACAACAATGACTTGTACAAATGAACGAGGCAACAATAATCTTACAAAATATACATATCAAAAGTCGTCTGCGTCGGAATCTGCTTCTACGACTCGTATTTCATTGAGACGTGCTTGAAGACGTGCAATCCTTACTAACTTTTGAGGGCGTTTCCGTGAAGGGCCTGGTTCATCTGTTATTACGTCTGTGGCATCGGTAGGTAATTGATCGAGTCATGGCCTAGCACAATGATCGCCCATGTCTTTCCTAGCACTCACGTTATCCTTTGTTTTGTCGGTTACATCAAACACCATGCTTATGATGCTTTCTGCCACATTGCGCTCTTGGTGCATCAAATCTATGTTATGCGGCAGAATTAAAGCTTTCGCGTAAGGCGCTCCCAAAGAAAAGAAATATGAGTCGGTTGTGCTCTTTTCCATAGCGATGAAACCCACTTAGTAGATCGTAGAAGTGACTATGCCATTCAGCTATCTCCCCTCCTGTGAGTCGCTTCGGCGGCCCTTTTTTAACTTTCTTTCCTTTTCGAAATGCTTTGGCGTCGTTCCTAAAAGGGTGCCTCGCCAGAAGCCATCGTCGATGGCAATCGAAGAATGTGATCTTTTACTGATGCGTGAGCTGAATGCATCAGTCGACCATACAAATTGGACAACATAGGCGACCATGAACACACCAGCCGGCCCAAATGCCATATGCCAACAAATCATGGACCGACCACAGGTATGCGGCTCGTAAGGTAAATTCTCTACCACCAACGCTGTCATATGCCTTTTCCTCTCGCCACAACTTTTTTAGCTCATCAATTAAGGGCCGCATGAACACATTGAGATCCTTCCCTGGATGCTTAGGACCTGGAATGACAAGAGCAAGGAATATGAACCCCTCTTTCAAGCAAATCTCAGGTGGAAGATTGTATGGTGTGATGAAGACCGGCCAACAAGAGTAGGGGCGAGCGCTTGTGCTGAAAGGTGTGAAACCGTCCGTGGACAAACCAAGACGGACACTCGTAGGGTCGCTTGCAAATGCAGGATCGAATCAGTCCAATGCCTGCCATGCCTTGCCATCAGACGGATGCACCATCATATCCGGGTCTTGGTCCTCACGTTTACCTTCTTTGTGCCACCGCATATGTTTCGCTGTTTCTTTTGACATGTACAGCCATTTAAGCCTATCCGTGATCGGTATGTACCGAAGCTGTTTAGTCGCGACCTTTGTAGTCACTGATACCCCTTCCTCATCTACCACCTCAATGAATATACACTTACCGCAATGCATACAATGAGTATCCTTATCATGATCCTTCCAGAATAGCATGCAATTGTTCTCGCACACATCAATCTTCTGGTAATTCATCCCGAGGCCGGCCATCAACTTTTTTGATTGGAACAAATCCTTTGGCATCTTGTGGTTAGGCGGAAGGACATCATTCATAAGTTCAAGCAAAGCGTTGAAGCATTTGTTCGAAAAGTTGAACTTCGACTTCATCGACATAAGCCGTGTAACCACCTGCAGGACGGTAACATTGGTCAAGTCATGCAGCTTCTCATCCGAGGCGTCAAGTAGCCTATAGAATTCCTTAACCTCCTCCGGCTGTGGCCACTCCCCGGAGTTAAATTCAGTCCCCCTACCAAGATCATCCAGCATCTCTTCCATCCGGTCGTGATCCTCCCAATGGTTCGACTCAATGGCCTGCCCTACGGCCTCTCCATGACGGTGCCACACCAAATAGTTAGGCATGAACCCGTTTTTGCAAATGTGATACTGCACTATATCCTTCTTTGTAGTAGCATTCATTATTCTCGCGGAGGGTACACGGGCAATACACATATTCAGCTCCTCCAGCGAATGCTTGCTTCAAGAAAGCATCCGTGATCTGCCCCCATTCCCTTGAGTGCCCCCCATCACTCCTCCATCCGTCATACATTGCCCTTCGATCATCACCCATTCTCAAAGCTAAACAAATGAAACGATGTCAACGTACGACTGTGGCTTAGGTGACAAAGATAACCCTATTAGGAAAGATGTGTTCTAAACCCACCCAAGAATGGAGGCCAATGCATGCGACCTATGACGTGCGCTACGAACCGAACGAAATTTGGCGGCATAACCCATTGTTCTCCAAGCGCACTCGATCTTTGGTGCGTCGAGAACAATAGGGTTATCGCGGCGAAATCACGTTCGGATCGCTTCACTGCCTCCGTGCCCCATGCAACAACCAACATTCTCGGGTTTGTCCAAAATCTGTTGGACAATTCGAACCGCGCACCTCACAAGCAAATGTGAGATGCGCCGTTCCCAAACAGGTGACGCCTAGGCTCTCTCTTGTTCGACACAAACCCTAAACTCTAACGTTATATACAACAGCGAAGAAAATAAAATATATATACCATATGTAGCGAATATAAAATGAGATGAAATAACTACAAGCGAATATAAAATGAGATGAAATATACCTTCTCCAAAGCCGGTGGGGCGTCGCGAGGGTCCGGGAGGGCGGGGTGGCGCCCGGCAGCGCGGGCGGTGGCGTGGCGGGCGGGTGGGGTGGGGGCACGGTGGGTGGGCGGGCAGTGGCGGCGGCGGCGAAGCGAAGCAGCTATGGCCAGGCGAGCGGCGGCAACGCAGGCGAGGCGGCGAAGCGCGTGGGCGGCGCACAGGGGGCGAGGCGGCGCGGCGGCTTGTGTCGGTCGGGCGGCGGTCGAGCAACATCACGAGGCGGGCGGGGTGGGGCGTGCGCGGCGGCGCAGCGTGGTGGGGGTGAGAGGAACGAAGAGAGAGAGAGAAGCCTGACAGGCTTTTAAATTGGTAAATAAATTCGTGGGTGTTTTTTGGGCACGAATTTATTTAAATTCGTGGGTGTTTTTTTGGCCCATGAATTTAATTAAATACGTGGGTTTTTTAGAAACCGACGAATTTAAATATATAAATTCGTGGGTTTTGTTTTGGCCCACGAATTTTACACTGTTTCTTGTAGTGTTGGGTGATAATCATTTAGATTGGGGCAAGTGGCAAGGGGCGAGTATGCCAAGGTGGGCCCGATGGGCAGAGGGTATGTGGATGTCTTGCCTTGATTACTCTAAGGACTTAACCTTGCAAGCCTTTGACCTGAGTCAATCATGCAACCACATGTCTGGTATGGGACAACCTAGCTAATTAATTTGCAATGTCTTAACTTTGGTACTTTCTTGGTCGGTGTGAGTTCCCGAGTTATCGAGTAATTCACATGGCGCAAGAGGGGGGCCCTGGACATGGTAACCAGTCCCACCAGTGTTGAAACCTTAGCGGGTGGTACCGGGTTAAGCCAGATCATTGTAAAGGCTTTGTCATGATTTCTCCGCCGGCACACCAAAGGAAGTGTGCTAATGGCCAGGTGCAAAGAGAATATCATGTCATGTGGGTAAAGTGCATAATCTCTGCAGAGTGTAAAACTATTCGAATAGCCGTGCTCGCGGTATTGAGCAATGCTCGGGAATTATTGTTAAAGGTTAGTTTAATTAAATGAAAAACTTGGTTGGGATGGCGGGATTGCCATATGGAAGGTTGGAACTTGATTTAGGATTGGAAAACTTGGTTTACTCGAGAAATGCTGAATCTATCTATTATTGTTATTTGTTTTACGGTCTTTACAATCTATTTATTGTATTTGTTTATAAATGCTTCTTTGTTACAAAATAGCCATGATAGCCTATCCTTTGAAATAAGCCTTGCATATAGCTATGTTAGAATTGCATTCTGTGCACAACTTGTTGAGTGCTTTATGTACTCACCCTTGCCAACAACAACATCACCGGTTGAAGTGCTGCATCAATCTTTGGAGGAGAGGTTCGGGAGGAGCGAATGTTTAGGGCGCAAGCCTTGTCGATTACTGTGGTATCTTGAGGGTTGTCTACGTTTTCATTCCGCTGCAGTTTTATTTGTTATTCAGCCTTGTGAGGCATGTTCATGTAAGTTGACCATGAGGTCATATAACTAGTAATATTTAATATATGATGTCTTTCATAATGTTTTACGCTATGTATGATTGTGATATTTACGATGTTGAGCTGTGTGCACTAGCGTGATCTGGACTAGTCACGATATACGGAGAGTCGGATTGCATATTCGGGTTCCGACAGAGGCGAGGGGGCGCGGAGGGTAGAGTGCGTGTACCGCAGATGGACATACGCCGTGGAGACTGCACAGGGGGCGTGGGGAGAGTAGTCTGATGGTCGATGGAGCCATGGAGGGGAGGCAGCCAGGTAGGAGGCGAGTGATACTTTGGTTTGTTTGGCTATTTCGGCTTCCGAGATTGCAAAATCGAACCAGAAAACCGAATAGTATCAAAATAAAAACCGAATAATAAACTGAAAACTAAAAAACTGAATTTTTTGCTAATTCGGTTCGGTTCAGTTTTTTGGTTTCGGTTAAAAATGGCCCACCCCTATATCTAGGTATGCCCCCAAGAAGTAGACAGAAGCCAATAAAATCTATAGGTTCAAGAAGGGTATGAACCCATATCTGAGAGTGCAACTGTCCGCCCTCATGATCACAGAGTTCCAATATTTAGCTAATAGAGCCATCATCCTAGAGAGTGAGCAGGCTCAGCTGAATGAAGAAAGGAGGAAGAAGGCTAGGTTTGATTTTAGGCCACCCACTCCTAATCAACCAAGGCCCTTTAGACCTCCTATGCTGACTCGATATCCAGCACCGATACCCTATGTAACTGCACCAGTCCAGCGTCCCAACATTCCCCCACCTAGACCCCCACCCAAATGCTACAAATGAGGAGGCACCCACTATGCCAACAATTGCCTTCAGAGTGCCACCAAGTGTTTCAACTATGGTCAAGAAGGTCACAAAAAGTTTAATCGCCCACTCCTTGTTAGCCAAGTCAGGCAGAACAACCTAGGAAGACCCCAGAGTCGTCCTCCAGTAGTGGGACGTACCTATGACAATCCCACTGCTTCTTCTTCCCAGGGTCCTAGCCGAGGAGCCCCAACTGCAGGTTTAGCTCGCCTGAAGAACATCTCTGTGGAGCAGGCGGAAGGAGCCACAGATGTCGTTACCGGGTATGCTTCCCATTCCCCCATCTGTTGGCATTATTTTATTTGACCCTAGTGCAACACATTCATTTATTTCTCAAGAATCTGTTAATAAGAATAAATTGGAATGTGTGCCATTGGAAATACCTTTAGGGGTTAACACACCTACAGGATTAATCATAGTCACCTCTATTAGAAAGAACCAGATGATAAACATACACGGTACCCCATTCTTTGCTAATATATATGTCATCAGTTTATCTAACTTAGATTTCATTTTGGGAATGGATTGGTTAGCCACCCATGGGGTTAATATAGATTGCGAGTGCAAAACCACATCTATAAGGACAACTGATGGGAACCATATTCTATATCGGGGACATAGAGCTAAACAACAACAATCAGACTCCAAACTCAACCAAATGTTATCCGAAGGATCGCCTCTCATCCCTGTAGTTCAGGATTTCCCTGATGTGTTCCCTGAAGAACTGCTAGGCATGCCACTTGACAGAGAATTAGAATTCTCTATAGATCTCATCCCAAGAGCCACCCCCATATCAAAAGGACCTTACAGATTGAATCCACCAGAACTTGAGGAGCTTAAGAAGCAGTTGGAGGAGTTAGAAGAGAAGGGGTTCATTGGAGAGAGTGTATCTTCGTGGGGAGCACCCATCTTGTTTGTGAGCAAAAAGGATGGCGGGATTCGGCTATGTACATATTATAGAGAGATCAACAGTGTCACCATTAAGAATAAGTCCCCTCTTCCTAGAATCGAGTACCTATTTGATCAACATAGAGGTGCTTGTGTCTTCTCAAAAATTGACCTACAGTTAGGATACCACCAAATAAAAATAAGGGCAGAAGATATAGAGAAAACTGCCTTTGTATCCATTATGGGCATTATGAGTATAAAGTGGTCCCATTTGGACTAACTAATGCCCCATGAGTATTCATGAACCTAATGAACAATTTCATGAAGTATCTGGATAAGTTCGTAGTGGTATTTTAGATGTCATCTTGATATATTCTAGAAGTGAAGAAGAGCATAGCGAATACATGAAAACTACCCTTCAAGTCCTAAGATAAAATCGGTTGTATGCCAAATTCAACAAGTGTGAATTTTGGCTAAATCAAATGTCTTTCATTGGACACATTATTTCTGGGAAGGGAATAGAGGTAGACCCAGATAAGATAGAAGCCTCAAGTCATGAAAAAGATCCTCAAACCAAACAGAAATTAGAAGTTCCCTTGGATTAGCTGGGTACTACCGTAAATTCATAAAGGGAATCTCCCAAATATCAGCACCTCTCACTAAACTCCTGAGAAAAGACAACAAATATGAATGGACTGAGAAGTGTGAGGAAAGTTTACAAAAACTTAAACAATCACTAACCTCCACTCCAATACTAGCTTTACCTAAGGAAGGAGTTGAGTATGTGATATATTATGATGCCTCTAAACCACGCTAGGAGGTGTCCAGATGCAAAATGAGAAAGTAATTACCTATTGTGGTGACCCGCATAATTAGACCAGGGTAACGACAGTAGCATTGCCAACACTCTGAAATAATTTTGTGAATCTCGGCATACTAGCTAATCAAAACATCGAGCACACTCAATATTTTATCAGTTAGTACGCCATGTTTAGAGTGTTGCAACAGAATAGTAATTAGAGACAAAATGTAAATATATTACAAACCAAGCCACGCAGGGCTATATGTCCAATACCATAAGGATACATCAGATCCAAGAACAACAAAAGGATATTACATAGATACTATTTGAAAGACCATGTGGAGGTCTATCCTTGTGTGTGATGAGTAATTGACGAGTTTTGAGCTTGGTTTGATTTGAATTGAATTGGATTTGAAGCAATTTGAGTGTTGGTTGCTCTTCTTAGTGCTACCGGCCTAGGGGTAGTAGCACCGGACCATTGAGAGCAATTATGATCGATTAATGATTTGGGATAATCATTGAATATCTTTGTGGGCATTGCTATGTGAAAGGTTTTTTCTTGTCTTTGATGGTTGCAGGGCGACGGTGCTAGGTCATGGTGAGGCGGAGGATGACCGGGACTAGGCGAGGAGCGTCGGAGGTCCAGACGGTTGGGAGATCGCCGGAAGATGATCGGAGACGGAGTCCGGACAAGTCAAGAAGACAAGGAAAGGAGATGATGCTAACTAGATGCCGCATGGATCAATGACGGCCGTCGGATTGAGGTCTAGTTGATAGGTTAGCGGGTCTAGGTAGTATGCTTTGAAAACCGTGCAAGAAAACCCGGTATGTGTGTGGGTTTTGGGTTAGCCCTTGCATGGCTGTGTGTGTGGGTTAATCCTAGCCCTTTGATGAGTGCTCTAGGGTTGAGGGACTCATCCAAGGGTGGTAGGTGGCCCAAGAGTAGTATAAATAGGGGTGGAGGGGTAGCCTCCTCCCCTTGAAGGTTTTTGAGGTTTTTGAATGCTCCTTTGAGCTTTGCCCACATGAAAGTGAGGCTTTGTAACCTCTCCTTCCAGAAATGAAAGTTTTATCCATCCAACTCTGAATTTATTTTGCGCATTTACATTATATCTTTACTTTACGCAATTTAAATTCAGCATTTACTTTCCCGCAATTACATTCTCGCAATTTACTTTCATGAAATTTGGATTTGCCTCCCCTCCTTCTAAATGCTGTTGATCTTGGATGTTTTGAGTGTGTTCATATGGTTTTACATCTCTTTCGCACTATTGGATTGAGTAGAGAATATCTTTTCTTTCAAGTTCCAAATTTGTTCAGAACTTGTTCTTTGCGCAGCATTTAGTATTTGATGTTTATACAAATCTAGAAAAATCCTTTTTAAGTGATTCTTATTGGAGGAGGTGCGGGACTTTGATATCTACCTGAAGAAAAATTTTGGAGTTCACTTGTTGCACCTTTTGGGTGCCATGAGGTGAAAACCGAGCCCCAAACTTTCTTCTCGAAGTTCTTGACTAACTGTGTTCTTCGATTTTTCCTGTTTTTTCTGTAAGAATTTTTGAGGAGAAATTTGGTGGAGTTCTTCACGACTTTTCTTCTCATAGGGAGAAAAATTCTCAAAATTTTGTGAGGTGCAGAAACCCACCAACCTCCTTTTCAAATTGAGGACAATTTCTGGAAATTCTGCTTTTGCTTTTCCGAAAGTGACTTTTGTGATTTGAATTGATGTCCTTTATAAAAGCAAGAGTTGGATTGATTCCTCTTTATATTGGACACTAGACAACCAGGATTGTGACTCAAAAATCCCCACATATTTTATGGTACTTATCCATGCAAGCTAGGGGTACATATAGTTGTTTAATTTTTCGGGTTTTTCACGATTTCCTTTAAGCGATCTTGTCGAGGTTTTTGTTGGAGTATTTTCAGGGAAAATTTATTTGCGACCATTCACCCCCCCTCTGTTCGCCATCTCGATCCTTCACTATTACACCAAAAGACTGATAAAGCCGATGCACGGCTACTCATCCCTTCTATCCCTCCTCGTAGAACTTAGCTACCTCGTCAACCCATCCAAAAGCTTGAGCACTGGGGCCATTCTCTAGAAAAGGGGAATTTAGCAAGAGTGAGTACAAAAATACTCAGAAGCATTATTAGCAAATGTAATAAATGATTTTCTCTCAATCCAACCAAACTCCAACTAATACTCACCTTCCCTCAACATCCACTTTTACAAAAATTAGGTTTTTTGTTTTCTTTAAGGGTTGTTTATTTTAAATTTTCAAAACCAGCTATTAGCACTCGTATATGAGGCAAACTTAGCTTTCATAGTCTCCAATCCAGGAGACAGGCATGGGTTCGTGATTTTTAACCCTGCGCTGGTTCATACCACTTTACCCATAACGGCCCCATCCTGTGAGGCTATAGAACGTTTATCACTAATCCAGCATTTTGATCACCAACCCTGATACCCAACGAGTAGTGGTGTTGTCGACTGTTCCACCATATTCCCTCAGCATAACAGTTGTACCATGCTACCGCAGCAGCACTGATACTCCCTTAGGCTTTAAATATAGCACCTGATCAACCCACTACTACAGAAAAGCTCATCACAGACAGTTCTGAAACCTCATCACTGACGGTTTTGTCAACTGTTTGTAAACCTGTGTCAGGATAAGAAAGGCACATCATAGACAGTTTCTGAACAGTCAATAAAAACTAACATCAGAGACGATTCTATCTACGAACCATCTATGATGAGGGAATATCTTAGGCGGTTCTATAGAACCGTCTCTGATGACAAGTAATCAGACAATTTTTAATTAGAACAGTCTGTGATATAGATTATCATAGACGACTTTTAAATAGAACCGTCTGTGATATGTTTTTTTCCCATAAGGGCATGTTTGTTTTAGCTTTTGATTCTGGATTCTGGCCCCAAAAGCAGAATAAAAAATAAACAACCCGATTCTAGATTCTGATTCTCACAATCCAGGGCACCCATATACACTAGAATCTACAATACACTTCATATGTGCTTTTGAATTCCAGCTTTTGGAGAATCAACTTGTCTACAACCACAATCCAGAATCAGATTTTAGAGAATCCAAAGCAAAAACAAACAGGCCCTAACTCTCTTTACAGAACTTCCATGATTAGTATCTGTTGTTCGAAGTTTTATTCTCCTTAGATATTTTTACAACAACATTTAGAAGACACAACCAGTTATAGATTTTGCAATTGAATATCAAAACATCCTAGATGCATTGAGGCAACAACTTGTCTGATGAGGTCTTGAAATATGAACATTTGTAGCACTTTCATCTCCTTTCTTGTTCTAATGTTGATGGATTCCAACGCAAAATCCAATTCTATGAACAGTTCGTCCTGAAAGTTGTCATGCTACGATTTATTTTTCATTTAATCCTCATCCCCGAATGATTCTAGGATGTTTTGATATTCAATTGCAAAATCTATAACTGATTGTGTCTTGTAAATGTCGTTGCATAAATATCTAAGGAGAATAAAATTTCGAACAACAGATACTAATCATGGAAGTCCTGCCAAGAGAGGTAGGGAAAAAACATTATTTCATAGTTCAAGACAAGAAAACCATACCACAAATATGATAACAAAATATTTCATGATTCAGGTGAAAATACATTAACAAAATATGTTATATACCACAAATATCAACAAATGTACATTGAGAAACCACATTATTTCATAGTTCAAGACAAGAAAACCTTATGACTTTTTCATGTCTTCCATCATATGTGCCATAGCTTCCACAATATAGGCTTCTCGGTGCTCTCTGAAATTCCACAACTCTAGTACAGTGCCGATTTCTTTGACACCAATAACCGAATGATCTCCTGTCATATCTCTTAATCCTACAGAAGCAACCATGTTGTTGTGAAAATGATGTATTGGTATATTATTAATAACCACGTTAAATTAAATACTACAAACCTATATATTACCTCTATAAGCTCAGCTTTGCCTTCTTCCAGCTCTGCATTCGCCCTATGGTCATTAATGATAAGTGTCGTGTTAAGAGATTCAATAGCTTGCAATTTTTCATCTCTGTCTTTCGGTTCTTGTTTCATCTCATAAATCTTGTCTGTTAACTCAGACTTGCCCTTTAGTTGTTCGATCTCCACCTCAAGTTTTTGTTTAGGTTCTAACAGCTTTTCCATGCCGTCTATTTTACCAAATCAGATTTGAATTAATTTGTATCAGACACATATAGGAATAAAGAGAGCATGCTTATATAACATGATGACTGATGCTCATCATAAGTGCTACTTGATTGATCCAAATGCAAGTTTGTGATGATCCAAATTATGCTTTGTGCAAGGCAAACACATACAATGCCTACTTGAAGATATGCAAAGCCAGGATTGAAGCATGCATGCACACTACGGCACAGGACACTAATAGCTAGCATGCAAGCATGATAAGCCACTATATGCAACATGCCATGCCACTTCACTCCCAAAGGCATTGATTGATGCAGACAGAAAATCTTGTTTGGCCTCGAAGAGCTTCAGGCTAATAATGTGTTGTCGTAGGTCAAGCCCAACGCTAATCAAGAATTGACGAAGAACAATCACAATAGATTAACACATGATACAGGAATATATCTCAATAATTGAGACCATGAGTTCGGTTATACCCTAACAATATGCGCTGCTTGTCAACTATCCTTACAAAATGTCTGGTTGTTACCGTTAAAGATTGGGTAAGTATATGTCTGTTCTTCTTTAGGGTTTGGAAATAAATTGCCTTTTGATTTCCTGGAATCTATTTTAGTGACTACACAACCACATATACACTCAATGCACATCACATATATGGATTTCCAAAGAAGGGTGAATATGCTTGCTCACTGAGGGGGAGCGAGGTCACCGATGGGGAAGATGCCACGAGAGTGGATGCCGAGGGCGAGGTCACCGACGGGGAGACAGCCGCTGGGGAAGAAGCTGAGGGCGAGGATGCCTACTAGGAGGCTACCGCAGGGGAGGATGCCGAGGGCAAGGTCGCCGACGGGGAGGTCACCGCGGGGGAGGATGCGGAGGGTGAGGACGCCGACGGGGAGAGCGCCATGGGGGAGGATGCCACCGCCGAGAGGAGGACACCGAGGGGTGCGGTCGAATGGGCAAGGAAGGAGGCGAACAATTTTCAATTTTGTTTGGCTGAGTGCGGCGGGCATAAAACCTAGAATGATATATATACTAAGGGAGCGTCATCACAAATGGTTCTAGTAAAGATCCGTCTGTAATAAGCAAATATCACAAACAGTTCTAGCTAAAAACTGTCTGTGATACTTCACAGACGGTTCTTAGCTAGAACTGTATGTGATATTGGATTATTACAGATGGTTCTTAGCACATCATGTAGCTTCTGACGGTCGTGGTGTAAAACCGTCTGTGATTAGATTTAATACAGAAGGTTTTCAAAAACCGTTTGTGATGAGACGTCTTACATAGGCCTTTCTGTAGTAGTGACTGCAATTGATAACGTGTTCGTCACTAGAACTCCCGACATAACCATCTTCACACCCCTAGTTAACTACATAACCACCAATGTGGAGATCATAATACCTTCATAAGATAACCTTTTCTGGTAGCGATTTATCTCGCTATGGTTGATACTGGAATACGACTCATTGACCGAGTGTATTTGATCAACCTTATATTATAACCTATGTAAAGGACCCCACCGGCTATTCCCTTCTCATCGGCGCCCTCTACCCACCATCATTAGTACTAATAACACATCCACAACTCCATTCGTAGACGATCTAAACAACAGATCCACCAATTCCAACATCACATTACCATCTCACCAATTCATTCACAAACCACATTTCCATCTGAGTCCAATTCAAGGTTTTCAATTGCAATATATGTTTTTCAATACAATGATGATATAGATAATAAAAAAGGTAAGGTTTAGAGAAGTGCCATTAGTCCTACAGTGATGGTATCGCTCATCGAGGAACCTAACCTGTTTGGGGGCCAACCAGGCACCTCTCGCTAGGCCGGGGTTCATCATTCGGCAATTTATAGCTTACCTGATACAGTTGTGGGTACCGTTAGTAAAGTGAGTGCGAAATGACCAAATGGCCCACAAGGTAAATAGCCACCAGTAATAACAAAAGGTCAATAGAGGTAAAAAGGTGTAACATCCCATTCTTGGTTCTTTTGTTAAAGATTAATTTAAATTAATTAATTCAAGAATTTGGGTTTTCTTTAGAATTTTAGTTAACCTGGCATTCCTTTCCATCCAAAAATGGAATTTATTCCATTCGCGTCCGGAAATTCCATTTCATCCTGAAATCCAAAATTCAAATGAAATTCCAAAATTCTCTAAAAATTCTTAAACTAATTTTATTAGGTTAAAAATATTCTAAAGTATTTTTGAGATTTTTCCCAGAATTTTTAGAACCATTTTTCTATTTTCCCCAAAACTATTTAATTTTCAGCACTATATTAATTACTGTAAGAAAAATAACAATATAATATTATCCAAAAATATTTATTAGTGCTTTGGTTTCTGAAACGGTTGTCTATAAAAATTCCTAAATTTATTATGATTTAATTGCTATTTTTCCGAATTTAATCCGAATTTTCAGTGGAAAATTAATTATTTTCAGAATTAATAATTTCGGTTACTGTTCATCCAATCCGTTTCTCGTCCCGCCCGCAAGCTACAGTGGACCCGTCGCTACAGTACCTGAAGCAACCCGACCTGCATTTATTCAGCTGCTTCAGCTCTTCAAATTCCGGCGATCTCGGTTACTATTCCGACAATAACTCCGGCGAGCGTTTCCCGACGATCCGCTAGTCCGATTGTCCTGTAAATTGACCCCCAAGTTACCCTTCTCATTCCTCATATCCTCAGCTTCGAGTTGTTCCTATCCATCCAACAGATCTCCCTGTGCAAGCCATTCTTTCCGAACTCCGGCGAACTTTCGGTGAGCTCTCCCGGCTGCTCCCGACCTCCATTTGTCCTCAAATTTTTACTGGAGCTTCCTATCGGTGTGCTATACATAATGTAGAATCAGATTTTGAAAATTCATACCAGAGCTCTATCAGCAATCATTTCTTCTCTAAGCCCAGCGAAAGGTCAAATTTTGAATTCAAACAATTGTTTCTCCTCTGTCGTAACTCCGAATAGAGTGATTCAAATTTATAAATTTATATAAATTCATCATCTACCTTCCAGTATTTTTATTATAATTTTTAGTTTCTACTTATTTTATTTTATTCATTTCATGCACCGTTTTGCGCGTAGTCGAACAAGCGGTCGTCATCGCCGACGGAGGAGAAGACCTCCAGAACAGCGCAGCGCACTTCGTCGATGAAGGCAAGTCTCCTTGAAGCATGTTGATCCATGTTTTGAAATGCTTTGTAGATTTACAAACTTGCATGCTATGTTGATTAAAAAAATATTATATTATGATAGATTGTAGTTAAATACCTTGTTAATATGTATGTTTGCTACATATTAATCCATCTATTCTTTGGCTGCCCTAGAATGATTAATTATATTATAAAAGGCTTGACACCTTGTTTAGTATAATAGTAGTGCTTAGTTATGCTAAATACTATTTGTATGTTTAATTGAAGGCTTGTTACTTGAAATTCTAAATGATTGAGTGAAAATATTATTTAAAAAGGGTAGTTGGTGCTGCCAGTTTGATAAATAAAAGAAAAGATTTGGTATTTTAAAAATTGAATAGGGTGGAAGGTTGCAAGGCGGGTGCAGAATGCACGAGACTCGGGTTTGAGTATGTACCACCCTAGTCACCTTAAGGACCAGTCCCTTGTGATTGTCAAACAATGTATAACAGTGCGGCCGCGGGTTCCGGTATGGGACGGGGCTGACCGAGTAACTAGTGAAAACTTAATTAAGGCATGCTAGACGGTGGAGTAGGTGTGGTTGGAGCCACAGGAGTCCTACAGGCGCAAGAGGGAGCTTCCATTATGGTTTTAGCCATTTGGCAGTGAAACCTCAGCGGGCGTGACTTAGTGAAGATGTAGCTAGAGAAATGGCCTTGTGATTTTCACTTAGGGTTATATACCAAAGGAAGTGTATGACCAAATATAGTGAAATATCTCTCGCGGGTAAAGCGTGCAAACTCTGCAGGGTACACAAACTATTCGAATAGCCGTACCCACGGTCAAGGGTAGACAAAGGGCGTTGTCACATGGTAGATTTCCCCTATTTGGTTTTAAAATCAGTTTTTTATAAAATGAAGATGGTTGGAGCCACGAGGAAAACATTTCAAAGGAAAACCACGGTTGGTGCTTTGGAAAAATATCCTTAAAATAAAACCATGGCAAATGCTGTGAGTTGGTTTATGTTTTGTTTTTCCTACGGTTGGAGCCGTGTCCTGAAAAGTTTGAAGCTCTTATTTCTTAAAAGAAAATAGCTTTGAAAACTTCTCTTCAAAATTCTCGGATAAAATCTTAAAAATTGGCTTTTGGCAAATTAACCAATTCCCTCCCTTGAATTAAACTACATACTGCATTTCTTTCCGGACTTGTTGAGTATGTTGCATACTCACCCCCGCTTTTCATTGCGGGGCTGCTTATTCCATAAAGCAGATCAGGAGATCAGAGAGAGCTATCCAAGAGCTTGCATCCCACCGTTCGACATCTGTAATGAAGGATTTGAAGAGGAGGACTATCCAGACGTCTAGGATCGCGTTTTCTCCATTCTTTGCCTGTGGTGTTTTGGACTTCACTTCGTCAAGTTTATTTGCCAGTTTAATGTTTCCGCTGCTATATGACCCACGGGTCCAACTTTTGTAATAATGGGCCATGTCAGCCAGTACTCTGAATTCAATTTTTGTTTATCGCATGGTTATGGTCCATACTGTTATGATCTGTGTGTACTAGCTATTGATCTAGGGACTGGTACAGGTAAACACAGCTGGGGCCCGTATCCTTTTTGCGGGTTTCGACAAAAGGGCATGTAGTAAAGTGAATAAAGGAGCCAATGCATTGCCAGCCGAATGCCCGGAGAGCACATAGCTCATTTGGCTCCTCTAGCTCACACTCAAACCAAGGCCAGCAAAAAGAGCCATCTTTCCATTCCCACCCCAAGAGCACCTAGAAGAACTAGCACTTAGCCGAAGCAAGCAAGATAGAAAGGAGGAGGAGGCTTCCAAAAGAGTAAGTGAAGAACATCCATAAGAGGAGGTGAAGAATATCAAGAAGAAGAGGTGAAGAACAACCAGAAAAAGAAGGTGGAGGTGTCCCGAAGCAGGAAGGCCAGTACCAGCTTCCTCTCCACCATCACCAAACTATCATCAACTAGCTAGCTTCAACCGAACCCCAGGTGCACATTGCCATTAGTGCTAGTAGTAGCAATAGTAAGAGGTAGCATGTACAGATGGTAGATCGGGTTAATAGCTAGCAAATGGGGTAGGGTAGTTTGTAGATTGGGCTAAACCCTCGCGGTCTCAATAGTTGGGGAAGTCTTTAGGGTAGTGAAGGGTGTCCTAGCCCACCTCACACTCCCCCGGCGTGTGGATAAGCCAGTGTCTTCTCCTTCCTTCCATGTGCTAGAGCCAACCCCAACTTTCATCATGGATGCTAAAGCTAAAATCAGTAATAAGCAAAGAAAAATGTGGAACTGGTAGAGCCATGCGTGGCTTGACATCGGCTAAGGCAGAGGAGAGCCCGGTTGAATCGGGTAGAGGAGGAGGGGGCTTGGCCGAAGAAGAGGAAGCCAAAGTCATGTAGCAAGGAGCCAGCTATGCTGGACCAGCGCCAGGCTGAGTGGCTACAGGCGGGGCGAGGCCAGCCGCCGACCATAGAGGAGGCGGTAGTGTAGGGCCATCGATCGGGTAGCACCGGAGAAGGGCCAAGCCGGGCCTGTGCGGGAGGAGGCACAGGAGTAGAGGTAGGGGAGTAGGCGGCCGAGTGGAGGAGAGGAAGGAGCGGTAGAAGGGCAAGGAGTCGCTCGGCCCAGAGCAAGAAAAGGGGAAGGAACGCAGAGTCGAGAGGCTTCGGCCAGAAAAAGGCAGGCCAAGAGGAGGCCGAATGTCTGTCGACCAGAGAGAAAGAAAAAGGTAAGATAGGGAAGGAAAAGGAAGAAAGAGAGAAGGGAAGAAAAGAAGAGAAGAAGAAAAAGAAAAGAAAAGTGGGAAGAGAAAAGAAAAGAGAAAAAGGGAGGGGTAAAAAATAATTCACGCCGTGAACCGCGTTGATTTCTATAAGCAAATTGTAGATCGTGTAAAAATCGATAACCTGTATTAATTAAAATGGTGCCAAGATAAAATTATACGGTAGATCAGAAAAATTGGTTGGACACCAAAATAAATGATTCACATTAAGTACCTTAGTATATTTTCTGTTTTTAGGGCCTGACCTGAACCTTCCCGCACAACTAATCCAGTCTTCGAGAGAGGTCGAACCTTCAAATTTTATACCAGGAAAGATTCTTTGATCATCTATATAAATGCTTTTTGATACATACATATCATCCATGCATTTGAAAATCTTATATTGGAATCGAAAAACATTAAATTGGAGTTGGATGGAAGAAGTGATGTTATTGAGTTGAGAAAATTGTGAGTTGGTGAATGCAATGGTTGAATGATGTTTAGTTGTCCACGAATGGAGTCATTGATATGATATTAGAAATAATTATGGTGGGTAGAGGGCGCCTAGGGAGGATGGCGAGTGTGATGCTAGGGCGAGATGATGCCCATGCCTGTGGGGCCCTCTACATAGGCTATAATATAAGGTCAAACACCTACACTCGGGCAATGAGTTGTATTTCAGTATCAACCATAGCGAGATAAATCGCTACTATAACAGGTTGTCCTAAGAAGGTGTTATGATCTCCACATTAGGTGAGAGTAGTTACTAGAAACAAAAGTCTGGGTAGGCCAGAATGCCCAGATGAGACTACATGAAGTGGATCTATATGGATGCCACGGGTGGAGTTACTTTCGATTGGAGGTTGGAATACAACTGTAGCTGCGAGTAGTGGGATGTCCTTCGGAGGATCCCCTCGAGTACAGGGTTAGAGATCTAACACTGGATTAGTGATAAACGTTCTGGAGCCAGAATGAGGCCATTATGGGTAAAGTGGTACGAACCTACGCAGGGTCAAAATCTTAAATTCAAACCTATCTCCTGGATTCGAGGCTACAGAAGCTAAGTCTACCTCGTATACGAGTGCTAGTAGCTGATTTTATAAATTAAATGATCCAACCTTTAAAGAAAACCAAAAGCCTAATTTCTATAAAAGTGGATTTGGAGGGAAGGAATTGGTTCAATTGGGGAGAAAAACTATACTGCATGTTGCTATCTAATGCTTGCTAAGTACTTTGTACTCACTCTTGTTAAATCCCCTTTTTTCTAGAAGGAGAGTCTGATGGATCGGCATATAAGGCCTGGGATGAGGCCTATTCTCATGACTAGTACCAGGATCAGCAGGAGGATCCATCCGTTGGCTACTACTACTCCGACTCCTACCAGGAGGGCTAGGAGCTCTTTTAGGCCTTATTATTAGCATAGGAGGTATTTAGGGTAATATAGGTAGTAGTGTTATCTTTTGCTGTACAGGGGGTAGATGTAATGTTATGTAATAGACATATAGCCCTGTGTGGCTTGAATTGAATATATTTTCATTCAGTCTCTAATTATTGTTCTGCTATAAACTCTGAATACGGCATAGTAGCTGAAAAAGCATCGGGTTTCCCTGATGTTTTGCTAGCGACTGTGCCGAGATTCGTGTAGTTATCTTAGGGTGATATCAAAGCATTGTTTACGAGAACCACGCTAATATAAGTAGAGACTAATGGGGAGTATAAGGAAAACCGACTTTCTAGCTATATTGCACTAAGACTATAATAATTCTCAACTTCTCAGAATTATAGCTGCTATATTACTTACTGTCTAGTTATTTTTTAAATTATATTACTTGTTACTAATTAGAACCTTTTTGCAGGATGTATCGCTCGATTCTTCCGGTCTCACACGTGTAAGGGCATCATGTGGTTCTGCTGACGCAGATGGTGTAGGAGTTAGGAGGAGGGCACGTGGATTATTTTCTAGATGTGTACGCTGACGGGATGACTTCTATGGTTGGAGTAGCGATTTCCGGTCTAGCACTTCAGCCTAGTTCTTACACAAAGCACACCACCCCTTGTTTCAACATCGATTATTTCTTAGCTCTACAAGACACAGCTAGGAAGGCCCTTATGGCCCTCCGAACTCAGTTTAGGAGACACATGATAGACACCTCTTTCGCTCCTTTACCTGTGTTTACACCTAGTGCTCCTGGTCATCCACCACCTTTGTACCCTTGCCCAGTTAGTACAGGTGAGACTTCGGGGACCTCAGCCCAGAGGATTACTGATAACTATATGATGGTGGCGGATGCAATGTACTGTGAGGGCATAAATGATGCCCTATTTGAGTGTGAGGGTCGTTCCACCACACTGCATCGGCAGCATGGTGAGGTTACGGCTGAGAGAGACTAGCTGCGGACTGCTCTCCAGCACCTTGCCGCTTCAGTCACAAGAGCTTCCACAGCACCCTCCACAACTACCACTACCACTCCTCCACCACCACCACCCCCAACTTCAGCGCCCATCCCTCCTTATCCTTTTGGCCCAGAGATGGGTAATCCTTTTTCCTCACCGCCTCCAGTCAGACCAGTAGCTACCTACCCAGTTCCACCTCGTAGACGGTCTTCTTACTGTACTGCTCATATGGGAGTCCACCCGCACTCTAGTGCAGAGGCAGCTTTTCTGTCCACCCTTCTGGGAAAGATCGACCTATGGACGAGAGGGAGAGTTCAGGACCTTGAGAATGAGGAGGACTCAGAGGAGGCACAGGCACCGAGGCGCCATAGACCCGGTCCACGGTGGACCCAATTCAATCCATGGACCAGGTCTATGCACCGGGACCACGTGTCAAGTTCCGGTTGGTCCAGGCCAGGGCTAACATCAGCATGACGTCACGCTGATGTCATAAATCTATTTTCGATTTAAAAATAAATCTGTTAATTCTGATTTCTGATTTTTGTTAATTTCAGTATTTATTTCAAACTTCAAAAGGCTATATCTTTTGCATCGTAACTCGGATTTGAGTGGTTCAAATTTCTAAAAAAATTTAAAATTGAGATATATTTAATGGTGAATTTTATTTGATTTTTGGAGTTCATTTGCTCTCTATTTTGGTATTTATTTGCTTTTATTCTTGATGCAGCGTAGGCGTTGAATTGTGCAACGCTTGGAGGAAGATCCGGCAACTCAAGAGCAAGTTCGAGCAGATCAGGACCTATTCAAGGCAAGTTGTGCTTTGATCATGTTGAACCCATGTTTATAAAATTGCTATATTTGTTTTACCCTATTGCATATATTTCAAGTATACAATTGGTTGAATTAGATTGGGTTTAGCTAATATACCAGATTGATTTATACCCTACTTTGTCATTATGCGCCATGATCCATTGTCACCTAGATTGGTTCAATATAGTTGGTTAGTAAATATAATCAACATGGGATTGTTAGATCGTATTAGTTGCTTAGCCTGCCACGTCATCACATGTGTTGGAATCATTGATAATTAATCTTGATTAATGGAATATGGAACAATGTTATGAACTTGTGTGTCATGTGGATCACACGATGAGATTGAGTTGTTATGGCGAGTCATGTCACGCAACGATGTTGAATTGTTGATAGCACGTGGTGCTTGGTAATCAACTGGGTGATAATCATTTAGATTGGGGCAAGTGACAAGGGGCGAGGAGGCCAAGGTGGGCCCGATGGGCAGAGGGTATGTGGATGTCTTGCCTTGATTACTCTAAGGACTTAACCTTGCAAGCCTTTGACCTGAGTTAATCATGCAACCACATGTCTGGTATGGGCCAGCCTAGCTGAGTAATTTGCAATGTCTTAGCTTTGGTACTATCGTGGTTGGTGTGAGTTCCCGAGTTATGGAGTAATTCATATGGCGCAAGAGGGGGGCCCTGGATGTGGTAACCAGTCCCACCAGTGTTGAAACCTTAGCAGATAGTATCGGGTTAAGCCAGCGCATTGTAAAGGCTTTGTTATAATCGCTCGCCTTGGTGGTGTTTGGTTGTATCGCGTGGGTAAAGTGCATAACCTCTGCAGAGTGTAAAACTATTCGGATAGCCGTGCTCGTGGTATTGAGCAATGCTCGGGAATTACAGTTAAGGGTTAGCCTAATTAAATGGACAATTTGGTTGGGATGGCGGAATGCCATGTGGAAGATGGAAATTGACTTAGGATTGGAAACTTGGTTTACTTGAGAAATATTGAATCTATTTATTATTGCTATTTGTTTTACAAGTCTTTACAATCTAAATATTATATTTGTTCATAAATGCTGCTTATTGCAAAATAGCCATGATAGCCTTTCCATTGGAATAAGCCTTACATATAGATACATAGAATTGCATTCTGTGCACAACTTGTTGAGTGCTTAAGTACTCACCCTTGCCAAACAACAATAATCAACAATTGAAGAATCTACACATATGTTGGAAGAGGAAGTTCAGGAAGACACGAGTCATTAGGGTCCGAGCCTTGTCAGTTGCCTGTGGTGAACTGATGAGCTATCTACGTTTTCTACTTTTCGCTGCTTAATTATTAGCTTATATTTTTAGTCTTGCCCTGCGTGGCTTAATAATGTAAGTTGGTCATAAGATCATACATTTAGCTATATAAATAAATGAACTATTATTCTATTATCGTTGAGTATGATGTGATATGTACCGATGTTGAGCTGTGTGCACTAGCGTTGATCCTGGGACTAGTGCGGTAAACACAGTGGGTTCGAATCAGTGGATTTGGGTCCTTACAATGTCGCAGCTGGGCCACTGGATAAAAGTGTGAATGGCGTCCCCCAATGTCACAATCTCGTCGTTTGGGGGCATCGGTAGTGGGACGGTCTTGAAATTATCGTTTACACCGTCCACACTAACCTTCGTGAATCCCTGTGCCACAAGGGTGCCGTGCACTAGCGCCCCTTCAATAAACGGATACGCGACCCCCGAAGCAGCCGGAATAAGAGTGGCACCATGGACAAGTCTCACTTGGAGAGTGCACCGCGTGGCCACCTACATAACGGTACACAATTAGCTCTTGTGTCCAATGCTATTTGTATGGAGCATTCAAGACATATATATAAGTACCTTGATGTCACAGACGGAGATTTCCCATGTTAATTTGTGGGAGTGGCGGACATACGACCGCTCTTTTAGTAGTGGGGTGATTTGCCCACATACATACGGGACTTGCGCGGTGATTATTAAGCCTTTCCTTGAGGCTTTTATCTTATTGTTGAATTCTTCTCTTAGTCTTTCCTCAATCCTTTGTACCGATCGTTCCTCTCGCTCTGCTTTGGTTCTCTTCCTACTCGGTATTTATGCGAGTCCACGAAATCGACTTCCAGGAACAAAAACTAACGCCTCGCGTGCGACAGTGGTGTTTCTTGTTTCCCAAGACTGTGAAGAGTACATCTTTCTCCCTGTCTGGCAAAAAAGTGCCCTCGGAAGATTGTGTACTCAACGCTACCTGCAAGATCTCGAAAAGTTAATTCACTTACGAAATTAAGAACTAATTACGTACAAAATTGGAAGTCCGATATCTTACCAGTCGTTGGCAGACTTCCTCATCCGCGGGGTTTGTAAAGGAGACGGTGCCGGAAGACGTGGCACTTGACCTTGCTCTCAGCCAGTCTCTGGCGCGTCGGTCAACAATACATGCAAATAGCACACAGGCCTCCTAGTCCTCCCTCTCCCATTGGTCCCTCTTCCCCACGTACCCAGCGGTGCCAAGTCTGTTGGGGTGGGTGCTCCTTGCCTGCAGGGCCTTGTGGGCTTCACTTTGACGCACGAATTCATCCGTTGTCTTTGCCTCAACAAAATTTTGCCATACATCCTCAGTAATGAACCCGTACTTAGAGAAGGGAGTCCTGTCCTTATTGACATATTATTTGACAAGAGTGCACTTGAAATTCTTCCACGCCTTTCCCGCCACTAGCAGTGCATACCGTCGCACTAAGATCACAAAGTCTTTTGGGATATCGAACGAAGACATAATTTCTGTCACCAAGTCGTTGCGGCTCTCATCAGTCAGCGACTTCCAGGATGGACAAGTGATGGGGACCCGTTCTTGTGCGACTATCTCGCACAATGTCCTAAATGCATTCACCTCCTTTCTTGGTTCAGTGGGGGCCCCATCCTTTCGATCAACCGCTGTGATGGTATATCGTTCCGTGGGCCTTTTATTTGCTCCTCTTGGATCTCGAGGAGGTTTTCTTTTCGGTGACTCATCACATCCTTCAGATGGCGAATGAGGGGACACCATCTTGCAATCTAGGTTGGTTGTCGTGGCACAACAGGAAAGAAAAGTAAACAAACATGGAAGGCTACCAATTGATGGCTGCTTTTATTTAATGGGTACAAAGGTAGTTCAGAGAAGGTAAGTTGAGAGGAGCAATTCATGATATTTTAGTTATAAGTTCTTAGAAGTAATGTCTAACTTGGTCTCTGACACTAGTCTGGATCACACCATGCACAGTTGGCTTGAGTAATCTTGTTGTAGTTGCTAAATAGAATATGCCCAAAAATGAAGGCAGTAATCTTGTTGTAGTTGCTAAATGGACAGTCATACACCTCACCAGGGATGGATTGAGGAATAGCAAAGAATTAAAAAATGTGCCCTCATCTCAAACAAATATCTAGTTCTGATGTTCTTTGTTACTACTCGTACATATCTCACTGCTTTGTTTCTACTCGTACTTCATAATGTAGGTATGTAACAACAAGATTACATGCAGTTTTTTACCTAAGATCTTAAAGAAACCTAATGTGTTCTAAGGAAAATACATGACACCAACAAATACATGAATATCTCTATGGGGCAGAATGGAACAACATCAATGAAAATCACTAGGGTTTTTGCTTCTCCACCAGCCGAACAAAAATTGGTGAGAGGGGAGCGATTATCGGAACTTACCGAGCGAAAATTGATGGGGAGGCGTCGGCGAGGGGGCGGCGTCGGCGATGGGGAGGCGTCGGCAAGGAGGAGGGTCGGCGAGGGGGTGGCGTCGGCGAGGGGACGACGTCGTCGATGGGGAGGGGTCGACGAGGGGGCGCCGTCGACGATGGGGAGGTGTCGACGAGCTGGGGCGGAGACGAATACTAGGGTTTTGAGCGCGTGAGTGGAAGAGTGGAGAATGAATGATCTGCCAGAGTGGCCTTTTTATAGGTCTCCCATATCACAGACGGTTCGAGATTAGAACCGTCTGTTATAAAAATATCACAAACGATTCTAAATTAGAACCGTCTGTGATATTATTTTATCATAGACGGTTCTATACTAGAATCGTCTGGGATAGTTTTTATCGCAGACGGTTATGTATTAGAATCGTCTGGGATATAAACTATACCAGACGGTTCTATTATAGAACCGTCTGTGATGAAGATTGACACAGACCTTCATTGCAAAGGTAAATTCAAAGTTTGGCCTTCTTGACATAATGTATACTGTATATGGAATTGTAGATGAAGCAATATCAGTAAAGGAAAGGAAACTATATTAGATAAATCTGATGTATATATACACAAAGTTGTTTTTAATTTTGAGCATCTCATTACAAACAACTCTATTATCTTCTAGAGTACACTTAAAATCATAACTCCACTTGCTTATTCTTTTGTATAAAAATTAGCCCTTCATGATAATCGACGCGTGTGTAGCTAGCTTCTTCGGGTTGTTCTTCCTGGACTGTGATGCTCTTTCCGATAGGAGGCAACTCTTCAAATTGATTATATTCTTCCTCATCTACTACATTCTCTACTCCGACAATCCTCCTTTTTCCCTGAAGAACTACATGTCTCTTCTTGTTGGACGGGTCGATTACATAGAATACTTGAACAGCTTGGTTAGCGAGTATGAATGGTTCATCTTAGTATCCAACGCGTGCGAGGTCGTGATGGTGACACCGTGATTTGTCAACCTTCACGTCTTTGGAGGTGGACCCAACGACACCGAAATAAGGGATCTTGAATAGTACATAGTCGAGCTCCCAAATCTCCTCGATGAACCCATAGTAGGAGCTCTCGTTGACCAACGGTGTTGAACGCATCTATGCATACACATTTATTACATTTGTGCTCTTCATATCCTGATCTCTCGTGTAAAATGTGTACCAATTTAAGTCGTATCCTTTCCATGTTACAACTGTAAATGTTGGTCCTTTTGCCAACCATGTGAGCGTATCACCTGACGAGGTCCCAGTGATGGGTCGCTCCTTCAGCCATCTGTTAAACTGAAGGTTATGCTGTCTCGTGATCCAAGACTCTTGCCACGTCAAATTCTCTTGCTGTAGCCAGTGCTTATGCTCGTCGATGTACGGGGACACTACAGCCATGTGTTGCAAAACCGTGAAATGAGCTTGAGCAAAGGAAGCCATATCAGGCGTGATTGCTTTCCTTCTGATGGTCCTGATGCCCTGGAGTCTCCCCTCATGGTGAGATCGAGGCACACCTATTGGTTCAACCTGAGCCATGTAATCGACGCAGAACTCTACGACTTCTTCGGTTGCATAACCTTCGACAATGCTACCCTCCGGCCGAGATCGATTCCGTACGTAGGACTTGAGAATTCCCAAATACTCTCGAATGGGTACATGCTACGTAGGAACACGGGCCCGCATATCTTTATCTCTATCACAAGATGAATAACGAGATGGACCATGATATCGAAAAACGACAGAGGGAAATACATCTCAAGATTACATAGAGTCATCACCACCTCAGCCTGCAGTGCATCTAGTGCTTCGAGATCAATGACCTTCTGAGCAATTGTGTTAAAGAAATAACACAGCCTCGTGATTGTCTCCAGGACCTTGACTGGCAAAATACTTCTAATTGCCACAGGGAGCATTTGTGTCATCAGCACATGACAATCATGAGACTTCATGCCAACTAATTTCAAATCTTGCATCGAAACAAGTCTCTTCATGTTAGAGGAGTAACCGGACGGAACTTTCACACCATGCAAGCACTGGCACAGTTCAGTTCTCTCGGCCTTAGACAAAGTGTAACAAGCAGGTTCGCAGTATGTTCGGCCTGTATCTGTCTCTTTCGGGTGCTAACTGAGGTCTTATGCCCATATCGACCATGTCAAGGCGTACATTGATATTGTCCTTTGATTTGCCTTTCTCTACTACTTCTAATTAGTAGTTGGTGGCAGTGGTCCGTTCTCCTCTAGAGTATCTGATTCATTGGATCTGACATGAACGGCTGAGATAGAAGATGATTTAATCATATCTTAGATGGAAGGATTTTATCATATCTTTTTTAATAGAAATATTATTTTAGCATATCTCTATTCACATGTTCTTACTATGGAAGGATGTTATTCATATATCTTATAAATGGAAGGATTTTCTCATCATGTCCTGCATGGATAGAAGGATATACTCACCATAACCCATAATACGGGAATTCTATCTTATCATATCTGAAAATGCATAGATTAAAAGGAAAGAATCACGCAACCAAATCACAGGCCAATCACGAAGATGTCGGGGGAGACATGGCTTCCATCCGCCTGCGTACGCTACCTTCTCGCTTTCATCTACTCCCTATTAGAGGCACCCACTCTCATCTCGGGAGGACAGGCGGTCGGTAGTGGAGACACGTAGGAAGAGAAGAGAAGAGAAAGGCTACGTGCAAGAAGCAAGAAGATTTTACGCAAGAGGAAGGCAATAACTTTCTCCTCCTTCAGTGGTAAGGATTGATATCTCTCTACTAATTCTAATTAAGAGTTGGTGGCGATCGTCCGTTCTCTTTTAAAGTATTTGATTCGTTGGATCTAACATAAACGGTTGAGATGTAAGATGATTTAATCCGATAGTCAAATCTCTTCGGAGGAACAAACTTTTTCTACTATTGAAACATAACTAAAGTTAGTGTTCTTTGTAAATAAATTTTTTGTCGCAAATTGAGTTTTCGTTGCAACGCACGGGCACATGACTAGTAATATTCAATAAGAGACCAATCAAGCTATCACAGACATTCTTCTCCATGTGCATCACGTCGATGCAGTGCCGAACTTCTAGTTGCTCCCAATAAGGTAGGTCTCAAAATATTGATCTCTTCTTCCACGTGCTCTTCTCACGGGACCTCGATTTACGCCCCTTTCCAAACGCAACATCCAAGTTCTTAACCATATCATGGATATCTATCCCACTTAAAGGCTTTGGAGCTAAACCGTCTTCGTTCGTTCTATCGAATTGTTTTTTCATTTTGCGGTATGGGTGATTCCTCCGAAGGAACCTACGGTGATGCATGTAAACAGTTTTTGCGAGTGATTGACCACACACTCTCGGTATTGTCTAAGCGGTGAGTGTAGGCTTTGGTTCCTTTGTACTCTCGGCACGATAGGTTACCAAGGGCAAGGTAATCATTTATGGTGCGAACAAAAGCGGTGCAAAGTGAAGTTATCTCGTTTATCGCATCCCATACACGTGCCCGGGAACCCATAGTGTTTTCAGATCTTCCACCAATGGTGCTAGGTACACATCAATATCGTTCCTAGGTTGTTTCGGTCCTTGGATAAGTACAGACAACAAAATGTACTTCCGCTTCATACACAACCAAGGAGGAAGGTTGTAGATCAGAGATTCACGGGCCAAGTGCTATCTAGGCTACTCATGTTACCGAAAGGATTCATTCCATCGTACTCAATCCAAACCTTATATTCCTCGGATCCTCACCGAATTCTTGAAACCTCCTATCAATGTTTCTCCATTGGATGGAATCAGCAGGTGCCTTAGCATTCCATCATTCTTATGCTCCTCCGAGTGCCAACGCAACAGTTTTGGCTCATTTGGGTTCGCAAACAAACGCTTAAAATGAGGAATTATAGGCAGATACCATGCCACCTTAGCAGGAGGTCCTTTCGTCACCTAGATGCCCTCACTGTCATCATCCGAATGACTCTTACGCTTGTACCGGGATATGTTGCACACAGGACATATGTGCAAGTTCGCGTACTCTTGGCGGTACAGGATACAGTCGTTGGACATGCATGTATTCTTTCTACTTCCATTCCCAAGGGACAAAGAACCTTCTTAGCTTTGTAGGTGGTTGTCGGCAACCCGTTTCCCTTGGGAAGCATGTCCGCCAATAAACGTAACAGCGCTGTGAAACTATTATCGGACCAACCGTTGCTTGCTTTCAATTTCAGCAGTTCAAGCACGGATGACAACCTTGTGTATTTTGACTTGCAACCTGGGAACAAAGGTTTCTCCGAGTCCTCCATCAAGCCCCGAAATTTACCATATTCTCAATCATCACGGTTCCCTTCTACATCGCGCAGCATCTGATTCAGATTATCGTCCTACAACCTATCCTCATCGGAACCACAATCGATATGACCATCCGACATATCATTGACTTCGTCGACCATGTCAATACCTGCTTCTTGTATCTCCTGCTCTTCACCGTGACTGGTCCAACATGCATACCCCATTTTGAAACCCCTCATAATCAAGTGTGCCGATCTGCGCAAAGTTTGAAACATCTTGATTCTCACGATCAATGCGGACAAGACATAAAGCGCCCCCTTATTAAACATATCCTCTTCTGCGGCTCTTCTAAAAGCGGAGCGCCATTAATGTACTCGGCACTCACACGGTTCTTAGTGTACATCCATCTTCGGTCCATCTCGCCAAGCATATAGCATTTAGTGTTAATGCAATTAAAACCCATTACTACCCTTACATAGAAAGAACACATAAATCTACAAGCTAAATCTAAAAATCATCAAATTCTATCCTTACCAAGCTAGATCTTGAATATCTGCAATTAGACACCGTTACTAACCTTAGATCACCAAAATCAAATGGATCCTCAATCACCCTTCAAAATCAACGATCTTCTTTTACCAAATCGCCTCACGGCCGCAGTACACGCGACCAAATGAAAATAGATCCCAAAACCTAAAATGCACCAAGTGGCTCGGGCCTCTGTATTTTATATTCTCGATAGAAATCTCGAGGCGGTTTTATAAAAAAACCGTCAATGATAAACATAGCATTCGAGCGGTTTTATAATAAAACCGTGCGTGATATATAATGACGGTTTTATTACAAAACCGTGCAGGATAATCGTGATATTACGAGCGGTTTTATAAAATAACCGTGCGTGATATCTTCGACGGTTTTTAACTACAACCGTGCGTGATATTGATATATATCGCGGCGGTTTTTGTAGAGTACCGTCGTGATAATGTAATCAGCGGTTTCAATATAAAGCGTCAATGATATTATTAAATCCTGAGCGGTTTTGAGGAACCGTCTGTGATGCTCAAAACCGTCTGTGACGAGGCGTCTAATATAAGCCTTTCTATAGTAGTGATATTGTCATCTCATAATCTCAGCCATGTAGGTCTTCAGCTACTCTGTTCAGTGACCATGTTATTATTTCATGATGCAAGTGCTTTGTCTACCTAAATTTAAGGTATGAAAGTTCGTGGGAGTTGTTAGGCAGCGAGTACTTTGTGCATGCTTCTGGTTTCCTGTATGCTCTTTCTTCAGAGGTGGTCGGAGCTCTAGCTACTGCAAAAAATGATAGGTTGGTTAGTTATCCTTTTTTCCGCTCGTAGCAAAGAGCTATGTTGTCACGGTGTCGCCTAGGCATCCTGGCGGTCGGAGGGGGACGCCAGGACAACCCTCCTCCACTGGAGGAGGACGAGGCGGCCTGTGAGTGGCGGGCACCGAAAGGAAAGGACCGACCTCCTCCTCGGTCCCGGCCCCGCTCGTCACACAACGCTTATCGTGCCAGCTTCGTGTAGAGGCGCTGTCCTCGACTACCACTCCTACTGCTCCGTCCACCTCCGAGTGTCAGCCATCTCTGTTGCGGCCACCTCCCTACCGGCCTCATCACTGCAAAGAGAAGTCGCTCGAGAGGAAACCAAGTCGAGCTCACGATCTGCTCGGACTCCAAATCAATCTCACAACCAGTTTTAAATCCAGCTTCTTGAGATTTGCCTCTGGCTCTGAGGGCTCTGCTCCAGTTTCTGGCTTACCGATTCGACCCAGCTCCGACTTCTTCAGCCTGGCTTCGGCTCTAGCTTGACTCAGCCTAGTTGCTGCTCTCCCTGATCAGACTTCTTCAACAAAGTGTTGCTCTCCCTGCTGCTGTTGTGTGTGGCTTTGTAGAATTATTATCATCGTCTAGGCGTTCGCCTAGCTGTCCTAGCGCTCTAGGCTCGCGGTGCCTAGCCGGACCGCCGTGACAACTATGGCAAAGAATGAAAGCTCTGGAAGAATTTAGTTGACCTTCCTTTGTCACGTAAATCATGGAAAACATTAAGGCCTTGTTTGGATGCACTGGATCCCGCACCATCCCAGCCCATTCAAACAAGGACTAACTCAAGATTCTGTTCATCCAAAAATCATGTATTTTTTTTATATGCATGAATATTTGCATTTAAAGAGATGCAAGCTACACCCAATTTCCATATGTGGCATTAATGGTGGAATTGGTTTCTGTTACTACTTATAAGCACCAAAATGAAGTATAGGATCATGAGAATAAAGAGTACCAACAGAATATTAGTTTAATCCATCATTTGTTTTTCCTGTTACAATCTTTTTCCGTGCTGTTTGTTTCTTGTATTTTCCACATAGTCATCATTCCTTTTTCTTTATGTATTTCCTAGCTTAAGGATGTTTGATTATGAAGATGTTATCATTGGCTCATGGATGCTTGCCATGAATGTGAAGCATGAAGACAACCGTGCAATGTGTGATTCAACATGTACTCCTACCTGCATTGCTGTATGGGACAGTAAGAAATGTTCAGGTATGTCGTCAGTAAACCATTTGTCTCAAAATCTTTGTGATTGAAAATCTGAAGTGGGAAATTACCTTACACTCAGTTAATCTTGTCATCTGATATTGATATTTCTGATAATGGAAAAATGCCAAGTTCGACAGTGTCTTTCAATCTCGCATCAATATCTATGTAGATGCATGCACTTGCTATGCAATTCCAGTATTGCTATTGTGTAGGGAAATATATTTGATATCTCAAGACTATTGATGTTAAATAATTATCTTTAGGTGATACAAAATAACTTTGATTAACCATAACCTAATGCATCTCTTTTTTTTTCCTTTTTTGCTCAAGCCCATGCGTGGAGATTTCAACGTATGCTTAAAGTAGTGCTTATTGAATTCCAGGCACCTGTAACCCATCTAACAAAACAAAGGAGCTTCACAACACCACCATGTGGAGGAGGAAGAGTAGAATCTTTTCTCAATGTTGTTTTGCCCTTGAAAGGGTTATTGCGCTGATTCCAGTTGCGTATTGGAACATCGATTTGTCGCCCACTGCAGTTCTTTGCTGCTGTATCCATTGGTGGCCTTCTCCTGACAGCAGTCCTGTTTTAGCTTCTTGTTGCTGAGAGTTCCAGAAGAAGCGTGTACGTACCATCACAGGAACAATGTAGCACTTGAGTGTAAACGCCCGATTGGGTATGCAACTGCAAACAACAAATGTGGTAGGTTCAGGCAAATACTTCGAACTGATAGAGATGGTATGGACTATGGAGCTTTTGTTCCACCCGGCCGCTGCAAGAACCGACTTCATTTTCTCAATTTCTTTATTGGGTCTGATATAAATTGATGTACATAACTATACATGCCTCTGCGTGCATTGTTGATGAGGCACTTGGTCTCATCGTAGCCCCGTTTTATGGTCAGGGTTATTCTGGCTGGTGACTGGACACCTGACTGCATCATCAGATGGATCTGCTTTTCTTTTCTTGTCTTTTTCCATTTTTAGCTGCAGCCCCTGCTTGTTACTACATTGTTCTTCCTTTTGGATTTGCAATGGTACAGGTAACAGGTGCTTGGCTTTCGTATGCACTCTAGAAACAACTAGATAAGCGAACGCGAAGTGCCACGCCGCGACTGCCGCTTTCCACGTGAGTAAATCAAGAAAACACACGAAACGGTTGAAAGGATATAAACATATTTACATTTTTTTCGCATTTATTCGGGGTCCTCTCACAAAGGATCCGCGACTTCACGTAAACGAAAGTTCCTTTTCGTAAAAAACGAAAAAAAATGATTTAAACGCAACTAAACTTTTTTTTATCTATCTGGGAAAACGATCTAAATACGAGCAAATCGAGAAAACAAGCGAAACGGTTGAAAGGATATAAACGTATTTGCGTTTTTTTCGTATTTATTTGGGGTCCTCTCACGTAGGATCCGCGATTTTACGTAAACAAAAGATCCTTTTCGTAAAAAACGGGAAAAATGATCTAAACGCAATTAAACCTTTTTTTTATCTATCTGGGAAAAACGTTTTAAACGTAATTACATTTTTTTTTGGCATTTATTGGGGTACTTCTCTTCGAAAAAAATGGTTAGAAGTACCTAAACGTAATAAAAAAATTTCTAAGGAGATTTTTGTGAATCGGCTCGGCTCGCGGCTCGAGCCAGCTCAAGCCATGAGGAGAGACGCAGCTCAAACCGCTCCCAGGCCGACGATTCTTCCAAATATAATAGAGATATTATGTGATATCCCACTGTTCTTTGTTTTTAGACTACAATATTAAGCCTGAAGCTTCCGCAGGAGTACTCATTGCTAGTTGTAATCCATTCTGACCTGGGAACAAAATGCAGGTCAGTACGTGTGCATCAGCAGATGGGAATAGGTGGCAGCTAGCCAGCAACTGCGAAGAATGAAGCTTCTTGTTCAGAGACAAAACAGCTGCCAAAACCGTGGCATGCGTGCGCCGATACTCCACACCACCGACGCGGCCGTGGCGCCAGCCGTGTATTGCGGCTTCGCTCGCCGTCCACTATTGAACTGTGAAACACCAAGCCCGTAGGTCCACGCAAGTTCAGCTGGACCCACGTCTCAGTGGCTGCTTGTAAGTCGTGACGACTTACTCACGTGGTGGTAACTGGTTCGAAATGTGAAAATTTTCTGTAATTCCTATTAAATTAATCTGTTTCCTACAAAATTCAAGCAGAATTTATATGAAATTTCTGCGGTCCAAACAGATCTTTAACGGAAAAAAAAATCCTTACACGCGGAGCAGCTGGGCTCCTTACTCCATTCGGTCAAACCTGGCATGCTGGGACGCGTCAAAGCAACCGACAGAGGTAGGGGAGGAAAGGAAGGAAGGGCGAAGGGTTTGCGTTTGCTGCGTGAGCTGTGTCGGTGCGCGACACCAGCTGACCGGTGGGTTCGAACTCCGCACGGCTTCGTCGAGCAAAAGGCAAAAGCTGGAGTAGGCTTTAACCGGCCTCTCTAAGCACTTTCTGGACGAATAAAACTATAAAAAGTAGTTTTTTCCTCCACTACGAAAATAACGGCGGGCGGGTCTACCGTGCTTATAGCAGGTGGCCGATTCACGACAGTCTAGCACTAGGATCAAAGAGTGAACTATTTATATAATTTTTATTCACATCGATCAGATTTGAAAAAAAAAAGTGTAAAACGTTAAAAAAAGCTAATGCTTCGAAGTATTACGGTGTGTTGTGTGAGAGATCATGTAGTGGTCTACCCATATTTATGATGAATAATTAATGAGGACATCCCTTCCACTAATACAATCACCACACCTACTACTCGTCATCAAGATATACAAGGACTAATCACTAGAGCACGTGATTGTCAACTTAATTATCAGGTAACTTCGTTTCTAGGAGTGCACTCATATTTTATGAACTCTACGATACTCTCTGATGCACGTGATATTATTCTAATTAGAAATCAAGATCCTTGCATGGTGATAAAATATGAGAGTAGCAAGATAAGAAGCTCCGATAAAGATGATGGCTACTGCACTCAATTGGTGATGCCACAACGAAGGATGGCTGACCTCCCATGACTCATTGCTTCAGCTACTACCGTCAAACACCTAGATTTATTTTTAATTAAGAGTTATGGTGCTGCGCCAACTTATTTGGGCCTAGGCCCATGTATCTAGTCAGAGTCCAAGGGGGAAGGTGTCCTTTTCTGTTGCGACAAGAGTCCCTTTTAGTTTACCATATCTTGGCATACCCTCTTATCTCCTCTTCCTTTATAAATTGGCCACAGCCCTAGGGAGAGGTGGGTTTTGTTTAGTTGTAGTTTTCCTTAGTGAAACTTTTGGTATTATCTTGTTCAGCTAGATTAACAGCAATATCATGCTTAGGAACCCCGCATCAATACTTCAATTATATTTACAATTTCAGATTGCTCTTTACTTTATTATTGCTTGTTCTTTGATTGCTTGTAAAAATTAATCTTTGTGATCAGGTCGATCATGCTTCTAGCTAGATTGATAACAACCTCGGAGTTGGTTCAGCGATTGTTTGACGTATCAGTCGTGTACAATTGGTAGCCAGATCGTAAGAGTCATCTCCACAAATCGAGGCTTTCCTTCTCATCAAAAGATCGGGACGAACAACCCGCATCAAAAATTGAGTGTGTTTGAGCCTGTGGTGCTCAGGTTTAAGTTTGTTTTGAATTTGAAGCGATTTAAGGTGTTTGTCAGGATGGGTGGCACTACCGGCCCTAGGGGCGGTACTGCCAACCCTGTGGTACTACCAGGTCTAGGTTGACGGTACTTATTTTTTAGGAGGGTAGTTTCTTGGGTCTTAAGGAAATCGACACTACCGGCCTTAGGGAGCGGTAGTACCGGTCGAGCGATACTACCAGCCATTATATGGTGGTAGTATCGATTGAACGGTACTACCAGGCCCCAGTTGGCAGTAGTTATTTTTTAGAACGAGATTATATCAGTTGAAAATCGTGCTTAAGTGAGTTTTATTGCATATCTTTGTTGGGCAATACTGTGTAATGTTTTTCTTATCTATGTTAGTTGCAGGACTTCGGAGCTAGGTCATGGTGAGGCAGAGGAGACCGGGACTAGTCTAGAAGAGCTATGGTCCAGTCATCAAGGTAACACCGAAGATGACTAAGGCTGGGAAGTCGGTGCAAGCCGAGAATACAAGGAGCTATTGCTATTGCACATGGCAGGCAACATTAAGATGGACTAGGACTAGGCTCAGGTAGAAGTTGAGATATAGAACGGTCATGGAAGCCGAAGGTATTATGCTGAAGCGGTAAAGGGCATATGGCGCGCTAAGTGACTTCGGCCCGTTTGCAAGAGAGGACTGTTCGGGGTATCCCGACGTGTGAGAGGCTTGGCGGCAACTCATTGGGGCCATATGGAAGGTGATGAAGCATGGGCAATGCTTTGAGTGAAAGGAAAAGACCGGTCGTGGGGCAAATTGGTAATTTGCCCATTACCGGGGATGGAGATCATTTCGAAAACCATGGCAGTGGCCCAAGTGATTTAGGTCAATCTAAAGTGAAGATGAACGCGAATTCGGTCTCGTGGATTCGTTTGGAGCATCACAGAGAAAGCCGCTTTGAGAATCATGTGTGTGAGTGTGTAAAACCCGATATGTGTTGGGTTAGCGGGTTAGCCCATGTTGATGTGGATGGTATCCACTTTGTGTGTCTAAGTTTCTCGAGTTGCCTCTCTATGTAAGGGCTTGAGATGTAGAGGAAGAGGTGATCCATTAGGGTTTTGAGAGGAGCGACCGCCCAAAGAAGATAAGAGAAGATAGGAGAGTCTTTGGATGTGTGTGAGTACTCCGTGAGAGCTTTGCCTTCCTGTGGAGAGGCTTTGTAATCATCCCTCTTAGTCTAAAATGAAAATCAAATTCGTGCTCAAGATCTTGCTCAAATTTTGACTCTTTCCCTTCTTGAATTTTTTTTATCTCTATTTGGTTTCTTTCTTCTTGATCTTGTGTTGCCAAGGATGAATGATTGATAGATGAATCATCTGTAGATCATATCTCAATCATCTAGGCAAACATCAGCTTGATCATCAAAGGTTTCTCAAGAAACCGTTATTTAGCATGTGAAGGAAGAACTAGTAGTATATCTTGTTCTTGCATGTTTGAGGGGTCTTTCTTTGGTATTCTTGCTTGCTATGACATGTGGGAGACCATCCAAGACCATCTTGATTATCAAAATCCCACGAGCGAACTCAGGGTGAAGTTTGTGTTCTTGACCTAGTTTTTTGTATAACCTTCACTAAATTTGAAAAAGGTCAGAACTTTGACGTAAATCTCTGCGATTGAAGGTTGCAATAGGTTTCTGACATCCATAGGAAGGTGCATGCAAAATTTTAAGGGATTTGGATCAGCAGATCAAAAGTTACACCAATTTTTGGTTTTGAAGCCGTGCTGAGTTTACTGTTTATTACCCTATTTTTTACTGTTCACTGGTAGTACTGGGTTTTGCACAATAGTAGTGCCACCCCAGACTGAGTTTTCTCTGAAAACTTCTATTTTCGCTCTTATTTAATGAAGTAAGGCTTCAGTGTGCTCGTGTCTTCCTTGACGTGCGCACTACTGGTGCAGTACATGTACTAGTTCTACGTTTCTTTCAAATAGGGGAAGAGAGATTAATAACGCAACAATGTCACTCTGGGGAGTTAGTACATAGGGAGGCCTACTTAGCTGCACGTACAAGCCGTGAAACAAATCCTCAAATATGTGAATGGAGCAACTGACTTTGGTTTGGTGTATTCCAAAGGAGATGCATTGAAGATTGCAGGATATAGCGATAGCAACTTGGCAGGCGATGTAGATAACATGAAAAGCATAAGCGGCATGTTGTTCTACTTTAATGGGAACATAGTTGCTTGGGCATCTGAAAAATAGAAAAACATCGCCCTATCAACATGTGAAGTTGAGTCATGGCAACAACATGTCAAGGCATATGGCTGCAAAACGTGCTAAATGAGGTAATGGAAGAAGACCCAAGTCCAGTCGTCTTGTACGTTGACAACACAACAACAATCGCAGTAATGAAAAATCTAGTGTTTCATTGGAGAAGCAAACACAATGATACTGAAAGACCATGTGGAGGTCTATCCTTGGTGGTCATGAGTTATTGACTGTGTTTAAGCATGAGGTGCTTAAGTTTGAGTTTGTTTTGAGCGCTATTCTGAATTTGAAGCAATTTGAGCTCTATTTTGAATTTGCGGTGTTACCAGCCATGTGGGGGCGGTAGCACCGGTGTGTCGGTACTATAGGCCCTAGGGGCAGTGTGAATTTTCCAAAGAGTGCCGTCACTAAAGTTTTTAGGGCATGCAGTACTACCGCCCATGTGGAGCGGTAGCACTGGATGTGCGATACTACCAGCCCCAGATGGTGGTAGTACCGACTTTATGAGCGAAGTTGCAATTAAGTTGTGATTTTGTGATGTTTATTGCATATCAATTTCGACATTGCGATGTGATGGATTTTCCTTGTTTTTGATGGTCACAGGACAACGGTACTAGGACATTGTGAGGCGGAGGATGGCTGAGACTAGATGAGGTGCGCTGAAGGTCTAGACGAAGAGGATCGTTAGAAGATGATCGGAGAAGGAGTCGCTGCAAGCCAAAAAGACAAGAAATGGTTGAGATGCTAACTTGGAGCTACTCGGATCAAAGACGGTTGGATCACGGTATAGAGGATAGAGTGCGTGCAAACCTCGGTATGTATGTGGGTATCGGGTTAACCCATGTATGAGTGAGTGAGTCATTCCTACCCCCTTGATGGTGATCCTTAGGTTTGAAGGAACTCATCAAGGGTGGAGTATGACTCAAGTGTAGTATAAATAGAGGGGTACGGGTAGCTCTCACCTCTTAAAGGTTTTAGAGGTTTTTGTGCTCCTTTGAGCTTTGCCCACTTTATTGTGAGGCTTTGTAAACCTCCCTTCCAGAAATGAAATTTTCATTTTCTCAAATCTGAATTTACCTTCCGCATTTGCATTATGTCTTAAATTCAGTATTTAAATTCGGCTCTTTAAACTCTTGTAATTTACTTCCTACACATTTGGATTTACCTCCCCTCCTTCTAAATGCTTGTGGATCTTATGCCAAGGATGAATGATTGATGGATGAATCTTCTTCAGATCATATCCCAATCATCTAGGTAAACCTTGTGCTTTTCTTGCAAGAAACCGATCTTTTGTTCTTGGTAAGAACGATTCTTGTAGATCTTGTTTGTGTGGTTCTTTTCTTGTATTCTTGCTTGCTCTAACGTGTGGGAGGTTATCCAAGATCATCTTCATCATCGAAACCCCACGAGCAAGCTCAAGACCAAGATTTTGGTTTTTGCTCAAACATAGTGCACTCTTCCTTCATTTCAAAAAAAGTCAGAACTTTGACGTCAATCCTTTGGATTGATGGTTGGAATAGGTTCCGGACCTCCATAAGAAAGTGTATCTCAAGTTTCATGAGTTTTTGTCTAGCCGATCAAAAGTTTCATTAAATTTGCTTTTGGGTTTATGTTGTGTTCTCTCTCAGTTCATCAGGTCCGGTACTACCGCCCCTACGAGCGGTAGCACTGCCCCTCCGGTATTACTGCCATGAGCTACGGTAGCACCGGCCAGAACAGTCTTCTCTGATTTCTCTTGAGTGTTTCATGTGAGATTTTTCGTTGGATCTTTTTTATTGCAGGAAATTTTATTTTGGATCATTCACCCCCCTCTAATCGCCATTTCGGCCCTTCAATTGGTATCAGAGCCTGGTTTTGCTCTTCCATAGATCTTGATCGGTCTCTAGAGCCATGGCGATGGATAAGTATTCTACCAAGCCTCCTATCTTTTCTGGAATTGATTTTCTCTTCTGGAAGTCAAGAATGGAGTCGCACATCACTGCCTAGGGCTTCCTAATTTGGCAGAAGGTGAAGCTCCCATGTGAGGTTCTGCCGATGAAAATGTCACAACCGGCAATATGGCTGACGTTGAGGCGAATACTAAGGCAAGAAACATCCTCATACAGGGACTTAGTCGCAGTGAGTATGACAGGATCTCTCACCTACGATCTGTTCACCATGAGGGCACCACCCAGATCAAGATAGTGAGACACGATCAATACAAGCGTGACTACAACAAATTTGAATAGCACGCTGGTGAGATCCTTGATGAGTGTTTTGGTCGGTTCACAAGAAACTTGAGTGATGTCTGTGCAGTTGGTTGCACATACTCTAACTCGGAGAACGCTCGACACTTCTTAATCGCACTTGATCTTCATGTTTGGGAGATGAAGGTGACCACCATCAAGGACACCATAGACTTATCGACCTTGAGTCTTGACGGGCTCTATTCCCGAATCAAGACTCATGAGATCGATGTCATCTCTCGTAAGACAAAGTTGCAGTCGATAGCCTTGGTCATCGATCCCATTGGATCCTCTTCTGAGACTTCAGTTAATTTCTTTCTTTTCGCCCTTTGTGAGCTAAGCTATGAACAACTGGAAAAAAATTTAGAAAGTGAGCTTGCTCTTTTAGCTCGCAAATTTTCTCATGTCTACAAGAGGGTAAGGGAGACGAAGAGAGGTGGCATGATCACCTACTTCGAGTGTGCTGGCCCCAACCACATTCAGACAAATTGCCCCAAGCTGGGGAAAGGCAAGAACAACTCCAGCGGTTCGGAAAATAATGACAACACTAACAAGAACCACAACAAAAAGCTTCCAGTTCGCGACCCGGCGCGTGAGAAGAAGTACCGCAACTTCTTAAAGAACAAGAAGCTCTTCCACTGCATCCTCGCCGCACTCGATGATATCAACCTCTCCAACACGGAGACCTGGAGCGAGGAGGGCGAGGATGATCCGCAAGAGAAGAACAAAGGCGGTGATGACATTAGTGGGATGTATTTCATGGCGGACGCCAACGGCATCAGCCACTCCGAGCTCTACAGCGACTTGGACGAGGTCCGTAGGATGGGGAAGGGAGAGGTTTGGATCGTTGACTCTAGTTGTTCTCATCATATGGCCGGAGACTCTAGATGGTTATCTTCTCTAGTTCGAGCTCTCGGTGATGAGTTGATCACTTTTGGAGATGCTTCATCAGGAAGAGTCATAGCTAAAGGTACCATCTGCATTAATGATAGTTTATTCTTAAAGATGTTGCCTTAGTAAGTAAGCTGCAATACAATTCGCTTTCTGTCTTTCAGCTTATCAATGACTTTCGAGGTAAGCTTTAAGAGTAGTGCCTATAGAATTCTTGATTCATCTAGGGGGTTAGTTTGTGGGATCTCTAGATTTGGCAGACTCTTTTGTGCTGATTTTTCTACTTCTTCTAGAGACTTTCCTAGTTATTTGATTGTTTTAGAGTCTCGTGATCTCTCTTTCTAGGATAGGAGACTTAGTCACATAGACTTCGACCATTTGACTCGAGTTAGCACCCATGACCTTATTCGTGGTTTGCCCAAACTCAAGATGGTCAAAGGCTTAGTTTGCTCTCCTTGCCAGCATGGCAAGATGGTTGCTGTTTCTCATCTTCCAGTCACTGTTGTGATGACTGATGCACCAGGACAGCTTTTACATATGGACACTATTGGTCCAGCTAGAGTGCAGTCAGCCGGTGGAAAGTGGTATGTTTTTATCATTGTTGATGATTTTTCGAGGTATTCTTGATTATTTTTCATGGCCTCGAAGGATAAGTCTTTTACCCCATTTCAGGGGTTTGGTCCATAGGTTGTCTGTTGAGCTCCTTGGTGCCTTACGAACTATACACAATGACAATGGCACGGAGTTCAAGAACTCCTACTTTGAGAGCTTTTGTGAGGAGTTAGGCTTAGAGCATCAGTTTTCCTCTCCAAACGTCCCTTAGCAAAATGGCGTAGTGGAAAGGAAGAACAGGAGGTTGGTCGAGATAGCCAGGATGATGCTAGATGAGTATAGTACTCCTGTAAAGTTTTGGGCTGAGGCTATAGCTACTGCTTGTCATGTGTCTAATCAAGTATTCTTGAGAGCACATTTGCATCACACTTCTTATGAGTTGAGGTATGGGCAAAAGCCCAGTGTTTCTCATTTTCGTGTGTTTGGTTGCAAATATTTCATTTTGAAGTCTAGGAACTTAAATAAGTTGAATCTTGTTCTTCTTATGGTATTTTTCTAGGTTACTGGACTTCTTCTAGTAAGTGTAGTGTATGGAGTTGTGAGACGAATAGGATCATAGAGACTTATGAGGTGACCTTTGATGAGGCTAGCCTAGGAGCTAGACCCGACATTTCAGACTCTTCTTCCCTCTCCGTGGTCATCTTTGTAGGGGATGAGGTGATGGAGATGATGGTGTTCCACCTGATCCCCTCTACACCTAAGGTGCCTCCTGTTTCTATTTCTACACCTCAGGGAGACCAGCCCTTACCCTCAGACTCACCTGCAGCAAGTGGCTCTGTTCCTGCCTCGTTTGTTCATGAGGTAGAGCCACTTCTGTTTATGGACCTTCCTGCCATATTCAGAGACATCATCCATCTGATCAGATCATTGGCGATCTGTTTGAGCGGGTCATATGCTCAAATTCAGGTTTGTCCAGTTTTTGCCTCCACTCTACCTTTGTTGTCTCCTTTGAGTCGAAGGATATTTCTCATGTATTATCCGATGAGTCGTAGATTAATGCTATGCATGAGGAACTTGAGAACTTCGAGAGGAACAAGGTATGACAGCTTGTCGAGCTCCCATCTGGTCATAATATCATTGGGACCAAGTGGGTGTTTAAGAACAAGCAGAATGAGGATGGGTTGTTATTAGGAACAAGGCTAGGCTAGTTGCACAGGGCTTTTCTCAGGTCGAAGGTATTAACTTTGAGGAGACCTTTCACTTTGTAGCTAGAATAGAGGCTATTAGGATAATGCTTGCATTTTCGGCATCCAAGGGCTTCAAGCTTTATCAAATGGATGTCAAGGGTGCATTCCTCAATGGATATATTAAGGAATGGTGTATGTCAGGAAGCCTCCAGAATTCGAGAACCCCAAGTACCCAAACTATGTCTTCAGGCTTTCCAAAGCTTTATATGGACTTAAGCAGACTCCTAGAGCTTGGTATGAGAGGCTTAAGTCTTATCTTCTTAGTTATGTTTTTAAGATGGGTATAGTAGACAAGACTCTGTTCATTATACACCAGGATTTCATTTTCTGCTCGTCCAGATTTATGTGGATGATATTATCTTTGGTGGCTCTTTGCACTCTCTTATGTCTCAATTTTCAGGTGTGATGAGCACAGAGTTTGAGATGAGCATGATGGGCGAGTTGAGCTACTTCCTCGGCTTCCAGATCAAGGAGACTCGGGAGGGCATCTTCTTGCATCAAGACAAGTACACTCGAGACCTTCTGAGGAGCTTTGACATGTCTGATGGGAAGCCGGTGATGACTCCTATGGCCACCTCTGCTGTCCTCGAGCCTAATGAGGATAGTGAGCTAGTTGATCAGAAGGAGTTCTGGAGTATGATCAGTTCCTTCTTGTACCTCACTGCTTTGAGATTAGACATATATTTTGTTGTGTGCCTGTGCTCTCGATTTCAGGCTTCTCCTCGTGCCTCTCACTGCTAAGCGGTGAAGAGCATCTTCAGGTACTTTTGAGCTACTATTGACTATGGTATTTGGTACTCCTCCTCTTCTTGTCTGTCACTTAGAGCCTTTTTAGATGCAGATTTTGCTGGCTGTAGGATAGATAGGAAGAGCATTTCTGGTACTTGCCAAATCATTGGCACTTCTCTTATCCCTTGGTCATCTAGGAAGCAGTCTGGAGTTTCATAATTCACCGCTGAGGACGAGTACGTTGCAGCTGCTAGTTGCTATAGTCAGGTGCTTTGGATGAGATCGACTTTGCGGGACTTTGGGTTAGACATAGATAGTGTTCCACTTTTCTGTGACAATACTTTTGCCATTTGCATTGCCAAAAACCCAGTGCAGTATTGCAAGACCAAGCATATAGACATTAGATATCACTTCATTAGAGACCATGTGGAGAAAGGTGATATTGTACTTTAGTTTGTGGAGAGTAATCACCAGATTGCCGATATCTTTACGAAGCCTTTGGATAGCTCTAGGTTTGTGGCCTTGAGAGGAGAGCTTGGTGTCGTATGTCCTTACAACATATCTCGAGGAGGAGCTGGTTTTGTATACTATATATTATATCTGTTTACTTCTAATATTTCCTTTCTTTTGCATGTTCTGCGTATTTTTGGGCTTACTCTTAGATTTCTGAGTAAACTTCACTTAGACTTCTAGCATGCTTTGCATTGGCCTCTCATCTTACGCTAAAGGTTGCTATCATGCACAATTAGCTATTCTCTCTTCTCTCTAGGTTGAGTTCCCTCACAGTCTTATAATTCTAGCAGGTGTTGGGCCCCGTGGGTAGATAGGGTCTGTGTGCACTCCCTAGATTGGGTTTTAGAATCAGCATTCCTATATCAATCATTGGAGAAGATGAAAGTGAATCTGAGCCATAGTGTTCTCCTCTATCTTTTCTATGCTCTATAACCATCCAATTTATAGTCTCTCGACTTTCTCTCCTCATTCTATGTTTTTTTGTTTCTGTTGAGTTCATTTGGACTTTTGTTGAACTTAATTATGCTAATAACTCAGCTTGAACTAGATTTATGCTTGAAATTGATTCACTTGTTGAGGGGGAAGTTTGAGAACTTGCTTCATGCATTGCTATAGACTTCATTTTTCTGTTTTTATGAGCTTTGTCTATTATGTAAATGAGCTATTACTCATGTTATGCATCTTGCTACTTTTCTAAAGATCATTGCTAGCTTAGATATGTCCAAGTTCATTTTGCTTCATCGTGCTAAGCTTGCTAAAAAATGAAAATTGAGATTTAATAAAAACTTGATGAAACTTGTAGCTTTTACTTGCTATGTTTCCTCTCTAGGTGCATATGCCATGATTTGTGAAATCTTGAATTTCTACTAGGGTCCCTATGGCAACTTGGGTGAAGTTAGATTGATCCATATTAGAGTCCTTCACATGCTCATATATCTAAGTGATAAATTAAAAAAATTGACTTTTTTGTTCAAATTGATCTCAACACTTTACGTTCACAAGATTGCTTTCCATTGCACTTGGGATGAACTTGGAATGTATCGTGTATGACCAAGACTATTCTCTTACGAGTCCTTGAGATGGTCGACGATGGCTTGAGTCAAATACTCCTAAAAATGCAAATAAAAAATATGAGTGGGTAAAGAATGCAAATATGTCAAACATTTGCACCCCACTATGAGATTTAAAGTTTAAATAAAAAATTTGCATTAAAGATGTTTGAGCAAAAGGACCTTTCATGCACATCTAGCTTCCCCAAAGTGTTGACTAGGTTGAACTCTAGGTCTTCCTTCTGATCCATTGTATGGCTTTGCTTCTAGTTTGGAGATTATGCTAAGTGTTGCACTTGTTAAAGTCATACAAAAATGGAATAGTCTTTTTGTGCTTTCTAGCACAGATAGTATAATTTGCACTTGGACATATCTTAGTTTAGCGTAATCTAAACTTGAGTAGCTTGATGTCATACTTTATCTATATGGTCACTTGGATAAATCTCAAAACTCTTTAGATGCATTTCATGCATACATGTTGATAGGGGAGAAAATGCCATCTTGATACCAATATTGCCAAAAGGGGGAGAAAACACAGAAAAAGGCATCATCTTCTTGGTAAAATGTGAATGTATCTTATTGGTTCTTATGATCTTGGTGAAATCTTGCTATCTCTTTAGGATCATAATCATAATTGAGTTTTTGTGAGTTTTTATTGGATTTTTAGATCTTTTATCGAAAACTTACTCTCTCTTTGGTGTTGCTCTAAAATCCTTCCTGCCAACTTGGTCATGATCATATTTCTTCTTTCTCTGGACCAAGTTTGGCTTTGCATTCAAATTACTTTCTTCTTTCCTTCAAACTCAAATTTTATGCCTTTTAGGTGTTTGTCAATATACTCATCAAAGGGGAGCTTAAAAGACCATGTGGAGGTCTATCCTTCGTGGTGATGAGTTATTAACTGTGTTTAAGCATGAAGTGCTTAAGTTTGAGTTTGTTTTGAGCGCTATTCTGAATTTGAAGTAATTTGAGCTCTGTTTGGAATTTACGATGCTATAGGCCATGTGGGGTGGTAGCACGAGGGTGTCAGTACTACCGGCTCTAGAAGCAATGTGAATTTTCCAGAGAGTGCCTTTGCTGAAGTTTTTAGGGCGTGTGGTACTACCGGCCATATGGAAGCGGTAGCACTGGATGTGCAGTGCTATCGGCCCCAGATGGCAGTAGTACCGACTTTATGAGCGAAGTTGCAATTAAGTTGTGATTTTGTGATGTTTATTGCATATCAATTTGGACATTGCGATGGGATGGGTTTTCCTTGTTTTTGGTGGTCACAGGACGATGGTACTGGGTCATGGTGAGGCGAAGGATGACCGGGACTAGGCGAGTTGCACTAGAGGTCTAAACGGTCGAGAATCGCTGGAAGATAATCGAAGACGGAGTCGCTGTGAGCCTAAAAGACAAGAAATGGTTAAGATGCTATCTTGGAGCTACTCGGATCGAGGAGGGCCGTTGGATCGCGGTCTAGAGGATAGAGTAATGGGTCTAGTTAGTAGGCTTTGAAAAGCGTGCAAAACTCGGTATGTTTGTGGGTTTTGTCTTAGCCCATGTATGAGTGAGTCATTCCTAGTCCTTGATGGTGATCCTTAGGGTTGAAGGAACTCATCCAAGGGTGAAGGATGACTCAGGAGTAGTATAAATAGAGGGGTAGGGGTAACTCTCCCTTCTTAAAGATTTTTGAGGTTTTGTGCTCCTTTGAGCATTTTCCACTTTGTTGTGAGGTTTTGTAAACCTCCCTTTTAGAAATGAAATTTTCATTTTCTCACATCTGAATTTACCTTTTGCATTTACATTTTGTCTTAAATTCAGCATTTAAATTCCGCACTTTAAATTCTTGCAATTTACTTCCTGCACATTTGGATTTGCCTCCCCTCCTTCTGAATGCTTCTGGATCTTATGCCAAGGATGAATGATTGATGCATGAATTTTCTTCAGATCATATCCCAATCATCTAGGCAAACCTTGTGCTTTTCTTGCGTGAAACCGATCTTTTGTTCTTGATAAGAATGATTTTTGTAGATCATGTTTGTGTGGTTCTTTTCTTGTGTTCTTGCTTGCTCTGACGTGTCGAAGGTTATCCAAGATCATCTTGATCATCGAAACCCCACGAGCAAGCTTAAGACCAAGATTTTGGTTTTTGCTCAAACTTGATGCACTCTTCCATCATTTCGAAAAAGGTTGGAATTTTGACGTAAATCCTTTGGATTGAAGGTTGGAATAGGTTCTTGATCCCCATAAGAAAGTGATTCTCAACTTTCATGAGTTTTTGTCTAGCCTATCAAAAGTTTCATCAAATTTGGTTTTGAATTTGTGCTGTATTCTCCCTCTGTTCATCAGGTCCGATTCTAACCGCCCTATGAGCGATAGCACCGTCCCTCGAGTACTACCACCCTGAGCTACGGTAGCACCGGCCAGAACAGTCTTTTTTTTATTTCTCTTGAGTGTTTCGTGTGAGATTTTTGGTTGGATCTTTTTTAGTGGGGAAAATTTATTTTGGATCATTCACCCCCTCTGATTGCCATTTTGGTCCTTCAGATACCTAGTTTCACTTTATCAAAGAGTGTATGGAGAAGAGACTGATTATCGTCAAGCACGTATGCACAAGAGAGCAGCATGCGGATATCCTCACAATGGCACTCACTCGAGTCAAGCTTGTGGAGATGCGTAAACTTCTAGGTGTCAACGATCTCGCGCAACCAAATCTAGATTAGGAGGAGATTGTTGGAAAATAATCAAGACATTCTATTGTTGTTTTGTTATGTTATGAAAGGAAAAAGAGATTGAAAAGTAATCCACACTTTGTATTGTAGGTTTACTATGTTGTAAGGCATGTACCAAATTGTAAAGGTAAGTAGAAATATTTTCTTTTTTAAGTTATTCTATAGATAGATCTATGTATGTACTATAAATACTAGACTTAAGACTGAGATAAATAACATAAGAGAAAATTACATTAAAATTTCTATGTTTTTTTGCGTGTATTTCTTTAATCTATTATTCCTAAGGAGAAAACCGACAAGCAATCTATGGCGTCGCCGGCTGCTCCGCTCCAACTTTTTCTTCCCCGGGGACGTCAACTCCTACGGTAACTCCTACTCAGGAGGCTTGTCCCGTAGAAGAGGCACCCAGCTGCTTTGGCGTTCAACCGCCGGAGGTGGCTGTGGGCAGGCGCAACGCAGTCATCTTCGAACCTACACCTCCTGCCCAGTATTGTCGTCAGGTTCAATCCGACCATCACCTACACCTCCGGCGACTCCTTCAGGTCAGCACCGGTCATCATCTACAACTCCGGCGACGTATACTTCTAAGCACAGTTCAGTTGCAAGGAGAGAACAGAGTAGTGGTTTCAGTCCTGAGGGATGTTTCTACAATTTGCTTTGTTTCATGGACTGTTCTGTAATGTTAGGGCTTTGTACTACATAAGCTCTATAATCAACTAGATGGGCCTGCACGCCGCGCCGCGTAGATGCGTGACCCTGCGCAATGATGATTTCCTTATCGAAGAAAAGACTGTAGCGAAAAAACAAATCAAGGAAGTTTGGAGGGACTTTCCGTAAAAAATTGTGCCTAGATGAATCTCGTGAAGTACTTTGTTAAAAAAACAAGTTGGTTTTAGAACTCTCAAGGTTCGCTGCGGGGAAAAAGCAATTTGATTGAAAATGGAACAAATTTCGAAAGTTTTTTGGGTCTTTTCGCTAAAAAATGCACGTAGATGTAAATAAGTAATATGCGCTAAAAGGGAAAAAATCTTGTAAGTTCTAAGGGCCTTGTCGAGAAAAAATGCACCTATATGTAATTAGAAACAAATTTTAGAAGTTTTTGGGGCCTATAACTTTAAAACTGTACTTTTGGTGTCTTGACGCTTATAAACTGCAGTCAAATGTAAAAAAATTACGGTAAAAGTGGAAAATTATGAAATTTATTGGGGATCTTCCGGCTAAAAAAACACAGTCAAATATAATTTCTGAGGACCCTCGCACATGGTTTTAGAACTCTCAAGGATCCCTGTAGGGAAAAAAACAATTTTGCAGGAAAAGGGTACAGATTTTGGAATTTTTTTTGTCTCATCGCTTAAAAAATATACGTAGACATAAAAAAGTAATATACGCTAATAGGAAAAAAGCTTGTAAGTTGTGAGGGTCTTATCGAGGAAAATGCACCTATATGTAATTTGAAACAAATTTTAGAAGTTTTTGGGTCACATAATTTAATAATGTATATTTAGGGTATTAGGGTCTAAAATATGTACCTAGCTGTAAAAAACAACTTGCCCTAAAAAGGAAAAAAATTCGGAATTTTTGGGTTGCATGACAACTTGAATGACTTTGTTAAGTTGTTGGCCTTTACACTACTATATGCTCAACCAGACAACCAGAGGATTGAGAGATAATTTGCAGATTGACATGTCGATTTACAATGATATAACTGAGCTATCATGATACACACAATTCAGGAGCTCAACTAAAGAACACAGGTCTCTGCCTGTCTTTCTTCACGTCCTTCCTAACCATGTCCAAGGTAACCGGCTCCTCTGCCCCATCCATCCATTGCGCTAGGTCCAAATCGAAACCATCTTTCAGTTGCTAATTGTAATCGTAAATCTACGCTTGACGCGAGCTCTATAAATAGCGAGTGATTTGTTGGTCGTACCGTAGCGACACGTGGCAAAAAACCGAGCGCGAGAAGCGCGAGAGCTTGCGCCCGCACCCCAGCCCACGCCCACGCCACGCGTCACGAGGCAAAAATACCAAGCGCGAGAAGAGCGCTCACGCCCACAGGATTCGAAGCCGCAACCTCTGCATGGTAGCGAAGTGTGCTACCGCTGCGCCACGCGACCGTTTCTTCGTACAGAGCGCAACAAAATAATTGAGGCAGGAACGACGGCGAACCATGCGGGCGACGTAGGCGAACGCGGAGCCAACCGTACGCACGGGCGACCAGTTTCTTGCTCACGCGTGCGACGCGGCGGGCCGAGGCGCGGCCACGAGGTCCGGACGGTGACGTGGTGCGCGGAGGGAGCCGGAAACCTCTGGGTTTATATACGATAGTATACTGAACTATCTATAAATCAGGGTTTATTTCTTTAAAAAATTCAGGAGTTGGTCATGAATACCATTTGAACTATCTATAATCAATACTGATGTGGCACACAGACTTGTACTACATGTTCGTTGCAGTTCAAGACTTCAAGTAGTCCATCATTTTCAGACGGATTTCTTTTTAACTATACAGAAAAGGAGAATATTAATGATTGAGACATGCAAGTTGGTTCGATATAGTTAACATTAACCAAACAAAAGGTAACTTCCATGGCACGTCAACTAAGGTAATCAAACGTTGTAATCATCGCTTTTCTAACCTCCTCATAATTTTTTGTCACCTTTTGACAATTCTGTAGTTGAGATAGGACCATTTTTTGTAATTACGTTCGAAAAATAATCAAATTTTAGAATGATTGATCTTTTCGGCTACAATTAAGCACGCCATTATTGTATAATTTAGCATCTGGTATTAGTATGAATTGTCTACGAGTACTCTCGCCATGATGCTCCTATATACTATACTCAAGTTAACTAAGGTCGTATGAGTATTGATGCATGTGTTTGGTTGGTGATCAATGCCGACTGCTTATTCCTTCAGTACATCAATTTGTCGGTGCATGGTATTATATACGGGACAAGGATCCGTACAGTTTTTATAGGGACTGCAATTGGATCGTCCGATCGAAGCAAAAAAAAATAGTCTGAATTGTTTAACAGTATACTACTATAGTAAAAAAATTCCGTGTAATTTTTTCACGTAGCACAGAAGATGTGAATATTGATTTTTGATTTAACGGTTTATAAGAGACTACTTAAGTTACAGTAGTAGATCCCGTCCATATTTTTGGGAGCCAAACATAAATGTGCCTGCATGTGATACATGTATCATTGTATCCTCGACAACGGGGAAGTATTTGATAAAGGGAAATACTAATCTTCGGTTGAGCTCACCGTTGGACCCGTGCGCCTTTGTTCCTAACACCCCATGTGTCGCCTCTGGAGCGTGACGCCTTTTCTATTCCTGTCATCTTCCACCTCTTACCTTCCCCTCAAGTTCAAGCTCCTTACCACCGCATGGGCGCTCAACATCCCTCGTTCCTGCTGCCTCCGTTTCCCTTGATCATCTCCTTGCAAAAACACACAAAAACAAAAATTTCAACAAGAGAAATTTCGATTTGGCAAACTTTAACTCGGAAAATTTTCAAATCGAAGAGTTCCAACTAAGAAAAATTCAAACCAAAACATTTTAACTTGGGAAATTTCTAATCACAAAGTTTCAACTAGGAATTTTTCAAATAAAAAAGTTTCAACTTGGGAATTTTCTAATCAAAAGTTTCAACTTGGAAAATTTTAAAAAGAAAAGTTTCAACTCAGAAAATTTTAAATAAGGAGTTTAAACTCAAAAAAAATCAAATCAAGAAATTTTAAAAGTCAAAAAAATAAAAAAAAATCGAACCTCTTTAATAATCATAAATTTTCAAATAGAAACTTTCAAAATTGAAGAACTTTCGAATATAAAATTTTCAATTCGAAGAACTTCCAAATGGGGAAATTTCAACTCATTTTTTTTGGGGACTTCAACTCGGTTTTCAAAGAAATAACAATCGAATCAAAATGAAAAATAAAATAAAATTACGATTTAGGGTTAGGGTTTACCTTCATTTCGCATGCTCCTAGCGGCAGTGCTTAAGCTCGCGCGGTGATGGCGCACTGTCTTAACGAGCGAGCTCGTGGTGATGGCGCTCAGTCTTAACGAGTGAGCTCCTGTACCGGCATGTAATCTCTCGGCTGCTCCCACCGACAGTGTGTCACTACTACACGTTTATACATCACAATCGGTTCTTTTTTATCATCACAATCGGTTCTGGTGACGACACAAAGTGATTAGACAGAGATGAGAAGCTGTTATTACAGTCGGTTCTTGCCCGATAGAGATAAGACTGTCATCTCTATCGCTTCTTACAAAGAACCGATAGAGATGAGGAGCTCATCTCTATCGATTTCTCTAAAGAACCGATAGAGATGATATCCTCATCTCTATAGCTTCTTACAAAGAACCGATAGAGATGACAGCCTCATCTCTATCGCTTCTTACAAAGAACCGATAGAGATGACCGCCTTATCTCTATCATTTCCAATTCACCCTCCAATCAGCACATATTTCACACAATATGCACATATCACATTCACATAGCAATTGCAGAGAACATATCACATTCACAGAACACGAACAATTTGTTACAACAAACACATATCACATTCGTTCACAAAATAAAACTCAAACATGCTTAACCATCAGTACACATGCAATCGCATTCAGGTATGCAATATTGTTCACATATGGTCTAGTAGGAGCTTTCAGGATCTCTAAACCGTCCGTCCTCCGGCATGCATTCTATCCAGTACCACTAGCATGTAACATCTCAAAAATTACCTATAATTTCATTCATATGCATTTTGGTGAATTTTAGAACTTATTGGATTTTCTAGAATTTATTTTAATTAAGTATATCGAACCTTTTGGGAAAACCAATTATAAATAGATAAAAACTAATATAAAGTTTTGCCAACAACATTTTATTTGAGTTCAAAATATCTCAAAGTATTTATGAGAATTTTCTTGGATTTTTTCTGATATTTTAATTGCTTAAAACTAATTAAACTAATTTTTGTAGTTATTTTAAATCAAAAACCCGAGAAAATCGAAATGAACAGTACTGGGCCGAAGCCCAGCAATGTGCAAGCGTGAGCCCAGCGGTTGCGGCCCGTTCGGCCCGCTTCGCCGTCGCCTCGCCTACGAGCCGTTGGATCGGGATCGTGCGTCCGAGATCGCTTCGCGTTAATTTGGAAGGTGCGGATCGTATCCGTTGATTTTGGAAAGTGTGGATCGTATCTTATCGCCCGGGGAGTGATTGTGGCCGTTCGTTGCAAATCGGACGGTTGTCCGTCGTCGTCTCCGGCAGAGTCTCTGAAATTGCCGCCGCACTCCATCTCCGCCGCAGATTGCTAGGGTTGCCAGGTTTGCACGCACGCCGAGGCTATAAAAGCCTCAGCCCACACCCCGATGTTCCCCATCCCCTTGCGCATCTAGTCGCTCTAGTCCTAGCCTCAGAGTCGCCGCCGTTTAGCCCCGAGAGCTCATCGTACTTCTTCATAGCGCCGCCGCTTGTTTTCTCGTCGTGTCGCCACCGTCGAGCCTCCACCCGCCGTGTGGGTTCCAGTTTCGGGTTCGCCGCATCGAGCCGCATCAGAGCTGTCACCTCTTCATCGCCGGAAGGACCTAGTTCACTGTCGGGCACGTCGTCGTCTTCATCTCCGGGAACTCAGCGTCATCGCGACATCGCCGTGCTTCGGAGCTTCGCCCAGCCGTCGGATCTTCGTCGGACCGTCTAGATCGTGCCACGTCTCAGTCGTCAACAGTGTTCTGCTCGGGTAATCTTTGGCCGTTAGATTTAAGATGAGCGGTCGGATTGAGCCGCGTAGGAGTAGTTCGTGAACCATTGGATCCTTGCGCGGATGTGCGACTCGTGTCGGCTAGGAAGCCGAAGCGTTGTGCGCCGAGTGCATGGTGGACAGGTGTGTGCTGTGGACATGGTCCGTAGACCGAGCGACGTGGCGCAATTTGGTTGGCCCACGTGTCGCAAGGACGTCATGCTGACATCAGTTGGTCCACAGCACAGTACCTCAAGTCCACGGTGGACCAGTGGAGTTTCGTGGACTGAGTCCATGCGCGAAAGCCACGTGTCCATCTCTGATTGGTCCACGTGTCGCTTGTGCATTAATCGATAATTTCCAGTAGAAAAATAATTCTGGAAAATCGGATTTTCTAATTTTTGTATTTTCAGTATTTATTCAAACTTCAAAAGGCTATAACTTTTGCATTGTAACTCGGATTTGAGTGATTCAAATTTATAAAAATTCGTAACATCAAGATCTATTTAATGGTGCTTTTTAATTGAATTTTCGGAGTCTATTTTATCTCTATTTTGGGTGTTTATTGCTATATTATCTCGATTCGCATAGACATTGAATTGCTCGGTGCTCCGGAGGAAGATTCGCCGCTTCAAGACCCAAGTTCAGAGCAAGACCAGCACCTGTTCCAAGGAATGTTGTGCTTTGATCATATTGCACCTAATTTCACAAAACTGCTATTTTGTCTTTAAAATTTATGCATGATACTTTATGTGTATAAATGATTTCAATTAATCTGGGAACTAGATAATTGTCGTCCCGATGCCGGTGCCGACGGTCGGTGTTCGAAACCACCGTGAGCAAGGCAAAAAATTGGCAAAATCCACGTGATTTCGGCCCAAAAAAATAGTGCCCCTCTTCAGTACCACCGAACCCCCGGGGTCCCAGGGCTAGGTATGGCCCTTGGGTAGAGTAGGAATGGAGCCACGGTTACTCGAGGGCGGCTGCCGCAGCAATGAAAAACGCCCATCGCGGGTGTGATTTCGATGCCACGGCAGGGTTTTGGCAGGCCGGTCGGGCGAACGGTGTAACCCGACGCTAAGTCGTTTTTTGCCGTCCCGATGCCGGTGCCGACGGTCGGTGTCCAAAACCACCGTGAGCAGGGCCAAAAAATGGCAAAATCCACGTGATATCGGCCCAAAAAAATAATGCCCCTCTCCGGTACCACCGAACTCTCGGGGTCCCAAGGCCATGTATGGCCCTAGGGTATGGTAGGGATGGAGCCGCGGTTGCCCGATGGCGGCTGCCGCGGCAGCGAAAAACGCCCGCCGCGCATGTGATTTCGGTGCCACGGTAGGGTTTTGGCTCATACCTTGTCAATTGTATGCCATGATCTAATTGTCACCCTAGGATATGGAACTATAGTTGGTTAATATTAATAATCAACATGGGACTAGTTAGACCATATTAGTTTGCTTAGCCATGCTACGTCATCACATGTATCTGGAACATTGATATTTAATCTTGACTAATTGATTATGGAATAATGTTTATAAATTGGTGTGTCATGTGTTGTCATACAGTGACATTGAGTTGTCGTGGCGAGGAGGTCACACAACTAGATTGAATTGCTGATGGCACGTAGTGCATGGTAATCAACTGGGGTGTTAATCATTTTAGATCGGGGCAGGTGACAAGGGGCAGTATGCCAAGGTGGGCCTGTTGGGCAGGGGTATGTGGAAGTCTTGCCTCGGTCACTTTAAGGACTTAACCTTGCAAGCCTTTGACCTGAATCATACTTGCAACCACACATCTGGTATGGGACAGCCTAGCCAACTAATTTGTGATGTCTAGATTTCGGTACTGCTGTGGTGTACAGTGAGTCCCGGGTGTACGGGTAGACTCACATGGCGCAAGAGGGGTGCCCGGAGTGCGGTAACCAGTCCCTTCCATGTTGAAACTTCAGCGAGCAGTGCAAGGTCTAGACAGAGCATTGTAAAGGCTTTGTTATGGTCACCCACCTGTGTGGTGTTTGATTATATCATGTGGGTAAAGTGCATAACCTCTGCAGAGTGTAAAACTGTTCGAATAGCCGTGCTCACGGAATTGAGCAATGCTCGGGAATTACAGTCAAGGGTTAGACTTTTGTTAAATAAAAACTTGTTGGGATGGTGGGTTGTCATAAAAACTTGGAATTCGACTTAGAATGAAAAACCCTGTTTACTTGAAAAGTTGAATCTATTATTTCCTATTATTTGTTTTACTGTCTTTTAATCTACTTACTGTATGCTTTATAAGTGTTGCTTTACTGCAAAATAGCCATGTTAGCCTTCCTTGGAATAAGCCAAGCATGTAGAATATTAGACTTGCAATACTGTGCACAACTTGTTGAGTGCTTTATGTACTCACCCCGCAACAACAAACTTTAGAAGAGGAGGAATCCGCGGCATTCTTGGAGGAGTACCACGACGCTGATGCTTAGGGTCCGAACCTCGTCAGTTGCCTATGGTGAACTGGGGAGCTGCTACGTTTACTTTATTTTATTCTTTGCTAATTGCTATTTCTTAGTTAAGCCACATGTGGCAATAATCATGTAAGACAACGATTATTATTAATTATTGAAGTTATGCTATATTCCGCTGTGTATGACTGTGATAGCATCTATGTTGAGCCTGTGTGCACTAGCGTGATCCTAGACTAGTGCGATATACACAGAGGGTCTGGATTTGCAAATTCGGGTCCCGACATAGCATAATTGGTCTCGTATCTTGTTGAGTGCAATGCTTTCTACACTCTTCTAGGGGATATTGATATGCTGCAAAATAGAAACGAGTGCTCTAATTTAAGTTTTCAAATTTCTATGTGAAAGGCTAATTGTATTATTATGCATGTACATATACCTTAGGGAAACGGTTTGAGCCGGTAATCAAGATCACCATATGATGCATGACGTACAAACCACAGAGGTCGTCACTGCCCTGTTGATGATAATGTGAAGAAAGAAAAACAAATTAAGAGACAAAGAAAATATGTCAAAAAATCTAAATCTTATATATGGTAGCCACTTGTACCTTGAAGCACACTTTTCGTCGTCGTGTGTCCCTCCTTCTGCGATGTAGTCCGAAAAACCCCTATATACATTGGAGAGACGCCATTGAGTAAAAAAATAATGAACGTAGTTAAATACAGAAAGTGTTAGATAAGAGTAGTGCACTTACTGCTCCAAAAGAGGCTTGATCGTGTAGGCCGATGTCTCTTCTCAATCGAATTAAAAGTGTACACTTTGTTGTCACTCAGAAGGAGCATGAGTAGAACCCAATGGTTGCTTATTAAATGGTATTCAGTGAAGGAAATAAGTTCACATACGGTTTAAGTGTGTGCAAGTAATTGAACGGTGAAGTAGTACTTACTCCTCGTGATACGGGAGTAGAATGAAGTCCTTCTTCGACTCAGCTTGCAATGCCCTCTTAATGTAGCCGGCAACCCATTCCGGTTGAAGACTAGCCATCGTCGCGGACACAAGCTCAGGGTCGACAAACCCAACTAGTTGTTGATTCGTCACGACACGTTGTCTTATTGCACTGCAACTCGTATTGAATGTTAAAAAGCAAAATGCAAAACCCTATGGAAGTCATAAGTTCGAGCTACGTGGTGCGAAACTCACAGCGTCTAGGATCGTACAGTGGAAATATCGATGGATATCAGTTGGTACAGAAGGAACAGATCCTCAAAACTGACTGGAAATGTCCTATCCTCCTCGCGGTAGAAATGTCCCTTTCTGTATCTAATATTGAAGTCGACACGCCCCTCGCTCTCTTTCACTTTGTCAACGTACCATCTATGGAGCTCTCGAGTCCATATGCCTAGAGCATTCAATTTGCTAGGAGGTAGAAGGGGTTTTCCATGTCCTTAAAATCATAAGGCTTCTCTGTGGCCTATGCCGACTCTCCTTTCTGGGCCGAAGGAGTCTCCGAGGCCGGGGCAATAGGCTTTTCATGTACCTGAGGGGGCGTTGTGGCCTTTGTGAGCCTTGCCTTTTTAGCAGAGGCTTCCAGTGGTTATGTGGCTATCGTGCTAGTCCTTTTATTTACCAGCTCTGTACTCTGTACGGGACTCATTACGGTCATGGGAGCAGGCGCAAGTACGGTAGGAACCTACAAAGCACACGCATAATTAAGTAACTTGTTGCAATACTACTGGAATGGTACACAAGATGCGAGGTTTTTTACCTTGACCAGTACGATGCCTGTCGTGGGCCACTTGATGAACGACATCAGCGCTTGCCCGAGAGTGATGATATCTTCATTGGGGTGGAACTCGGACACATGTGATAAGAAGGCTTGATGGACGTAGTCCACCTGGATCCTCATGTAGCCCTTCCCCAAAGGCTGACCATATACCGTGGCCGTCATCTCCCCCCTCATCTCCTCCTTGATGTCCTCCCTCATCTACTCCCTGAGCGTGTCCTTGAGGCGCTCCACGCATGCCTCCCATGATCTCGATCTGGTACTCCCAGCGTCATCTTGAAAGTAGGACTTCTTCGTATGCCCCGCCCCTACGGCAAGTACGCGGCCCTTATGGTCGGGCTTCCGATCGTAGAGGATAGGATGTCATTTGACCCTTGGCTAAGAAAGGTCCCCTACTCTTTCCTCTGGCTTACCTCCTCCTGCAAGAAGCGAGTACGAATTAGATCTGAAATACAACAAGAATGGTTGACTGCAACGTACTAAGTTTGATATCTTACGATAGTGGAGACAACTTGCACGATAGCGGGGTTTGCTACTACCAGCTGCCCGTCCGCGATTTTCTTAGTCCTCGCTAATACCCAGTCACGTGCCCGTTCCTCACATATGTGCGAGTAAGGCATCGCTGTCCCGAAGTTAGCGCACTCCTCGGCTACTCGCGCCCATTCTGCTTTCTTCCTTTCGTAGCCGCCTGAACCGAGGTGGTGCGCGTGCGTGTTCTGCCTCTAGGTAGCAACGTTCTTTTGTCTCAGCTCCTCCGCCTCAGGTGTACTCTTGATACTCGTGAACTCCTCCCAAACATCGAGAGTCACGAAGGGATACCTCTCGAATGGTATATGGCCTTTCAGCACGTACTCACTGTGCATGTAGACCCTGAAGTGCCTCAGAGCCACACCCATCCTCTTCAAGGCGTACCGCCTAGCATTGTTTTCATCCTCCTTTTCTATAATCCATTTGCACTTAACCTCATTCCACAACCGATTCTTCTGCTCGGCGCTGACCTCCTTTCTCCAATCCTTAACCATTATAGGAACTCTCTCCCTCGCCAATTGACCGAGGAATGAACGGTATCTCCCCTTGTACTTGGGAGGACCCGTGCAAACCCCCGTGGCATTAAAGTGGAGAACCTGCGGCATTCTCCCTGTGGCCCCTTTGTTCGGTCCTCGGGTCCTCCTCACCTTACTCGGGCCCTCGACAGTTGGAACTTGGCTTAGCTCGACACTTGGAACTTGGCTCGGCTCAACACTTGGAAGTTGGCTCGGCCCCACAAGAGCACCGTCTACTCTGTTTGGCGATGAGCTGATGCTCTCTAATTGCGATATTTTGAGTTTTCTTATCTGACATGGTCATATATTTGACATGAGAGAAAGCAATTCGTAGCTATTATGTGAACTTGACAATAAATCATGTAAAGCAACAGCTCATTGGATAATTCATAGCATGTAATTGTTCTAGCATATTGTAGTAGAGTAACAGATGAACGAATGATCTTCAAGAAAAGTCTATATGTTGAACAACTAAATACGTACCAACGATAACTCCTAATCTCTAAATAGGTTTGATCCTAATCCCATTCGAGGATATGTGGTTCGAGCAAGTTTCTAAGCTATTGTACTACTCCAGAGAAACTTTCGGCAGCATCTCCCTGCTGTTCTCCAGATACACGTCTCGACAACAGGTCAAGAGGGGTGTGTATCCGGAGAACACCAGGGAGATGGTACCGAAATCTACTATAGAGTTGTAAAACAGCTCAGGAACTTGCTCGAACCACATATCCTCGAACTGTCCAATAAAATGTGGACAATTCGAGACTGCTCGCTTACAAATATGCCATTCCGGCATATTTATAAATAAGCACCCTCGAACGGGAGACGTAGGTTACGCAACCTAAACTGTAACATATGCTGAGATAAAAAACAAAAGTAATATGCAATTATGTACAACTGTGCAAAACTGCAGATAAGAATCATATACTACACATATTAATTGATCATGTGAAGTGAATATGCAGCACATGATTTATTGATGTCAACAGGAAAATGAGACTGGAGAGCTAGGTAAGTGGACTCACAGCTCAATAGTTGCCTAAATAAAATCAGCAAATGGTATGTCAAATTCGCATCATAGAACCTAATTATTTTTATGATACCAGTTGAATGATTAGAAGTCCATTGACAAATGCAAATTATAGCAACATTATTGTGCAAAATTATACTGAGATAAAAAAACAAAATTAATATGAAATTATGTACAAAATTAATAAGTTCTAATCAATAATCAGACAGAACAGAAACCAAAACAAGAAGTTCAGATTAGTAGCTACCAGATTTTCCAACCAAATCAAGCATTATATTTAGATTAGAACTAGCAGAATCTACTAACCAAACTTAACAAGTCAAGACCAGATTATATCAGGTAAAGATCAGATCACCGGCTAACTGAATTCAGCATGAACATGAAGTAATATAGACTGAAGAAATGAAACAGCAGCATATATATTGAATACTTATCAAACAGTGAATAAACCAAGACTTTCTAGCATGCAAGTCTACTAATTAAAGGCGTCCTTGGGTTTTTAAAGGAATAACTTTTGAAAAAGCATCATTCTATAGGTATGCCTCATCACCTCGCTCAATTTACTAGCTCTTAAAAGCCAAATCAAATAGCTGGCCCTTTAAAAAGCATCATATAGTCCATTTGTTCACCAATATGCAACAAGTTTTATTGAGAAAAGGTGGCACAGCGCCATCATGTAATGGCATTACAAACAAGTAGAACTGACCATGGAGACCATAAACCTCTAGAGCTCGTACTACATTTATGTGAAAGGATGACATCGTGTGAGCATGATACATTCTACATGTATCATCGACAGCTACTACTCCAAGCTGCCTTGTATGTTTTCATCATTTTCTTCTCTCTCTTTTTTGCGAGGTTATATATGCTTTCATCATAATGCATGAGCAGCACCTATTTTTTAATTAGGTAGATACGAAGCATAAAACAGAGTAGTATAAGTGTATAACGAACCACTTGTACACATTTCACCATGAAAAGATTACAAGATAGTAATTCTTGAATTTCCCCCCTACTACTTGATTACAAGATTAAAGTTATAGAACCCCAAATTCGCCCACACCAAGAGCCCATGATTTTGTTAGTTGCACAAAGCAAAAATAATAAACTTCATAGATACCACAGAAGAGCTTTGCATTACCAAACCAAGAGTGTCCTCGGCGTCGGCGTCGGAGGGGTGCTAGGACGGCGTCGGAGGAGTCGTCGAGCCCGCCGGGGAGGAGGCGTCGGTGGGGGAGAAGGCGTCGGTGGGGGGCGGAAACCACCGGTGCGGGGACCATGGTGGGGGCGCCGGTGGGGGGGCGTCGGTGGGACAGAAGGCGTCGGTGGGGGACGGCGACCACCGGTGCGGGAACCATGGTGGGGAGCACCGATGGGGGAGAAGGCGCCGGTGGGGGTGGCGACCATCGTTGCGGGGACCACAGTGGGGGGACGTCGGTGGGGGAGAAGGCGCCGGTGGGGGGCGGCAACCACCGGCGGCGGTGGGTTGTTTCTAGGGTTTGGCGGAAGGAGATGAAGAGTGAGTGGGAGGAAGGCAATAATGCTGTTAATCGGTCGAAAGCAAGGCTGTCGGTTCTTGAGAAAAACGGACTGCAATAACTCAAGATCTATTTTGGCCCTTGAGAAAAAACCGACTGCAAAAGGTACAAATCTGTATCGGTTCGTGAGAAAAACCAACTGAAATAAAGTTTACCTCATCAGTGTTGGTTTTTATAAATAAACTGATACAAAAAAGAACATACATCTCAGTCGGTTTATTAAAGAACCGATACAGATTACATATTGCTATCGATTTTATAAGGAAATCGACACAAATGTTAGACACACATTACTATCGGTTTTATATGGAAACCGACACACATGAATTAATGTATTACTATCGATTTTATGACAAAACCGACACAGATAGTAAAACATCAGTATCAGTTTTATATAAAAAATGACACAAATAACATCAATAACAGTATCGGTTTTTTCAAAAAACTGACACAAATGAGAGAGTATCGGTATCGGTTTTTTAAAACAAAAGCGACACAAATGACTAGACATCAGTATCGGTTTTAATACAAAACTGACACAAATAAGCGCAACATCAGTATCGGTTTTAATAAAAAACCAACACAGATTATAGCTAACAATAGTATTGGTTTTTATTCAAATAAGTGTAACATCAGTATCGGTTTTTTCTAAAAACCGACACAAATGCTACGATAGCACTATCGGTTGTTTTAATATAACTGACATAAATGTTGTTCACTGCACTATTTGTTTTCCACACAAACCATGAAGTCTGAATTTGCAGAAATATGTGATAAAAGAGTGAAAAGGCAATAAGTTTTGCAAAGATAGTTGGAATTATTTGAAATTTTGTAGGAACATACTTTGTGATACTACAAATCTTTTCCAAAAACGATTTTGGCAAAAAGAGTTAGCATTGAAAGAAGAAGCCCAAATTCACTTTGTATGTATGACTTTTTGTCAAAGAGTAGAAAAGTCAAATCTTTCTCAAATAAAATCCAAGTATTTTAAAAATTACCAGAAATAATTTGTTGTAGAGTACCTTTTCTTCTTGCATTAAGTAGCTATATACCACAATCCATTGACAAAAATTGTGAAAGTTTTATACATGCACATAACCTTTGCAAACACGAAACTATAGTTATGTACAATAAAAACATTTCAAACACAAAGCAACTGATACAATGACGTACTCCTTTTATTTACAATACAACCCTTCTTGATGATCTACACGCATGTAATTTCTTCTATGTGTGTTGTCGTCGCCGCTAAGACAAGCCCCATCCGCAAACGGAGGTATTTCATCGAATTGGTTGTATTCTTCTTCATCTATGACATTTTCGACACCAACGATCCGTCGCTTACCATAAAGAACGACATGCAACCTTGAATTGGCCGGATCATGCACATAGAAGACTTGATTTGCTTGCTTTGCAAGTACGAATGGGTCATCTTTATAAGCGAGTCTGTTGAGATCCAGAAGACTAAAACCTCTCTTGTCGACCTTCACTCCATGTGGAAGTCCCACCTACTTACATCGGAACAATGGAATTTGGTATATTTCATAATCGAGCTCTCATATTTCTTCGATCATCCCGTAGTAAGAGTTCATTGCCATTAAGGATCCTCCTTTCGAGTGATGTTCATCGGACAAAGCATCTATGCTTACACCACTGTTTGAACAGTACACTTCGCATCCTGATTTTCAGTGTAAAAGGTGTACCCATTAATATCATACCCCTGTCATGTCTGTACATTAAATCTAGGTCTGTCGGCCAACCATTTGATAGTCTCACTAACTGAGACCTCCGCCTTTTGTTTGAACCATGTGAGAAATCTATCGTTGTGTTCTCGCATGATGGAAAGCTCATTCATATGTGGATTGTCTTCCCGTAATATCGACTTGTGCTGCTCGATGTACCCTGCAACTTCTGTGTTGTGTTGCAACACTGTCAGATGCACTTTGCAATACATATCAAATCGTGGCCTTGTTATTTTCGACCCAACAGTTCCTTTGCCAGCAAGTCTGCCCTCATGGCGAGATAGGGGAACACCGATTGCTTGTTTTTTCCCGAGATAGTCCACCCAGAACTCAATAATCTCTTCAGTCTCATAACCTTCAACAATACTACCCTCAGGCTTTGAACGATTCCTCACGTAGGACTTTAATATACCCATGTACCTCTCAAACGGATACATGTAACGTAGGAATATGGGGCCACATATCTTGATCTCTCTAACAAGGTGGACCATGACATCGAAGCAAGATGGTGGGAAATGCATCTCAAGCTAATATAGAGTCTGCACCACCTCACTTTGTAAGTTGTCTAGTACATCAGGATCAATAACTTTGCAGGAGATCGCATTGAAGAAATAACATAGTTTCGTGATTGCAAACCTGACATCTTCTGGCAGAATATTTTTGATTGCAACTTAGAGCATTTAGGTCATCAAGACATGGCAGTCGTGGGACTTCATGCCCAGCAACTTCAAATCATCTATGGACACAAGTTTCTTAATGTTTGTGGAGTAGCCCGATGGAACTTTAATACCTTTGAGACACTTGCAGAGGTCTTCTTTCTCCTTCTTGGATATCGTGTAGCATGCAGTGGGGATGTACAGACTTTTCCATCCTCCTCAATGACTGCAAGCCTGGACCTGATTCTCATGTAGGCCATGTCGCGACGAGCATTCACACCATCCTTGGACTTCCCAGGTATGTTCAGTAGGATACCAACCAAATTGTCGTAGACATTCTTCTCAACGTGCATGACATCAATACAATGTCGGACATCTAACTCCTAGTATGGTAAGTCCCAAAATATGGACCTCTTTTTCCAAATAGTCCTAGGACGAAAAGATTTACGGCTCTTTCCGTACTGAAGTTCGATTTCCTCTACACTTGAATATACTTACCTTCCACACATAGGCTAGGGGCCGACCGGACTTCCCTCTTCCCATCAAATTTGCCATCCATCTTACGGTATCGATGACTTCGAGGTAAAAACCTACGGTGACCCATATACACAGTTTTCTTGGAATTCGACAGCCATAGGCTCTCAGTATCCTCTTCACAAATAGGACACGCTTTGGCTCTTTTCGTACTGTAGCCCGCCAAATTACCAAGGGCCAGAAAATCATTTATGGTGCAAAATACCATAGCCTGTAGGGTGAAATGCTCTCTTTTGAATGCATCCCACACCACGGCCCCCTCATTCCACAATTTTACCAAATCCTCGATCATTGGAGCAAGGTACGCATCAATATCATTTCCCGATTGTTTGGTTCCCGAGATTAGCAACGACATTATGATATACTTTCGCTTCATGCACAACTAAGGAGGGAGGTTGTAGATACACAACAGAACTGGTCATGTACTGTGACGACTGCTCATGTTACCAAACAGATTCATTCCATCAGTACTCAACCCAAATCTTATGTTCCTCATTTCGACACCAAACTCCTCATGTTTCCAATCGATGTTTCTCTATTGAGCCGACTCAGCAGGGTGTCTCAGCTTGACATCTTCCTTTCGAGACTCATAATGCCAACGCAACAATTTTGCCTCTCTGGGATTTGCAAACAACCGCTCTAGACGAGAAATGATAGGCAAGTACCACAATACCTTGGCCGGTGCACCTTTAGTGATCTCTTCACCGTCGTTGCCCAGGCTCATACGCTTCTTGTCGTTACGCTTCTCCTTTTGTTTGTACCAGAGCACACCGCAAACTGGCAAACGTGCAGCTCCTAATGTGTATTAAGTACAAGATGCAATCATTTGAACATGCATATATCCTTTCTATTTCCATTTCCATGGGACATAGTAGCTTCTTCGCTTCATAAATACTTGTTGGTAACTCGTTTCCCTCCGAAAGCATATCCGATAGAAGAACTAGAAGTGCATTGAAACTTGTATCTGCCCAACGGTGTTTTGCCTTCAGTTCGAACAATGTAAGGACCGAACCCAACTTGATGTATTCCGCTTTGCAACCTGTGAACAGTGGTTTGGCATCGTCTTCCATCAAGCTTTTAAACTTTTCATACTCCCTTTCTATGTAATCACCCTCCACATCCCGCAACATTTGCTCTAAATTCTTCTCCTCAAACATATCAAGCTGCAACTCGTCATCCGGTTCCACCGTGTCTTCGTTGCATACCGGAAGGGTACTACCTGTCTCTTCGTGATGGTTCCAACACGTGTAATTCCTTACGAAGCCACGTCAAATCAGGTGGTCCTCAATTTGAGCTGAGATGTTAAATCTTCTCAGATTGGTGTAATTAATGTAAGGACAATATATGAAGTTTACACCCCTCCGCACTATGTCCTCTTCTGCAATTTTTTTAAACTCCTTAACACCCCTCTGAAATTCAACACTCACACGACTTTTCTGATATATCCATTCCTCATGGTCCATCTACAATTAAACTTCGCACAATAAATTAAAGAAAAACTGGAGCGACACCTAGCTAGCTATTTGAAATATTGAGACATCATTTCAGTTAATATTACTTTTGCAAAATAGAGGACAGGTTTTAAGATATATAAAATATGTACTCCCGATCGATACCTAGATTCTTCCCTAGTTTAGAGCTTGTAATTCCCTAGATAGGAAACATACATTGCAAATATCAACAATGATATCGAATGAACTAATTATATAGTGCAGTAGCTTGCAAATCTTTTGATTACAACGAAACAAAATAAGGGTACCAATAATGACTCCTAATCTCTAAATAGGTTAGGTCCTAATTCCATTCGAGGATATGTGGTTTGAGCAAGTTTCTAAGCCGTTGTACAACTTTAGAGAAAATTTCGGCAGCATCTTCCTGCTGTTCTCTGGATACACGTCTCGACAACAGGTCAAGAGGAGTGTGTATCTGGAGAACACCAGGGAGACGCTAAAGAAATCTACTCTGGAGTTGTACAACAGCTCAGGAACTTGCCCGAACCACATATCCTCGAACTGTCCAAAGAATGTAGACAATTCGAGACTGCTTGCTTATTAATATGCTATTTTGATCGGCATATTTATAAACAAGCACCTTCGAACGGGAGATATAGGTTCTGCAGCCTAAACTCTAACATTCATCACATGATTGCAACAATAATTCCAGATTAACATGAGAGCACTACAAATTAAGATAATTAAATACATGTGTGCTTGTCAAATAAAGAGTGCGAAATCTGATAGGATATACATAATACTAGTGCAACCTAAACTTTCTTCGCGATATGTCAAAATTACATACTGCAAAAATGAAGGGGTTTGAAGGAATGCTTACATTTTGAAGAAAACCACAAATTCTGCAAAATGAGAGGAAATTTCCTCAGGCTAGGCTTCAAATTTACCCTCTTAACACCCACCCTTGAGGATTTCAATTTTTCTCACCCAAGTATTACTTCCAACCACAGAATATGAGCTATTTTTTTGGGTGACGGCGGAGAAATATCCTCTAGAACAACAACAGAGGAGAGTTCAGCCCGAAAGATACAAATAACCTAGTGAGACACATCACAATCGATTTTCACTTGAAAAGCGATAGTGATATGATCATACACGTCACTATCGGTTCTTATGTGAGAAGCGATAGTGATGTGCATTATCATCACTATCGGTTTTTTGTGAGAACCGATAGTGATGTGTATGATTATCACTATCGCTTCTCACAAAAGAAGCGATAGTGATGAGCACGTGCACATCACAATCGTTCTTTTGTGAGAACTGATAGTGATGTGCATGAACATCAATATCGCTTCTCACATAAGAACCTATTGCGATGTGTCCAGTGCTACATCACAATCATTTTTAACCTGAGAACCGATAGTGATTATTATTAACACATCTTCTAAGTCATCTATCACAATCATTTTTTCTTAAAAACTTAAGTACCGATCTAGATGAAGCGATAGTAATATATCATTCTGTAGTAGTGTGTGATCTTTACAGGCAAGCTGTTCGGCAAGAAGAGTGAGCAGATGGATGGCGACACAAAAACACGCTCATGGACGGCGGCTCATGGACAAATTGGGATGCCGAGGTGAGCGCGATAGTGAGCCTGTAGCAGCACCGATGGCGTTCTAGTCTGTTGCATCCAGAGTAGAGAGGGAGAGAGAGAGGCGAGTGAACAGAGAACGACAATGGAAATAGATAGAGGGGGACGGCTAGTGGAGAGATCGAGAGAGACAGTGAATGGATTGATTTGAACTGCAATAACACACAGCGAACTCGTCTGTAAACCTCCTTGCATCCTCCACGTGTCGTTCAGATATGCAGTGACGCAGACGTTGTGTCATCTCATGGTCGTGGTCGCAAGATCAGGTCAGTGCGGGCGCCCATAAAATAACAAATTCCGTTTGATAAATTGATGCATGTTATACTTAAGTCTGAATGTGTTGTACCGACAGTTTGCCTAACTGTGTGGTAGCATGCATTCAGATCCATATGACATATGGATGGATCGATTGCTTGTAAACTCATAAATAAACTAAAAATATGTACTTAAAAGACGATTTTCAATCAATATACTAAAAATGGTATATAAAAAATACTAAAAATGTAATGTGAGCTATTAATTAAAGTCTCGGTATAAATTGCCAACAGTTGGATAGTTCATTATGGCACATCATTTTTCCAACAGTTGGATAGTTCATTATGGCACATCATTTTTCTGGGTGACGTGTTGCATTTTATTATGTATTTCCTTTGTATTCAGAGGTTTGATCCGGAGACTGTGGATTATGAGCTTTAATATGGCTATACTACACTAACTAATTGTTTTTACCCCAAAAGAAAAATCCTAATATGATGTTTCCGAACAATATAGAAATAAAGTATATTTAGCAGATCAGCGTCACACAGTCCTAACAACGTACATTTGCTTCCCGTAGAAAGCTAACGTTGCTGACACTCCATGATCCGAAATCCCAATAACAATTTAGATTGTGATTCAGCATTCTCCCCCTACATATCTAGAACTTGTAGCAAGCACTCAATTCACAGGATATCGCTTGCATTGATTTAGCTGGGAAAAAGGAGTCACTGCAGTTCGTCAAGGTTGACACTTGACACCTTGATATTGAAATACCTTTCGAGCCTTCCCCAATGCATCTCTATCCTCCTTTTCAACTAATAGAAGTTCATTGGCTATCCCTGTCAAACATAACCTATGGTAGGATCGAGAGGAGAAAAATAGGACTCTTGCTAGTATCATAACCTCTTGACAAACCATTAGATTAGTGGATCGAAGAAAGAATGGGAAGAAAGCAGCCATGGGCAAGGTGATCCTTTCCTAGGACTAGGCTCAAGTCGATGAATGACTCCATCGATAAATAACAGTTGTTTTAAACTTTGACACCATGTATTGCAAATTTTTTATTTTCATTGTAATCGATACATATTAACAAAAGTTACAAGATAATACAATATCGTGTAATTGCGCTTCACTACTACGGATCGGGCATGCACAAGCGGTTCGAAACCGCTTTCAGAAGCGGTTTTAGAACCGCTTGTAAGCAACCGTGAGTGATACCCCGTCGGGTATCACAAGCGGTTCCCCGAACCGCTTGTGGTTCGACATTTCCACAAGCGGTTGGTGTTACCAACCGCATGTGTAAAGGTTCTCTCCAAAAGCGGTTGGTATTATGAACCGCTTGTGGAGAGGCTCTCTACAAGCGGTTGGAGTTACCAAGCGCTTGTGAAGAGTCTGACAGCGTAGCGTTTTGATTATATTCAATATATAATATGTTTTCAGAGGGGTTTTTGATATAGATTTTGACAATTAAAATAAATAGAACTTCATGAGTTTTTTTGACACACTTAAATATATATACATATTAGTCATGAGTATTCATTCAGATAATTACAGACTTAAAAATAAACAAGTTGATGAACACATGAAATAATAAAAGCCACTTTTACAAAGTTTCAAAGAATGAAAGGGCGAATCTTAAGCTCATTTCTTGCGTGCGTCGCTCTTTGTGCCCTTGGTCGATGTTGATGTCAGTTCACCTGTCCTTATTTCAGGACAATCTCTCCAACCATTTGCGTGGAACTCACCTTTGGTGGATACAATCTCGTCGACAATAAAGCCGATGAGTTGTTCTTGGATTGCTGCAACCCGGTGCGGCGGGATCACGCCTTGCACATCGATGTTGGGCTGACAAAGCGGGAGGTAAATAAATCTCTAGACATGTAATTATTAAAGTGTAAGTACTAAGAATTTGACATGTGCACTACACTACCTCGGCGTTGGTTGTCGGCACATCACCGTGGGTAATACTTTGCATATAGTGGCACACATAATAGCCACATAGGTTGTTTCCACCCATCTGTTGTAGAACCTGCGATGAAATTTGAAAAGAACACGATTATTGGGATGAAAAACTGTTACGGCATATTAATATTCTTTAATACGTACTCGAGTGCTTAATTGTACATCAAATTCGTTCTCGAAATCTCCTTGTTGCTTCTTTCGAAACCGTGCGAATGTCCTGTGTGATGCGTTAGTATGAATGGTAATTATCAGAGTTGGAATTAGCAAGGTATTTCAATATATATAATAAGGAAAACTATCGTATATATATGTGCTATATACCTGTTTAGGTGTCAATGATAAATTGAAATTTTTTCACCAGAGTCCTTTTTGAGTCTTGAACAATGATCTGGCTGCTATCAAGCTTGATGACAAGAAGGATCCAGTGAAACCTATTTATGTATTGCAACATATATGTAACTAGTTAGCTAGTAGTATTATAAATGCCTTGGAAAATATAAGAACGAGAAGTTGTATATATACATACTCGAAGTTGAAGGGCAGAAGTATGTACGGTTTGTAGTGCTGTCCCAAGAATGCATCGAGAATGTAATCTTCAAGATCCTTTCGGTTGTATCCAAAGACGAACTCGTTAACAATCTCTGGGTCGATGAAGCCCACGTTGAAGATATTCTCTTTTCTACATCGTTGTATCTCCATTCTACATAGAAAGGATAGTTGCAATTTTATTGTACGAGGAAGCACATGGTAAAGGTATGAGCTTGACACTTACAGGCACCAGCAGCTCATGAGAGACACGTTGATGGAGTCGGCATGGTAAATATTGTATAAGTCGTCAAATTCGAGCCATATGGTGTTGTCCCCGCGATAAAAATCATCTTCTTTGATACGGAGGGGGAACATCGTTCTTCCTTGAGCGGACTCTGTCATGTACCATTCGTGAAATTGCCGCATCTTGGTTGGCAGATCCTTTATCTCATTTGGGTCAATCAGCTCCCGGCCCAACTGAAATTGCCATCTGACCTTTGCCATTGGGATATCATCTGCTAATCCAAGAGCTGCAGCTGTGGAACTGAGTCCTGCCTCCTTCATAAACCTCTCGAGGTTCTCCTGATCTTGGTCTCTCTTCTTCTTCTTTGCCGCCGCCGACCACGCTTATTCTTACTGTAGCCTTAATTATTGTCCGCTCATAGTTGGACGGCACAGTAGCTGACTTTGCACGGCATGTCGCGAAGTGTTCGCCGCTTTTGGATCGATTGGTACCTTTGGCTCTACCTTCTTTTTGCGAAGTGTGCAGCCATACGCTTTAGTGACCGCGTCACTCTCCTCCTTATTCATATCATATGCCCTCTTTGGAGGTTCCTTTACCTTGGCCGATCGGTGGACTCCGCCTTCTTGGGAGCGGTGGGGAGCCTTCATTCATTATCGAGCTTCTTCCTCGGAGGAGATGGTGGGCGTGGTTTTCCTAGAGGGTTCTTTTTGTTTGAGATCTTTGGTGGTGGAGTAGGGCCTGCGTGGGCGGTGGAGACACAGGAGCTGCTGGTGGTGGAGTAGGGCTTCGCTCTATTTTATTGGCGAGGCATTGCGTGGCGGTGACGTTGGAGGAGGCGTGGGTTGCCGTGGTGGAGATGACGCGTCCATAGCAGCTGGAAATATGATGTACCGTTTGCGCCAAAGGATGATATTGTGGAGGGCCTGTCCAAGCTTGGTCACGTCGTCGCCTCCAAAGAATATCGAGGTGAAGTTCTTCAAATCCGCTCAAAGACCTCCTCCACCGCGACCTTTGAGTAACCCAGGGGTATCTCGTTGCAGTGAAACATCTGGCCTAGCTCCACCGGATATGCCATGCCATAAGCCACCTTGATGGAGAGGTTACGCGCATCAACGTGCAGCTCACACTGGCGGCGAACCCTTATGTCATCCACAGGATAACGGGATAGCAAGGTGTCGCGCCAGGGCCCGGTGGACCGCAGCTACTTCGCCGCGCGGAGGGGCTGATCACGGCGTCCGACTGATTGCTCGGACCTAGTCCTTGAAGCTTGCTGAGGGCAATTTGTACTTGTTGCGCAACTATGTCGCCGATGCTACCCTGGGTTGCTCTGAGCTCTTGTTCCAATTGGTACACTTTACGTGATTCTCTTGATTTGCTTCTATGCCGGCTCCTGTACGTATGTGCGTCCTTAGCGAAACCATACTTCCACGGTGTCAGCTTGCCCATACCTCGTGTCCGTCCTGGGTGCTCAGGGTTTTCAAGGGCATGTGTTAGCTCGTCATTCTCCCTGTCTGGCACCAATGTACCTGCCTAAGACTGCTCAACAGCTTGTACAATCCTTTGGCTAGCCTCTTGTACTCCTAGTGCCATCACCAAACTGCCGTCATCTGAAAGGCTCCCCCCATGACCCATGAACCAATTGCGCAGGCGCTGTTCCCACAGAGCGGTAGCCGGTGTGACGTCCTTCGCCATTAATTCTTCTTCCCGCTTCTCCCATTTTGGTACGACCTTGATGTAACCACCGGTGCCAAGATGGTGGTGGTATTTCTTCATCTGTGAATTGGCCTTGTTCTTCTGACTCGTGGCCTGGCCCTCAGCTGACAGCTTGAACTCCTCGAATGCTTCCCAGTGATCCGCCAACTTAGGAAATTGGTTGAAGTCGGGTCTTTCTCCCTTCTCGCACGCTTGCGGTGAGAGACGCCTTCCAAGCCTGAAACATTGTTGCCATCTTCTTCAAAGTAAATTTCTTGGCCTTGTCTTCGGACCCTTGAGGAAATGTGGAATTTTCCTTAATATCTTGCCAAAGCAGGTCCTTGGTAGCTTGAGGAACTTCGACCCATTTTCTGATGCTAATTGGGACGTGGTCCTCACGTGGTAACCGCAAGCGTTGTTGTACGCCCAATCGCTAAAAGAGGGGCAACCGCATCCTTCGTTGTTAACATCGGTAAACACATGCTTCGTGGGCGGCTTCTTGTTAGGTCACCGATGCTTGGATTGGTTGCTCGATGCACGGGCTTGAAATACATAAACATATGTACAAACGTGTCGAGTGTATTATATTAATGAATTGCGATTAATTAACATGTCTACGGGATTATATTCTCATCGTTCGTACCTCATCCCGCCGGAACCAAGTTATCGGACTCGGCGGCTCCGCGTCAATGGCTTCATCACCGCAGCCTCAACGGCCTCACCGGAACCACCATTAGCCCCAGCGACAATGCAGCGCTACCATCACCTTCGATGGTACCTCAAAGCGATGGAGTCCAACAGAACTATTCTCCTCATCGAAAGTAGGGTCACCACGTCCGGTTGCGCCATCTCTACTAATTCCGCAAAAATGTTGACATAAATATCATATTACTTTGAAACAACCATATTACACATTACAACACAAGCATATTATTACATAAATTTCTACAGCAAGCATTAAGTACTACGGCGTGTTGAAACTAGCCCAAGGATCAAACACGAACTCGTGGACATAAGAACAAGAAATACACCAAGAACATACACACAGGGACTGTGTGTCAAAAGTAAATGTGCAACTGGATTTGTATATGAATTCTACCTAAAATTGATATGCAAAACTAAATAAAAACTAACAATGAAAATTAACATAGATTTGAAATAAAAATTAGATGAAATTAGTAGTTAAATTAATATACAAATCCTAAACTAGAACTGAAATTCAAAATTAAATAAAAAACAACAATATAATAAAAAGAAAAAAGAAAATATGCATTGTTCTGTAATTCCATACTAAGTGAAAAATATACATTTTGGTTTAATTTAGAATTAAAATTTCAAGCAAGCATAGCACTTGTGGGCATTTCACCGAACATGTGGTGGGCAGCCGAACTAGAGAGGGAGGACGACGCGTGCACTCAAATACCTCGGTCCTCCTGGGTGGACGGCGGTGTGGCGGTGCTTTGGTGGCGGAGTAGGCGTCGGCGGGGTGGTAGAGAAGGCTTCGGCGGTCGGGGTGGAGTGACGGCGGCGACGAGGGCAGCTAGCGCACGCGGGTGGACTGGCGTCGGCGAGGTGGTGAGTAGGAGTCGGAGAGGTGGCGGAGGAGGCCGACGGCGTCGACGAGGACGGCGACGCGGGGTCTGGACGGAGGCGACGGCGGCGGCGGCCGGAGAGAGACAGGAGCTGCAGCGGCGCGCGGGGTCGACCGGGACTTAGAAAATTTCGGGTGTGAGAAAAGGGCGGGGCGTTTCAAATTTATACAGGGAGCACTTCTACAAGCGGTTCTAATAACCAACCGCTTGTAGCAAATCTCTACAAGCGGTTTTAGAACCAACCGCTTGTAGAGGGATGACTTCTACAAGCGGTTCAGAGAGCGAACCGCTTGTAGAATATCTCTACAAGCGGATTTAGATCAACCCACTTGTAGAGGGATGACTTCTACAAGCGGTTGGTGTTACTAACCGTTTCTGAATAGTCCACTCTAGAAGCGGTTCTTTTCTAAAACCGCTTCTGAATGTTGCGTTCTAGAAGCGGTTCTTATTACTAACCGTTTCTGAATGTTGCGCTCTAGAAGCGGTTCTTTTCTCAAACCGCTTGATTTAATTTCATAATTTTTAAAGAGTGTTTTTTGACTACTGATTTCATTTCATAATTTTTAAAAATGCTTTTAGCAATTTAGTTTCATTCTATATTTTTGAAAAACTTTTAGCACTTGATTTCATTTTAATTTTTAAAAATGCTTTTAGCAATTTAGTTTCATTCTATATTTTTGAAAAAACTTTTAGCACTTGATTTCATTTGAATTTTTAAAAATGCTTTTAGCAATTTAGTTTCATTCTATATTTTTGAAAAACTTTTAGCACTTGATTTCATTTGAATTTTTAAAAATGCTTTTAGCACTTGATTTCATTTCGTAATTTTTAAAAATGCTTTTAGCAATTTAGTTTCATTCTATATTTTTGAAAAACTTTTACCACTTGATTTCATTTGAATTTTTAAAAAGCTTTTAGAACTTTACTTTCATTCCATAATTTTCACAAAATGCTTTGAGCACTTTAGTTTCATTCCAGAATTTTGGCACTTTACATTCATTCCAAATAAACACTTCATACTATAAAAGACTTACATATACATAGTTCATACAGTAGGGGTACATCTTAAGTAGTAACGTACTTTGTCTTTACAAGTGTTCCTTCATTATGATCGCGACGTATGAAAGGAGTATCCACGTCTGTGTCATTGAGGAGGCTTATGTCGACATCCACAGCGAAAGGAGGGATCTCGTCGAACTGACTATACTCTTCCTAAATGCGTGACGCCCTCAACTCCAACAATCCTTCGTTTGCCTTGTAGAACCACATGTCGCTTTGGCTTAGTACTACAATCTTTCTGCTTGTCCTTATGCTTCTTAGGTTTGCTTGACATGTCCATTACGTAGAAGACCTGTCTCACATCATTCGCGAGGACGAACGGTTCGCGCCTATAGCCGACTTGCGTGAGGTCCACGATTGTCATACCGTATTTGTCTACCTTCACACCGCTTGAAGTCAGTTTGACCCATTGGCACTTAAATAGAGGGACCTTCAAAGGTCTATAGTCAAGCTCCCATATCTCTTCTATGAAACCATAATATGTATCCACCTTGCCTTTGTTGTCTTCGGCGTCTATACGGACACCGCTATTTTGGTTGGTGCTCTTGTTATCCTGCGATCTGGTGTAAAATGTGTAACCATTTATCTCGTACCCCTTGAATGTCACGATTTCACTAGATGGTCCCCGAGCCAAGCGTTGCAACTGTTCATTGTCTGACCCTTTCAAAAGGATGTAGTTTTGTAACCAAGCGCCGAAAGAATCCATGTGCTTCAGTGTTATCCAATCCTCAGACCTCCCCGGGAAATCGCGGCGTAGAATACTCTTGTGCTCAAAGACATACGGGGCCACTATAGTTGATTGTTTCAAAACCGTGAAATGTGCTTGCTTAAATGTAAGAAGATCATTTGCATGCAATTGCTTTCCTTCCTAGTGTCCCTTTTCCCCGTAGCCTCCCCTCATGGCGTGATATAGGGACGCCGATCGGGTTTAGATCATTAATGTAATCCACACAAAACTCAATCACCTCCTCTGTCCCATAACCCTCGGCAATGCATCCTTCCGGACGAGAACGGTTATGAACATACTTCTTTAGCACACTCATGTACCTCTCGAAAGGGAACATGTTGTGTAGATACACGGGTCCAAGGATACCTATCTCTTTGACAAGGTGAACAGTGAGATGAACCATAATATCAAAGAATGCAAGAGGAAAGATCATCTCAAGACTAACCAAACTTTGTACCACGTCATCCTGCAGCTTACTTAGTTTATCTGGGTCGATGACCTTCTGTGAAATCGCGTTGAAAAAAGAACACAGCTTTGTGATTGTCCCTCGTACCCACTCGGGCAACTCGTACCCACTCGAGCAGTATGCCTCTCACGGCCACTGGGAGCAACTGTGTCATTAACACAAGACAGTCATGGGATTTCATGTGTACGATTTTATTCTCTTTCGTGTTTACGAGTCTCTTTACATTCGAGGAGTATCCGGAAGGGACCTTCACACTGTTCAGGAACTCTATCACGCTTTTTTTCTCTTCTTTGCTTAGAGTGTAGCTCGCAGGATGTAGGTAATGTTGTCCTTTCTCTCTCTTTTGGGATGTAGGTCATTCCTCGCCCAAGAGTTTAAGGTCCTTCCGAGCTTGCAGTATATCTTTCGATTTTCCGTACATATCTATGTAGCCTAGCAGGTTCAAGCAGACATTCTTCGTGATGTGCATGAAGTCAAGTGAGTGACGAACCTCCATAACTTCCCAATAATGCAAGTCCCAACATATTGACTTCTTCTTCCACATTGGTGCATGACCATCCTCATTCTGCACATGTTTGCTTCCAGGACCCTTTCCAAATACTACTTTCAAATCCTTTACCATAGCAAACACATGTGGCCCACTACGATGTTGAGGCCTTCCATGAAGGTCTGGTTGCCCGTTAAATTTCCTGCCTTCCTTCCGCAACGGGTGACTCGTAAGAAGAAACCTACGGTGACCCATGTACACAACCTTCCGAGAGTTTTTCAGGTACGTGCCGTCCGTTTCATCTAAGCACTGGATGCAGGCTCTATATCCTTTGATAGTTAGGCCGGACAGGTTACCGAGAGCGAGCGGTCGTTGATTGTTACAAATAACAATGCACGTAGGGTGAAATACTCCCTTTTGTACTCATCCCATACCCTTGCACCATCGTCCCACAACGTCACAAGATCTTCAACCAATGGTTTCAGGTAGACATCGATGTCATTTCCAGGTTGCTTGGGGCCTCGGATCAACAACGGCATCATGATGTACTTTCGCTTCATGCACAGCCATGGAGGAATGTTATAGATACATAGTGTAACGGGCCAAGTGCTATGGCTGCTGCTCAATTCTCCGAAAGGATTCATCCCATCGGTACTCAACCCAAACCTTATGTTTCTCACCTCATCTGCGAAGTCCGGGTACGTCCGGTCGACTTTCCTCCACTGTGAGCCATCTGCAGGGTGTCTAAGCATCCCGTCGTCCTTACGCTCTTCTTTGTGCCAACGCATCATCTGGGCATGCGCTTTGTTAGCAAATATACGTTTCAATCGGGGGATCACAGGGAAATACCACAACACTTTAGCTGGAGGTCTCTTCTTCTTACGCTCCCCATTTATTTCACCTGGATCGTCACGCTTCACCTTATACCGTGATTCTCTGCACACTGGACAAACATCCAAATCGGCATACTCATTACGATACAGGATACAATCATTAAGACATGCGTGTATCTTCTGTACTTCCAATACCAAAGGACAGATGACTTGCTTGGCTTCATATGTAGATTCGGGCAGAGTGTTATCTTCTGGAAGCAACTTCTTTACGAGTGATAACACCTCATCGAATCCCTTATCTAACACACCATTTCTAGCCTTCCATTGCATGAGTTCCAGTGTGGTACACAGCTTTTTGTGGCCCTGCCCACAGTTTGGGTACAAAGGAGTTCTGTGGTCCTCTAACATGCGCTGGAACTTCTCGAACTGTCTTTCATCTGTGTAGTCTCCCTCTCCGTCACGCAGCATCTGGTCTAGCTCATCATCACCAAAGTCACCAAGTGTTTCTTCCACGGAACAGTATTGCGTGTCGTCCGGGATACTGTTGAATCCATCTTCCTCTTCCTCTTCCTCGTCTTCTTCATCGTCTTCCTGGCTAATCACCTCAACTTCGCCATGGTTGCTCCAACAGGTATAGTTTGGCATGAAACCTCTTATGATCAAGTGGTTCATAACTTGCCATCGCTGGGAGTGCTCCTTCTCATTCTTGCAATCTACACACGGACAACATATGAAGCTACCTGGAGGCAAGAATGCAACGGCCGCATCGAGAAAAGCCTGCACGCCATCAATGAACTCTCTCGAGCGACGGTCCGCATTGTACATCCATTGCCGATTCATCTATACCAAGTTATAATTTCATTAAAAATTATAACAAATTCCGTTAGAAAAATTATAACCTAATTTAAATTTCGTAACATTTAAACCCAACAAAAAAAACTCCACCTACACCGTCATCCAATTAAAGACCTACCTTTCTAATTATTTTGTATCTCTTCCTACCTTTGTAATTATTTTTTATCCTTCTACATGTTTTTCTATTTTATTTCATGCACCAATAATTACTTCCTTGCAATGTTGTACCTAGATCTCTCCCAATATTGTGATATTTAAGATTCTAAAGCTAACAACCACATAGATCTAAAGCTTCCAATCACCTTTACCTTGTAATGTCATATTTTGAACTAGATCTCCATCTACATCTTCATACAACAATAAAACAAGGCACGGAAAACAAATTTTCGATAATGCTTAAAAAGTTCAAGATTTATCCACATCCATTGAAAAAAATAGCAATATCTAGGTGAGAAGGATGTTCACATGATGTTACTAACTTTGAAACACTTAATTTAGAGCTAATCACCTCTAATTAAAAATTTGGACAGCACCTCCCAAGAACAGCTAGGTCGGCCTTCTCTGTTCGATCAGATTCGCACCTCTCTTTGGCGCATGGAGGAAGAAGGGTTTAAATACGCTGCGCGGGAGGGCTTCCAGAAGCGGTTGGAGACACGAACCGCTTCTGAAGGTTGCGTTCTAGAAGCGGTTCTTTTATCAAACCGCTTCTGAAAATCAGAAGCGGTTTGAGAAAAGAACCGCTTCTAGAACGCAACCTTCAGAAGCGGTTCGTGTTTCCAACCGCTTCTGGAAGCCCTCTCCGGACCGTTGCCAACGAACCGCTTCTGGTGCGAAGATCACAACGGGTTCGCACCAAACCGCTTCTAATAGGTCGGTTGTGATGCCTAGTTCTGTAGTAGTGCTTGATGACAAATCCACCAATATTATTTCCATGCAGACAACATCAAAACTTTTTTTGTATAAAATAGCAATTAAAATCCAGAAATTTAATACTAGCATGCACACTTGCACAGTAAAATAACATTTACTTAAGGGTGTAGGCATAATACGAATTATCCTCTAAGTTAATGCTAACATAGTACTAATAGGGAAAGATATAAAATTAACAAGCCTCATTTTAAATCGATGTTGCGTCGAGACGCTCACATGGTAGTACGAACTAATTAAAATGTGCTCCAAATTCCTTAATCCTCTCTTGTTTTTCTCTTTCGAAATCCAAGTACTTTTTTTTATTTAAGACTGAATTCTAAGTTCTTTAATTCGGTTGGTGGGCCAAAGTGTTGCATCAGTGCATCAGCCTGAGCCACATGAGGTTTAATTGCGTGTACCTGCGTGATAATTTCTCCATGAGAAACTTGAGGTTTTGCCACGATTAATCCACAACTACCCCAAATTATGAAACCTTCCTGGTCCAAGCCAGATACGGTTGGCCTTCACCTCTAACTGATCCAACACATGCTACAGTCAAATTCAGTTAGGTAGTCGCTGGTCGCTACCACAACGTACGTACCAGCGTATGGTGAAACTTGATAATTTTCAATAAAGACATATACTTTACATATATAATACTATGGTCTTTTTAACAGTTCATAACATCATAAATCATTTTTATTTTATTATTATATAAATCTCAAATCAATGAATCACTAAATCGAACAATTAGAAATAAAAAATATACCGTGGAATCAACGATCCTAATTATTTGCCATATTTTGGGGTGCCGATGGATACTAGTGCCGCCCCTGCCAGGATCATGCTTGTGTATGTACTGCACATGCAAATAAAATTTCTTCCGAGCTGACAAAATCCATAAACATAATATTAACACTAATCTCTCGTCATTTTTTTTACGGTGGTCAGGTCAATCCATAGCGTTATTTTTTACCCCTTGTACTAGAATTCTTGCCATGCACCGCGCTGCACATGTATCATGAATTTGAGCGACACCGACGGGAAACAATGTGGCCACGTACGAGCATCTCAGCCGGTCACTGCGCCAAAACCTGCAATAGGTGACGGTCTATTTGTGACGGTTTTTTTCGAACCGCCACAAAGATAATTATCAGTGGCGGTTCTATTTTAAAAATGGCGGGAAACATATCAGTGACGGTTCTATCCTCGAACCGCCACTGATAACAAATACATTATCAGTGGCGGTTGGAGGATAGAACCGTCACTGATAACTAGGTTATCGATGGCGTGCTGTCCTCCAACCGCCATCGATTCTATTGATTATCGTGGCGGTTCTATCCTCGAACCGCCATCGATAATGAATTATCGATGGCGGTTCGAGGATAGAACCGCCACAGATAATGTTATCGATGGCGGTTCTAGTTAAAACCGTCACTAATAATATCGCTTATAAATAGGTGGTCGATGCATGACTACGGTCTTCTTCCTCCCGAGAGCAAACCAAAACTTCTAAATTTGATTTCGTTTTCTCCAATTCTTGTGCTTGTACTTCCTCTAGTTGTTCCTTGGTGAGTTATTTTTTCTCCTCTCTTGATTTGTGTTAATCTTATTGCAATTTAATTTTTAAACCAAGTTTAATTAGGGTTTATATGTAGATGAGATGAAAAGTTTAGATTTTGTTTATTTTTATTTAGCTACCATTTTGTAGTTGATGAATTTATTTCCTAGCTAGGTTCATTAGATGATGTTGTGTTCCTTTTATAGATGATGAATTATGATTAAGCATATATTTAATATTAATTGCATCTTAAGTTAATTTGATACATGATGAATTTATTATCTAGCTCCTTTAGATGATAAGTAATTAGATTGGTTTTTTAATTACTATTAATTGGGTTCTATTAGTGTACGGACATATACATCTTGCATATATATGAACTTATTATCTAGCTCCTTTAGATGATAAGTAATTAGATTGGTTTTTTAATTACTATTAATTTGGTTCCATTAGTGTACGGACATATACATCTTGCATATAATAAATTTATTTAATTAAGATTATTGGGTATTAATATAAATGAAATTTTAGTTAATTTGGTAGTGGGTGCTCATCATTTTTAGATGATGAATTTATTATCTAGCTTCTTTACGTGAAAAGTATTCAGATTAGTTTTTAATTACTATTAATTTGGTTCCATTGATGCGGACATATATTAAATTTATTTAATTAAGATTATTGGATATTAATATACATGAAATTTTAGCTAATTTGGTAGGTGGATGCTCATCATTTTTAGATGATGAATTTGTTATCTAGCTCATTTAGATGATAAGTAATTAGATTAGTTTTTAATCAATTTTTATATGTTAATTAATTTTAGATGGACCGAGATGGATGTACAATGCGAACTGTTATGTACTTAGATTATATCGATGGGGTATCTGCTTAAGAGCACTGAGGAGAACAAGTTGCACAAGAAGACGGAGTACATACATTGTCCATGCATTGATTGCAAGAATGAGAAAATGTTTTCAGACAAAGAGCACATCCACTTGCACTTGATTCGAAGAGGTTTTGTACTTGGCTATACACGTTGGACAAGTCACGGTGAAGAGGAAAACATACATGAAGGTGATAACGTATTGGATGATGGAGAAGGCATTATGGCAGGTGACATCAGTTATGGATCTGATGAGGATAGGTTGGACATTGATGACGATAATAATCTTGCTCGATGTTGCGCGATGCGAGAAGGAACTACACTAGTCGAGAGAGTTTAATCAATTCAAGGGTTTGTTGGACGACTCGGACACACCTTTGTTCCCGGGTTGCAAGGAGGAATACACAAAGTTGCACACCGTGCTTTCACTTCTAAAATTGAAGGCAAGCAATGGTTGGTCCGATAAAAGTTTCACGGTGCTATTACATCTCTTAGCGGACGTGCTTCCAGATGGAAACGTATTGCCGATAACCACTTATTTAGCTAAGAAGGTTGTATGTCCATTGGGATTGGAAGTAGAAAGAATACATGCATGTCCAAACGATTGTATACTCTATCGCAAAGAGTATATGACATGCATGTATGTCCGTGTGCAAATCATCGCGATACAAGCGTAAAGGCCATGACAGCGAGGGCACCGTGGTGAAGAAAGGAGCTCCCGCTAAAGTGGTGTGGTATTTACCGGTAATACCTCGGTTGAAGCGTTTATTTGGAAACAAAAAGCATGCCCAACTGATGCGATGGCACTCATAAGAGCGTAAAAAGGATGGAAAGTCGAGACACCTGCCGATTCTCGCCGATGGAGAACCATCGATAGGCTCTTTAAGATGGACTTCGGAATGAACCGAGGAATGTAAGGTTTGGGTTGAGTACGGATGGAATGAATCCTTTCGGTAACATGAGTAGTATTCATAGCACTTGGCCCGTAATCAGATCTACAACCTTCCTCCTTGGTTGTGTATGAAACGAAAGTACATTATGATGTCGCTGCTTATCCAAGGGCCGAGACAACCTGGCAATGATATTGATGTATACCTACAACCATTGGTGGAAGATCTTGTGATCCTGTGGAACGAAGGTGTACAGGTATGGAATGAGTACAAGCGAGAGTACTTCACCCTACGCGCATTGTTGTTTTGCACCATCAATGATTTCCCTGCCCTTGGTAACCTATCCGGTCGTACTGTAAAAGGGGCCAAAGCATGCCCCATTGCATGGATGAAACCGCAAGTGTGTGGCTCAATAACTCGAGGAAAACTGTGTACATGCATCACCGCAGGTTCCTTCGCAGGAATCACCCCTACCGCAATATGAAGAAACAATTCGACGGGACAAAAGAGGATGGTATAGCTCCAAGGCCTCCTCGTGGGGAAGAGGTATATGATATGGTTAAGGATATTAATGTTGTACTTGGAAAGGGAGAGAGTAATAATAAATCGAGGTCTCGTACTGAGAAGATCACGTGGAAGAAGAGATCGATATTTTGGAACTTGCCCTATTGGAAGGACTTAGAAGTTCAACACTGCATAGACGTCATGCATGTAGAGAAAAATGTATGTGACAGCTTGATTGGTATTTTGCTGAATATTCCTAGCAAAACTAAGGACGGACTGAAGGCACGAAGGGACTTGGAAGATATGAAAATCGAGTGAGCTACATCCTCGAGACAACGGGAAAGGCCGACTTTACCTCCCCGACTTGTTGCACTCTATCCAAGAAAGAGAGAATGACCTCTGCAAATGCTTGCATGGTGTGAAAGTTCCATCCGGTTACTCGCAAGCATCAAGAAACTGGTCTCGATGAAAGATTTGAAGTTAATCGCATGAAGTCTCATGATTGTCATGTGATGATGACACAAATGCTTCCTATTGCAATTAGAGGTATTTTGCACGAAAAGGTCCGAGAGGCAATCATGAGGTTGTGTTTCTTCTTCAACACGATTTCACTGAAGGTCATCGATCCCATCGGACTTTTCGAATCGCAGAATGATGTGGTCAAGACACTATGCCGCTAGAGATGTATTTCCTCCATCGTTTTTCGATATAATGGTTCATCTCATTGTTCACCTTGTGAATGAGATAAATGTATGTGGCCTCGTATTCCTGCATCAGATGTACCCGTTCGAAAGGTACATGGGTATCCTGAAGAGATTTGGGAGCTCGACTATTGTATTTTTAAGATCTCGATGTTTCGGTGTCGTTGGGTACAACTCCCAAAGGTTGTAAAGGTGGACAAGTACGGCTTCACTACTTTGGACATCGAACATGTCGGATACAGAGACGAACCATTCGTACTTGCGAAGCAAGTAGCACAAGTCTTCTATGTAATCGACCCGACAGATAAGAAGCGACATGTAGTTCTTCAGGGAAAAAGAAGGATCGTCGGAGTTGAGAATGTCGTGGATGAGGATGAGTACAACCAGTTTGACGAGTTGCCTCCTTTCGTAGATGGCAACATCAGGCTCGAGGAAGAGACCACTCAGGAAGCTACCTATCATCGCGACGATCATGAAGAAGGGCAAATTGTGAAAGAAAATAATTAGCTATATACGAGTAATGGCAATGTGATGTAAACAATATGCATTTGTATGGAGTAATAGAAATATGGTGTTTTGCATTTGTGTGTAGTAATGGAAATGTGGGTCATTAATATATTTGGATTACATAGGTTATAGTACTATATTAGAATTATAAATGGTCATTACTGTATTAGTATTATATAGGGTATATTACTATATTAGGATTATATAGGGTTATTAATATATTAGTATTATATAGGGTATATAATATTTTATTAGGATTATATAAGGTCATTAATACATTAGGATTATGTAGGGTCATTACTATATTAGGATTATGTAGGGTATACTAGACACGTGGGCGCGGTGCACGCCACACAAGTAAACTGATCATGTAATGCAAATTCGGGTCTTTACGCATATATGGTGTTATGCATATATAGACCAATATGTAAGTTTAGGAATTTTCGAAAAAAGACGGACTATTCTGTAATCTTAGAAAAATTTTCGAGGCCCTTTCTGCAAAAAAAAAACAGAAGTTTGGGCCCATTTCTGCAAAACAAACTGGATTTTCCATGTAAAATAGGACTACAATATATGTCAATTAACTGCATTGAATATATATAATATAATGTATTGCGCGAGATGGAGTCGAACCCAGGACCAGCCGGTGCGAGCTGAACGCTCTAACCAACCGAGCAACGAAATGTTTGTGAGCTGTGAGCGATATTTAATATATAAGCTTGATTAACCGCGGTTCTTCAAATCCAGTTACATTTATGTTAGGATAACTTTATCAGTGGCGGTTCGTATAAAGAACCGCCACAGATAATATATGTTTCAGTGGCGGTTCTTGTGAAGAACCGCCACAGATAATATATGTATCAGTGGCGGTTCTTATTAAGAACCGCCACAGATTAATATATCAGTGGCGGTTCGTATAAATAACCGCCACAGATAGTATCAGTGGCGGTTCTTGTTAAGAACCGCCACAGATAACCCACATATGAAATGTCGCTTTTCGCACCGTTGCCCTAAACCCTTAGACTCCCGCCGCTTCACTCTTCTCACCGAGCCCGACGCCGCCCGACGCCCGCGCCCGCGCCTCGACGCCCGCCGCGACGCCGTTCCCTACTCCGCCCGGACGCCACCCCGACGCCGCCCCTACTCCGCCGGACGCCGCCCGACGCGCCGGACGCCGCCTTACGCGCCAAGGTACTTTACATTAGTAATGGGTAGATGTGCATCAATGTCCAAAGAAAACCATGGAGTATTAGCGGTTGGCGTGTCCAAATCCACGAGTGCACTACCTTGATCTGCTGAGTGTACTTGCATGTCACTTGTTGATCCGCTTGATGTGGTTCTTTAGTTTGGGCGGCAAAATGGCAATGATCATTATAAAATTAACATGACTAATTAGGTAGCAAGTACTACATGACTCGAGTACATAAGTAGGTGAATCCAGCGTTGGTAGGTAAGGATGGATAAGATCTGGCGGCCTGCCATGACGACTCATGACTCATGAGCCGAGCTTGGTGTAAGCAAGTGACCATCATCCACACCATCGGCTTGGTGAACCTACTCCTGTAGGTTTTGCATCCTTCGTTGGCATTCATCTCTACCAAAACAAATGATGACCAAGAGCAAAACCAGAGGAGTTACCATTAGTCATGAGCTAGAGATTGAGTTGAAAGTTTTTGAGGCTAGCTATTTGTCGCCACACAAAATGGCCCAAGACTTTGCAAGGACTTGACGAACGGCTAGCTTTGTGGCAAGAACTATTATTTGCACGTCTCTGTCTGGGAAGTAGGTGAGTTGATTCCACTGTAAGCCACAACCAACTCTACTAGTACTTAGTACTTACTAGTTAGATTTAGTAGAATCTGCATGCGTTTGGTCGCTAGTCCGCCTTGCGTTAGTGATGTGCCATCGGTGGGACGGAGGGCCCTTGACAAGTTAAACTTCCGCACTTAACCCAAATGACCGCCAAATTGTAATGGTTCCATACTTTTCCTCTTTCAGTTCGCACATCCAAGGCTGATATGGAGGAGCAATCCACCCCGAGCCCGAGCCCTAGCCCTAGCGGGTTCCTCAACCTCCACCCAACCACCATTATTGCCGCCCGATCGACATACCGTGGCAAGACCTCGTGGCGAGGAAGAAATAAGAAGCCCAAGGCCGGTATACCATCTCGTAGGTCTCGTAAGTGGGGCCCCTATTGCACCGCCAAAGTTCAGTAGCAAAGTACATAACAACTGCGGGTATATCGCAAGGAGAGAGTGCCAATCACCTTTTGGATTGGCACAAAGTGCCCGAGACCATCAAACGGATCTATGGACGGAGCTCAAACAAACCTTCAATTTCAAGAAGATGAACACCGCGTGCGGCGGGATGCGTTGATGACCATGGATGCGGCATGGAGGAACTTCAAGGCCAGGCTGAATACTACTTATGTGAAGAAAAACCGATCGGCCATCGGGGACTACCCAAACTTAGAACCATATTGGGATGATTTCGTGTCGATGAAGCAAAGTGAAGCAGCAAAGAAGTCCAGTGAGGATCACATAAACATCGGAAGAAGGAACATCCATCCACACAGACTTGGTACGGGTGGGTACGCTGGTAAAATCCCTCAATGGGAGAGGCAGAAGCGTAATCATTACGATGATTGGTACAAGTCAATTGGCGGACTACGGATCGAGTCAAGCACTACGTGCTAAGCGAGGGCAAGTGTCACGTCCGGTGGGGGCTTATCCTTCAAAAATAGCGATGACGAAGCAATGTCGCAAAGGGTTCAGGAGCTGTACGTCGAGTCTTCCCAAGGAACATTCCAACCAGATAGGGAGAACGACGAACTAACACGTGCCCTAGGAAACAAGGAGCATCCTGGACGGACACGAGGTGTCGGGGTTAAGGTTCCGTGGAAGACAGATTCCTGAGCACCTTCACACTTACAAGAGTCGAAAGAGAGCTAGAGAAGCGTTTGTCGAAATAGAAATGATGAAGGAAAAGATGCTTGAGAATTACAAGGCACAATAGAACAACAAGTACAACGACAAGTACAACAAGCCATGAGCGATGCAAGCAACGAATATTGTTACGACCAGCCCTCCAATTATCGCAGCGATTGCGCATCGCCCACTTGTAGAACAGACATGGGTCATTATCCCGTGGACGACATACATGACCCCACACCGCGCCACCACTTTGCCCGTCATGAACATATTCATTCAGGTGATGCGGGCATAGCGCACCCATGCCAAGAAGGAGGTGTATTGCACAACTCGCGATAGCGCCGGATATGCAAAGGTCCGGTGGACACGGTTAATCCCCGTTGCCAACCTCGGGCTAGAAATGCCCCGAACGACGAGGTTACAACTCTAGGAAGTGCCGCCCACTCATTCATCCAAAGGGCGCAAACGTGACATCACCTTGGACCATCATGAAGTGCTGTTCTCCCGAGGTGAACACGCGCCCCTCCGAGGTGACCGCCACCTCTCTGCAGTGAACCCGCCGCCTCTCCGCAATGAACCTTCCTACTGTCCTACAAGAAACCTCGCACGATCGTCACCAACACATCAGCGTACAAAAGTTAGTGTGACAACTTCGGTTGACCGACTTAAAACCCCTCCTCTGAAGGCATGGCAGAATAGACAAGCCATATCAGCGAGGTCAAAGCGGCTGCAGCGAGCAGTATGATGTTGTGTGCGAGAAAATGAAGGGTAAAGCGGTATCCAAGGACAAGTCAAGAAAGATCAAATACGAATTGGGAAGCCGTTTGTCACCCTTCAAGCTTCATAGTCTAACAAAGGTCTGCTAAAGCGATTACATGAATGGTATATGGAGCGATCGAACCAATATGTACTCCCGAAGGTGATCACTGCCATTTTCAGAGAGGAACATTTCCACCATGAGGGGACTGGCTGCTTCATGATAGAATTCAGCGACTTGCACAACATGTACTATCAAGATGCCCTCGACGTGTCTCTTATGAGATCTTTGGTCCTTTGTAAGTGTCCAATATAAAAATCATTGTCTACATTCATGTAATACCGATAAATGTGATGTCTAAATCATTTGTTATGTAGATACGAGTTGATCGAACTAAAAAGAACCAAAGGGCCAGTGGCGTTCCTCGATCCGGGAACGGTTTACCAGCCGGAAGTCCAAAGAGTACCAAAGGAGGTCGAGGACTGTCGGGACCCGAATTTGCAAATCCGGACCCTCTGTGTATACCGCACTAGTCCATGATCACGCTAGTGCACACAGGCTCAACATAGATGCTATCATAGTCACACACAGCGAAATATAGCATAAACTTCATTAATTAATAATAACTGTTGTCTTACATGAATAATGCCTCACAGGGCTTAAAAAGAGTATCAATGAGAAGCGGCGGAAATAGAATAAACGTTAGTGGCGCTCGATTCGCCACAGTGCAACCGACGAGGCTCGGACCTAAGCATTCGCATCCAAGTAATCCTCCTCCATGAATGGTATAGATTCCTCTTCTTCGAAGTTGTTGTTGTTGGGGTGAGTACATAAAGCACTCAACAAGTTGTGCACAACAATGCAAGTCTAATATTTTATATGCTTGGCTTAATCCAAAGGAATGGCTAGTAAGGGTATTTTGCAATAAAGCAGCATTTAACAAGAATACAATAAATAGATTGGAAAGCGATAAAACAAATACGAGAATTAATAAATTCAGTATTTCGAAATACACCAAGTTTCCAATCCTAAATTAATTTTCCACTTTCCATGGCACCTTGCCATCCCAACAAGTTTTTGTTTAACAAAAGTCTAACCCTTAAGCTGTAATTCCGAGCATTGCCCAATACCGTGAGCACGGCTATTCGAATAGATTGTACACTCTGCAGAGGTTATGCACTTTACCCACACGATACAACCAAACACCACCAAGGCGAGTGATCATAACAAAGCCTTTACAATGCTACACCTAGACCAAGATCGCTCGCTAAGGTTTCAACATCGAAGGGTTAAACCACCACAACAGGCCCCCTCTTGCGCCATGTGAGTTAAACCGTAACCGGGACTCACTATTCACCACGACAAGATCAAGTCTAGGTTTCACAAATTATTCACTAATTTGTCCCATTCGGACATGTGGTTGCAAGAGAGACTCAGTCAAAGGCTTGCAAGGTTAAGTCCTTAAAGTGATTAAGGCAAGACTTCCACATACCCGCCAAACTCGCCCACCTTGGCACACCGCCCTTGCCACTTGCCTCAATCTAAAATCATTACCACCCCGGTTGATTACCAAGCACCACATGCCATCAACATTTCAATCCCGATGTGTGACCTCCTCGCCACGACAACTTGATATCATTGTGTGACAACACATGACACACCAATTCATAAACATTGTTCCATATTCCATTAGTCAAGATTAAGTATCGACATTCGGACACATGTGATGACGTGGCATGGCTAAGCAATCTATGACGATCTAACTAGCCCATGTTGATTATCAACTATAATTCCACATCCTAGGGTGACAAATAGATCATGGCATATAATTGACAAGGTATGGTTTAATTCAAATAGGCATATTATCTAATTCCCAGATTAATTGAAATCATTTATACACATAAAATATCATGCATAAAGTTTAAAAGACAAAATAGCGATTTGGTGAAAATTAGGTGCAACATGATCAAAGCACAACTTGCCTTGGAGTAGGTGCTGGTCTTGATCTGAGTTTGGGTCTTGGGCGACGAATCTTCCTCCGGATCACCGAAAGCAGTTCAACGTCTACGCGAAACGATGCCAAAATAGCAAATAAACACCAAACCAGAGAGCAAACAAACTCCAAAAATAAAATAAAATTCACTAATAAATAGATATTGATTTTACAATTTTTTAGAAATTTGAATCACTCAAATCCGAGTTAAAATGCAAAAGATATAGCCTTTTGAAATTTGAATAAATACTGAAAATACAGAAAATAGAATTTCGATTTTTAGAATTATTTTCTATTGGAAAAGATCTTTATTGCGCAACGACGTCGCCACCGACTCGGACCAATCGGCGCCGACCGTCACTGGTCCATGGACTCGGTCCACGGAACCGCCTCGTCCACCGTGGGCGCGCCCACGGCGCCTCGCATCACGCGCCCGACACGCGGCGGCGCATCGATTGGCTATGCGCGCCCTTGCCGATGCTCGACACGCGGCGCGCATGATCAGCGCGACGATCCGACGGCCACCGATCTACCCCTACGTGGCTCAATCCCGATCGTCTATTCGGATCTAACGGTTAGAAATTTACGGCGAGCGAAACACGATGAAGAAGTGGCGTGGCTTGATCGGGCGGTTCGGCGAAGATCCAACGGATGCGCTGTGGCTTCGAGACACGGCGGCGGGCTTGCACCGAGCGGAGGAAGACGACCACCCGAGCGGCGTTTCGACGCGACTCGGCGCGAAGAAGGCGACTCGACGCGACACGACGCGAGGAACTTCGGATCCGAACCGATTCGGCGGGAGGATGCTCGAGCGGCGGAATGGCGCAAAACTCGCGCGGCACACGCAAAGAACTACGACGAGCTCTGAGCGATGATGGCGTGAAACAGCGAAGAGGCTAGAGCTCTCGGGCTGCGCAAGGGAGCGAGGAACATCGGTGCGCGGTGCGGCTTTTATATCCTCGGCATGCGCGCAGGAAGGAAACCTAAATCACGCGCGGCGGCGGCAAGCGGCGGATTCGAAACGAATCGGAGGCGACGGCCCGAGACCGTCCGATCCAAGATGAGCGGCCAAGATTAGATCCGGCGATACGATCCGATCCGCTCTTTCCAAATCCAACGGACGAGATCTAAACTTACCAAAACAACGCGAAGGTTTATCCGACCACTTGATCTCGATCCAACGGCTCGCGGCACTAGGGTTTCGCGAAGAAGGCGACCATCGATCTTCATCCAACGGTCACACGCTGCGGCGAAAGCGGTGACGGGCGCGACAAAGAATGGGTCGCAAGCACACAAAGTCTTGGGCTTGGCCCGAGATTATTCACTCGATTTTCAAAAGCTTTTGATTTAAAATAATTCCCAAAATTAGATTAATCTATTTTAAGTAATTAAAATATCGGAAAAATCGAGAAAATTCTCATTAATACTTTGAGACATTCTGAGCTCAAATAAAATATTTTTGGTAAAACTTTATATTAACTTTATCCATATATATTTAGTTTTCACCAAAGGTTCAATATACTTAATTAAAATAAATTTAGATAATTTTTGGAAAAATCCAATAAATTCAGAAAATCACAAAAATGCACGTGAGCGAAATTATAAGCCAAATTTTGGGATGTTACAAGGACTACGTATATAACGCTCTCATCAAACTCAAAGACAAGGAGTTCATACTTTTACCGTACAATTTCAAGTAAGTGGCTCACTAGCTAGTTCAACTACTTGTTGATCTCGTTCTTTGCTCAGGTTAGGACTAATGACTACGGCATCATACATGTGTATGTAGTTTCCACTGGATCCTCGTAGTAATTACTCTAGATAAAAGCAAGATGCTGATCTTGGACCCGCGGGACAAAGATCCAAAAGACTACAAAGATATGACAAGTCTAGTGAATAGGGCCTTCAAAGCATATTGTAAAAAGTGCTCGAGACACCGTCCTTTCCATAAATCACTAACAATCCGTACTAAATTTCCGGTACACACAAAAACAATTTTCCTATATCGCACCTCGAAGTCAATAACTCCTTCAATGTCGTATAAGTTTATTCAATTTTGCAAAGCCACAAGCAAACCGCCAGAACAAATTTATGTGGGTACTTGTATTGCCAATACATGCGCGAAATCTTAGGCTCTACAATAGTAAACAATGACGTAGAGGTTTGTGACGATAACATCACACATTGATTTGCACATCTCATTCTCTATATAAGCTCTTAAGACAAACTTTTTCTATCTATAGCGTTTGAAGTTGCCTACGGGAGGGTGGTTCCAAATGAAATCCAAGGCATTCGGGGATGGCTCGCCTACTTCATCATGAAGTAACCAACAAGAACGGCGAGTTTCATGACCTAGATAATAATGATGAAGTCTTCCATACTCATCTGCCACCTCGAGGCCCCTACCAAAAGTGAAGACTCGTAGGCTTATAGTTCACAAAACTAGTTAATTTTTTCTTACGGTGGTGTAAATTGATGTTTCATTGAATGTCAAGTTTAGTATTGGATGGCATGGCTTGCACATGTTCTAATTTCTGTCATTTGATTTAAGAAGTTGTGATTGATCTGCGCTTGTGTTGTTGCCCTTCTCCCGTGCGTGTGTGTGTGTGTGCGTGCGCTCTAGACGAGGAGCGCTCCCTTTATTGCTTTTCTTCGTGCCCTTTCATGATGGCTAGTAGAGCTTTTTATAGACGTGGGTGATAGATGAATACGGAAAGAGCTCAGCCCCAAAACCGCACCATTACAGCAGGTTTATTTGATTGCTTGATTTAGTTGCCGAAGTTTCCTTTTGCATCTTTACCGTCCATTCATAAGAGATTTGATTACATGGTCCTTATATTTTTAGATGGTGTGTTTTACTCTAATGTATGATAGTAAATGCCATTAAAAATAGCTAAATGGAGATTATAGAAGGAAAAATAGTAAAAAGTAGGATCAAAATTGTAGAACGATATGTATTTAGGAATAAAAATTGAAAAATAGAATGTCACATATTCAAAAAAAGAGGGACTATAAACTAGCTAATGCATGTACAACATCTGGAGGATGCCACGGCATTCACATGGAATAAGACGGCAATGGATCGGCTAGATTTGTGATACAACAAAAGTGATCTATTTAGCGTTCCATAGTATGATATATAATGACTTCATTTACATACTCGAGAAATATTGATGCAAAGATGGTGAACTAGAGAAGGGAGCAGTCCAGTGGGAGGCATGCCCTACACCATCACCATGATCGAGCGCCTCATGCATGAGACACTTTAATTGTACATTGTAATTGTGTATATTGTAATTGTGTATATGCAAAATCTGTGATTGTAATTGTGATTGATGTATTATATGTAATTGTGATTGATGTATTATTGAAAGATCGAAAAAGGCGACTAGAGGGGGGGTGAATAGGAGCCAAATAAAATTTTCGAATAAACTCTCCCCCTAAAATTCAAACCACCAAAAAACCAGAAAGAAACTGCACTGGTCGGGTATTTCTGGTCGGATGAACAGTACCCCCGACCTACAAAGGTCGAATGAACAGTACTCGGAATGAATAATGTTCGGGTGAACAGTACCCAAAGACCGGCCCTGGTGGATGAGCGATACTCCGACTGAAGTGGTCGGATAAACAGTACTCTCGACCTGAAGCGGTCGGATGAACAGTACTCGTGTGAATAGTGTTCGGGTGAACAGTACCCCCGACCAGATGAATAGTCCCCCCGACCTGCGGAGGTCGGATGAACAGTACTCGGGTGAATAGTGTTCGGGTGAACAGTAAATCAACACGATCTCAAAAACAGAAATCGATGTAGCTTTTGATCGGCTGATCCAAAAATAGTGAAAATTAGTGTACACCTCCCAAAGGATGTCAGGAACCTATTTCAATCAACAATCGAAGGAATTAATACCAAGGTTCCGTCCTTTTCAGTTTAACAAATGCAACACCAAAAACAGAGTCACGAACACAGACTTCACCCTAACTAACTGCTTTGGAGTTGATGGTGAGAAATCCTTGGATGACTCTCCACAAATCATAGCAAATGCATTACGAAGAAACAACCCTTCAAACAAATAGAAACACTATCTCAAAACTAGGCACGAAATTGGTTTCTTGCAAAGCGAATAGAAGAGGTTGTAGATTGCCTAGATGATTGGGATATGATTTATAGAAGATTCATCCGACAATCTTTCATCCTTGGCAACAAGAACCGAAGCCAATTAAGACTAAATAAGCGCAAGTCACACGTTTACGCACTTTAAGAACACACGATTTACAACTTGCAACAAGAACGTAAGGATTGCCTAAAGATTGAAAGCAGAATCCGGAGAAGAGTTCATCAATCATGAATTTCAACAAAGACTCAATAGCATGTAGAAGGAGATGAGGCAAATCCAAATTACGTAAGGTAAATTGCAAGTAAGTAAATGCGAAATTAGGTAACCAGAATTTAAGTGCGTAATGTAAATACGTAAGAGAAATGAAACAGGAATAGAAATGAAGAACATTTCATTTCTGGAAGGGAGGTTTACAAAGCCTCACAACAAAGTGGGCAAAGCTCAAATGAGCAGCAAAAACCTCAGAACCTTCAAAACCTTCCAAGAGGGGAGGCTGCCCCTACCCCTCTATTTATAGTGACCTGGGATCAATTCCCACCTTTGGATGTCCTGCTTCAATCCTAAGCCAACATCCAAGAGTCAGGATTTGATCCTTACACTGTCACTCTCAACAACTCTCAACTACTCACGTAGACTTTCCTCACCTGCTCACCCCCAAGGAGACACCCCTCTCCCTGTCTATTCATAGCAGGCTTGGAACACCTACCACCCTTGGATGAGCCTCTAAACCCAAGAGCACTCCATCAAGGGCTGAGATTTTACCCACTCACAAAGCTATGCATGGGCTCACCCGAAACCCAACAACACAACGGGTTTTGCGCTTTTCAACTCACACTAACTTGACCCGCTACTCTATCTTCCCGCGATCCAACGGTCCTCCTTGATCGAGCAGCTCCAAGTTAGCATCTCATCCATTCCTTTGTCTTCTCGGCTTGCGGCTACTCCACGGCCTCAGTCATCTTTGGCGACACCTTGATCATCGGACCTCGGCTCTCGGCCTAGTCACGATCCCTTCACCTCACCATGACCTAGCTCCAAAGTCCTGCAACCATCATAGACAAGGAAACCACATCACATAGCAATGTCCAACAACACATATCCATCTCAGCGAAAGATATACACTATGTCGACCAAGAAAACCCGACCACACGTGGTCTGACCACTGGTCTCCATCCTGACCAACCAAGGTCTGACCACTGGTCTCCATCCCGACCAACAATGGTCTGACCACTGGTCTCCATCCCGACCACTGGTCTCCATCCCGACCACCAAAGACCTGACCTCTCGGGGTCAGAAGACTGGTCTCCGACCAGCCAAAACCCAGACCTCTCAGGTCGAACGACCCGACCACTCGGGGTCGGACGACTTGTCTCCAACCAGTAACTCAAATTGCTCTAGTTCGAAAAACAATCCAAATCAAACTCAAACTTGAGCACACCTTGCTCAAATAAAGTCAAATACTCATCACAAACATGGATGGACCTCCACATGGTCCTTCAATTATATTGTAGTTGTGTATATGCAAAATCTGTGATTGTTGTACATTATAATTGTGTATATGCAAAATTGCAACTGTGATTGATGTATTATATTGTAGTTGTGTATATGCGAAATCTGTGATTGTTGTACATTGTATATGCAAAATCTATGATTGATGTATTATATGTTTCAGAGGGCATGGATAGCAGCACCTGAGGCTAGCCCAAAATGCAGTTTTTTATTTTTTCGATCAGGTATTATCTGTGGCGGTTGGTGGATAGAACCGCCACAGATAATATAGTTATCGTGGCGGTTGGTGTATAGAACCATACAGATAATATAGTTATCTGTGGCGGTTGTAGGAAAGAACAAATCACAGATAGTGTAGTTATCTGTGGCGGTTGGTGGATAGAACACTTTGTAGGGACCCGAATCCAGCGATTCAACCCACTTGTGTTTCTTGCACTATTCCGGGATCAACGCTAGTGCACAAACTTAACATTGGTACATATCACATCATACACAAGGATAATAGAATAATAGTTCATTTATTGATATAGCTAAATGTATGATCTTATGACCAACTTACATTATTAAGCCACGCAGGCAAGGCGAGAATATAAACTAATAATTAAGCGCGGAAAGTAGAAGCGAAATAGCTCATCAGTTCACCACAGGCAACCAACAAGGCTCGGACCGTAATGACTCGTGTCTTCTTGGACTTCATCTTCCAACACAGGTGTAGATTCTTCAACTGTTGATTATTGTTATTTGGCAAGGGTGAGTACTTAAAGCACTCAACAAGTTGTGCATGAATGCGATTCTATTTATCTATATGTAAGGCTTATTCCAAAGGATAGGCTATCATGGCTATTTTGCAATAAGCAGCATTTATGAACAAATACAATAATAGATTGTAAAGAATGTAAAACGAATAGCAATAATAAATAAATTCAGTATTTCTCAAGTAAACCAAGTTTCCAATCCTAAATCAAGTTTCATCTTCCATATGGCATTCCGCCATCCCAACCATGTTGTCCAATTAATTAATCTAACCCTTAACTGTAATTCCCGAGCATTGCTCAATACCGCGAGCACGGCTATCCGAATAGTTTCACACTCTGCAGAGGTTATGCACTTTACCCACGTGATACAACCAAACACCACAAAGGCGAAAGATTATAACAAAGCCTTTACAATGCTCTATCTTAATCCGGTACTACCCGCTAAGGTTTCAACACTGGCGGGTCTGTAAACCACATCCAGGGCCCCCCTCTTGCGCCATGTGAATTACACCCTGACCCGGGAACTCACACCGACCACGATAGTATCAAAATTAAGACATTACAAATTACTCAGCTAGGCTGGCCCATACCAGACATGTGGTTGCATGATTGACTCAGGTCAAAGGCTTGCAAGGTTAAGTCCTTAGTGTGATCAAGGCAAGACTTCCACATACCATCTGCCCATCGGGCCCACCTTGGCCTCCTCGCCCCTTGCCACTTGCCCCAATCTAAGTGATTATCACCCAGTTGATTACCAAGCACCACGTGCCATCAACAATTCAACATCGTTGCGTGACATGACTCGCCACAACAACTCAATCTCATCGTGTGATCCCACATGACACACAAGTTCATAATATCGTTCCATATTCCATTAATCAAGATTAATTATCAATGGTGATGACACATGTGATGACGTGGCATGGCTAAGCAACTAATACGAACTCAACCTCCAATGTTGATTATAATTATTAACCAACTATATTAAACCAATCTAGGGTGACAATGGATCATGGCATACAATGACAAGGTAGGGTATAGATCAATCTGTATTTTAGCTAAGCCCAAACTAATTTGAAACAGTTGTATAATTGAATTATATGCAATAGTGTAAATCAAACATAGCAATTTTATAAACATGGGTTCAACATGATCAAAGCACAACTTGCCTTGGAATAGGTCCTGATCTTGATCTGAAGATTGCTCTTGGGTTGCTTGATCTTCCTCCGAAGCGTCGCACAATTCAACGTCTACGCGTACCGAAAGAGAAAAGCAAATAAATGCCAAAACAGAGAGCAATTGAACTCCAAAAATCAAATAAAATTCACCATTAAATATATCTCAATTTTACAAATTTTTAGAAACTAGAATCACTCAAATCCGAGTTACGATGTAAAAGATATAGCCTTTTGAAGTTTGAAATAAATACTGAAATCAGAAAATCAGAAATTCGAATTTAATAGATTTATTTTATCTTGAAAAATCGATTTATGACGTCAGCGTAACCTCATGATGACGTCATCATCACGAATTTCCAATCGGATTATTTTCCAATTGAAAATATGATTATGACGCAAGCATGACGTCGCGTGACATCGGTATTGGATGAACCAATCGAGAACTCGACACGTGGCCTCGGCGCATGGACACCGGTCCACGAGACCTCCTCGGTCCACCGTGAACGCGGCGACGACGCCTCGGTACCGCAGCGCCACGCGTCTCGACTCGATTGGTCGCGGCGCCGCCCGCCGATGCATGACACGCGGCGCGCATCTATAGCCCGATCTAATCGAGCGGTGGCGAAAGCGATGCAGCGTGGCTCAATCCCTCCGTTCGTCCGGATCCAGCGGTCACGAACTCACCAAGCTCACTGCGGCGGCGAAGAAAGTCACCGGAGGCGAAGAAGAAGACTTCGGCGGCGGCGTTCGGCGTGTTCCGTCGTGAAGAAGTGGCGTGGTCGGACGCGGCACACTCGACGAGTCCAAATCTTGAATCAAAGCAGCGAAAACCGACGCGCCGTGGCGAACTCGAGCAAAAACCGTGGCGACTCGGTGTTCCACTTGGCGAGGTCGGCGGCTTCCACAGAGTTCCTCGGGCGATGGCGCGGCGAGAGAAAAGATGCGGCGGCTCACGGGAACCTCGGGCGCTACCCTCCTATTTATAGCCTCGGCGAACGCGCTAAAGCGGAACCCTAGGTCGATGCGGTGGCGAAGTCGTGTCGGGCGGACTCGAGTTCGCGTCGGAGGCGACAACCCACGGCCGTTCGATCGCTACCAGCGGTCGAGATCACACGGCTTCGATCTAATCTCAACCGCCCGCGATTTCTTTCCAACGGCGAAGATTCTCCGAGTCCCGAATCGATGCGAAATGATCTCACCGTGCGATCTCGATCCAGCGGCAGAATCAATCGCCCTAGGGTTTACCCGAGATGGGCCAAGCGGGCGCTTCACCGGCCCACGCGTGCGGTACGGGCGAGCCCATCAACGTTAGAAGATTTCCAAAAGGTTTTCTTATTTAAAATAATTCTAGAAATTCATTTAATTTGTTTTAGGCAACAAAACAATCGGGAAAAATCCAAGAAAAATCTCAAAAATACTTTGAGATATTCGGACTTAAATAAAATATTTTGGCAAAACTTTATTTTAACTTTGCACTGATTTAAATAGATTTGAATAAAAGGCAATAAACTTGATTTGAATTTAATTCCAATAAATCGAGAAAAATCCAAATAAATTCCAGAAAATCACAAATGCACAATTAAGCAAATAAAATAATATTTGGCAGATTTTTGGGATGTTACAAACCTCCCCAACAGAATCTCGGCAGAGATTGAGGCTAACTAGAGAATAGGTTCGGAATTCGACTTCAAATCTTCTTCTCGCTCCCAAGTGGCTTCACTTTGAATGATTGCTCCATGAACTCTGCAAAGCGAATAGACTTGTTTCGGTCTTGCGCTCCATAACATCAAAATTACGATCGGTTGCTCTTTATAAGTCAAATCTTCTTGCGACTCTATTGCATCCAACGGGTTTGCTCTGTTGGCACTCTGAGACACTTCTTAAGCTGCGATACATGGAATACATCATGCACTCCACGCCAATGGTCGAGGCAACTCTAAGCGATAAGCCACCTCTCCTCGACGGCTCGGAATCTTGAGCGGACCGACATATCTTGGTGCAAGCTTCCCTTTAACGTGGAATCTCTTAACGCCCTTAAGAGGGTAACCACGAGATACACATGATCTTACGGTTGAAACTCAAATCTCGACGACGATTATCTGCGTAGCTTTACGTCTTGGTGTGCTATCTTTAACCTCTCTCGATCATTGCAACTTGACTTTACGCCTCTTGAGAATATCGGCCCAAAACCAAGCGTTCTCCGTTTCATTCCAATTCAACGAGTACGACAAGCACGTCCATACAACGCCTCGAATGGTGACATCTGTAGGCTAGCTTGATAACTATTATTATAAGCGAATCTGCGTATGGCAAACATTTATCCCAAGAGGTAGCATAAGCTAAAGCACAAGCTCTCAACATATCCTCTAAAATCGATTTACTCTCTCGGTCGACCATGCATGCGGGTGATATGTTGTACTAAAATTCAGACGGGTTCCCATTGCTTCGTGCAACTTATTCCAAAATCTCGAGGTAAATTGGGTACCTCATCGACACAATCTTCTTGGGCACTCCATGCAAACATACAATCCTCGACATGTACAATTCGCTAAACAATCTCGGAGTAAGTGGTCTTTCTTGGGATGAAATGGCGACCTTGGTTAAGCGATCCACAATAACCCAAATGGAATCGTAACCTTTACGAGTCTTAGGTAGACCGGTGATAAAATCCATTCCGATTTCTTCCACTTCCATTCCGAATTTTTAACTACCGCAATGCACCAGAACGGGTCTTTGGTGCATGGCTTTACTCTTTGACATCGTCGCATAATGCAACATGCTCACCACTTCACGCTTCATATTCGCCACCGAATCTCTCCTTCAAATCTGATACATTTTAGCACTTCTGGGTGAATTGAGTACTTAGAATCATGAGCTTCCTCAAGAATCAATTGTTTGACTCCTTTATATCCGATGACACAAATTCGGCTTTTAAAGAACATGGTTCCTTGCTCATCCAGTGAAATCTAAGGCTAGGCCTTCTTCCTTTTAGCCTTGATTTTGAAATTTTATCGTCATCTTGTTTACCTTCTCTAATCTGATCTTCAGTGTTGGCTTTACTTCTAGCGCGGCTATCATTCCTTCAGAACGACTTCCAATCTCAACCAGAAATTCCTTGCATAATTAGGTTGATCCTCAATTGACAAGGTATTCGAGCTATGGCTCTTTCGACTCAGAGCATCCGCCACCACATTGGCTTTTCCAGGTGATAATGGATTCCTACATTATAATCCTTAATTAGCTCCACCATCTTATTTGTCTCATATTCAGTCGGCTTGAGTGAATATGTATTTGGACTCTTATGGTCCGTATATATCTCACATCTATTTCCTATGAGATAATGGCGCCATATCTTTAAAGCATGCACTCTGACTAACTCCAAATCATGCATTGGGTAATTCACTTCATGCGGTCTTAATTGTCTCGACGCATAAGCAACGACTTTGCCTTCTTGCATTAACACGCATCCCAAGCCTTGCTTCGAAGCATCACAGTAAATGTCAAATCCATTCTGCACATCTGGCAACACTAATACGGGGGCTGTTGTTAAACGCTTCTTTAATTCCATGAAACTTTTCTCGCACTCTGGCGTCCATGAAAACTTCTTTTCTTCTTTTAACAACTGCGTCAAGGGTTTAGCAATTGTTGAGAATCCCTCTATGAACCGACGGTAATATCCCGCCATTCCCAGAAAACTACGGATCTGGGTAACAGACTTTGGTGGTTCCCAGTGCAACATTGCGTCCACTTTGCTGGGGTCGACTGCTACTCCTTTAGTAGTCATTACATGACCCAAGAATTCAACTTTCTCCTTCCAGAATTCACATTTGCTGAACTTAGCATACAGCTGATGCTCTCTCAGCCTCTCTAAAACCATTCTGAGATGTTCTGCATGCTCTTCCTCTGTCTTTGAGTAAATCAAGATATCGTCTATGAAGACTACAACAAACTTATCCAAATATTCCATGAAAACCTTATTCATCATGTTCATGAAATACGCTGGGGCATTAGTCAATCCAAATGACATGATTGTGAACTCATAATGTCCATATCGCGAAAACGCGGTCTTAGGTACATCCTCCGCTCGGATCTTCAGCGATGGTATCACGAGCGAAGATCTATCTTGGAGAAAACTCCAGCTCCTCTTAACTGATCAAATAAGTCATCGATCCTGGGCAACGGATACTTATTCTTGATCGTTACTTCATTAAGTGCACGATAATCAATGCACATTCTAAGACTTCCATCCTTCTTGCGAACAAACAAAACCGGGGCTCCCACGGTGATGAACTTGGTCTAATGAAACCCTTTTCTTGCGGTTCCTCAATCGCTTCTTCATTTCCACTAACTCGTCGGTAGGCATCCGATATGGTCTCTTTGATATCGGTCTTTACACAGCGCTAACTCGATAACGAACTCGATATCACGGTCGGTGGCAATCCCGGCAAATCTTACGAAACACATCCGGTATTCCTCGCTCTCGCACATCTTCCATCTTGATGGCTTTCACGCTTGTTGACCACTAAGCGCCCATCTCGAGCTGCGGTCGCTTGAAACTCTACTTTCTTGCCACTAGGGCCTTCCAAAGTCACGATCCTTGGCTACAATCCAAAACGACCTTATGCTTTGACACCAATCCATTCCAAGGATGACGTCTAGGATTGCGCATCTATCAAGATAAGATTCGCTAGAAATTCTATCCCATCCATAAGCAACTTAGCTCCCAAACACCCAAGGCTAGATCTAAGCTCGGATCACCGGGCTTGGACTAAGAGCACACACTTAAGATTCACCACTTTAAATCCATTCTTGGTTGCAAAACTTTGAGACACAAGCGAATGCGAAGCTCCGAATCAAACAAAGCGTGGCAGTCTCGAGTTGACCGGGAACTTACCAAGTCGACGTCTGTTGCCTCTTGAGCTCCATCGGTGATGTGGTTGATCCTTCCACGCATCGTTGATTGCGCGCGTTGCTCGGCTTGGCTTGGTGCACGATTTCCTCGATCTTTGGTGCTTTAGCGGTGTTGTTCCTGTGTTGAAACGAATCGGCGTGATGCCTCCTTTTTGTGGACACCTATTGGAAAAGTGCCCTGGCTCATTGCAGGTATAGCATCTCTTCACTGTGGACTGCTGATTCCCTCCTGGTTCATTGTTGACTTGTGCTGGAGTTTGAAAATTCTGATTGGCCTGGCGAGGTGTAGGAGTTGATGTCTTATTCACGGCTGGTGGTTGGAATCTAGCAAATTGCTGTGGTGACATCCTCAAACGTAGATGATTTGGACGTCCACCCTGATTGTTCATCAAGCGCTTACGGTTTTCACCTAGCTCTTTGCGCTTATCCTCTAGGATCAAAGCCTTATTTACCAGCTCCTGAAAATCTGGGAAATTGTGGGTAATCAGTTCCACCTGTAGTCCTGAATTCAGTCCCTTCATAAAACGAGACTGTCTGGCTTTATCTGTCGCTACGTCTTCAGGGGCATAGCGAGCTAACTGAGTAAATTTGTTCAAGTATTCGGCCACTGGTTGGCCTCCTTGCTTCAAGGCTCTGAACTCCTCCTTCTTAAGATCCATCATTCCCTCTGGGACATGATACTGGCGGAAAGCATTAGTAAACTCCTCCCAGGTTATCTCCTGTGGGGCTCCATGGCGAGACAAGAGTTCTCCCACCACTCTGCGGCGGTCCCTTCCGGTTGATGAGGCGCGAAGCACCTTCTCATTTCCTTCACTTTGTGTGATGTGCGGCTTCTTCTCAATTGTCCTAAGCCGGTCCATCGGCTTCCAAAGGATTCACATTTCGAAAAAGTTGGTGGCCTAGTCCTCATAAAATCGATAGCTTTGACATAGGTCGAGGTCCACCATGATTGTTCGATTTGCGAGGTTGTTGTGATTTATCACGCATTGGTCATCTCTTTGCATCATTGTCCGCATCGATGAGTCTGCTGTTGCGAAATGCTCCTAGATTACGCATGTCTCGTCGGTGGTTGAGCTGCCTCCATCATTGGGATTGTCATTCGACGCATCCACTTCTCAAGCACCGTTGTTTCTCAGTATTCACCATCGATGATTGCCTCTTAGGTTAGGAAAGGTAGATGTAGCATAGATAAGAAGTAAGAATTTCTAAAGCGGGAAGATAGGTTATACCCAATGAACAATTCTTTATTTATCTTGGTATGGTGCTTATTTAAGCCTACAAGCTTTGCAACACATACTGCACACTCAGCAATACAAAGAAGCAAACTAAACACGAAACCTTAACGTCAACTAAAAAGGTAAAGACTAACTTAAAGACGCGACTCCCACTCGAGTCTCAACACGGCTCAAGGTCGACACTCACTCATCCAACCACCCCGGTCGAGGGTCGACCGGCGCACACGGTGGATGGCGGGCATCGGAGCGAACCTATCCTGATGACCTACTACTGGGTCCTCTGCAACAACAGGGTCTGCACTCCCCTCTGGCTCCCACTCTCGCTCCTCTGGATCCTCCTCGGACTCCTCGGCTGGCTCCTGAACTCCCTGAGTCACGCGCTCCAGCTCATCCTCAACTGCCTCCAGGGCCTCTCCCAGCTCAGTGATCATCCCGATGGCTGAAGCACGGGTCACCTCGAGCTCCTCCTCGATAAAGCGGACGGTAGAAGCCCCCAAGCGTCTGAAGTACTCTCCACAGCTCCATGGCATAGCCGCCAGCTGACTCCTCAAAGGTCGGAACGATCGTCATCTGCTTCACAAGAACTTGGGATAAGTTCTCCACCCGAAACGACAAGTAAGACGGTAAATTCAGCAAAGGCGAGAAGTAGAGAATGAGATGAGTCGAGAGTGTTTTATTAGTCAAGTTTGGATTTTCTTTTAGAAAATAGTTTTGGACTCTCACAAGACAACTCCATACTATCTAGGGCCAAGACCTACAATCAGTATGCTCTGATACCACCTCTGTAGGGACCCGAATCCACTGATTCGAACCCACCGTGTTTCTTGCACTATTCCTGGGATCAACGCTAGTGCACACAGCTTAACATTGGTACATATCACATCATACACAAGGATAATAGAATAATAGTTCATTTATTGATATAGCTAAATGTATGATCTTATGACCAACTTACATTATTAAGCCACGCAGGGCAAGACTGAGAATATAAACTAATAATTAAGCAATGAAAGTAGAAACGTAAATAGCTCATCAGTTCACCACAGGCAACCAACAAGGCTCGGACCGTAATGACTCGTGTCTTCTTGGACTTCATCTTCCAACACAGGTGTAGATTCTTCAACTGTTGATTATTGTTATTTGGCAAGGGTGAGTACTTAAAGCACTCAACAAGTTGTGCATGTAATGCAGTTCTATTTATCTATATGTAAGGCTTATTCCAAAGGATAGGCTATCATGGCTATTTTGCAATAAGCGAGATTTATGAACAAATACAATAATAGATTGTAAAGAATGTAAAACGAATAGCAATAATAAATAAATTCAGTATTTCTCAAGTAAACCAAGTTTCCAATCCTAAATCAAGTTTCATCTTCCATATGGCATTCCGCCATCCCAACCATGTTGTCCAATTAATTAATCTAACCCTTAAGCTGTAATTCCGAGCATTGCTCAATACATGCGAGCACGGCTATCAGAATAGTTTCACACTCTGCAGAGGTTATGCACTTTACCCACGTGATACAACCAAACACCACAAAGGCGAAAGATTATAACAAAGCCTTTACAATGCTCTATCTTAATCCGGTACTACCCGCTAAGGTTTCAACATCAAGTGGCGGTCAGAAACTCACATCCAGGGCCCCCCTCTTGCGCCATTACACCCTGACCCGGGAACTCACACCGACCACGATAGTATCAAAATTAAGACATTACAAATTACTCAGCTAGGCTGGCCCATACCAGACATGTGGTTGCATGATTGACTCAGGTCAAAGGCTTGCAAGGTTAAGTCCTTAATGTGATCAAGGCAAGACTTCCACATACCATCTGCCCATCGGGCCCACCTTGGCCTCCTCGCCCCTTGCCACTTGCCCCAATCTAAGTGATTATCACCCAGTTGATTACCAAGCACCACGTGCCATCAACAATTCAACATCGTTGCGTGACATGACTCGCCACAACAACTCAATCTCATCGTGTGATCCCACATGACACACAAGTTCATAATATCGTTCCATATTCCATTAATCAAGATTAATTATCAATGGTGATGACACATGTGATGACGTGGCATGGCTAAGCAACTAATACGAACTCAACCTCCAATGTTGATTATAATTATTAACCAACTATATTAAACCAATCTAGGGTGACAATGGATCATGGCATACAATGACAAGGTAGGGTATAGATCAATCTGGTATTTTAGCTAAGCCCAAACTAATTTGAAACAGTTGTATAATTGAATTATATGCAATAGTGTAAATCAAACATAGCAATTTTATAAACATGGGTTCAACATGATCAAAGCACAACTTGCCTTGGAATAGGTCCTGATCTTGATCTGAAGATTGCTCTTGGGTTGCTTGATCTTCCTCGAGCGTCGCACAATTCAACGTCTACACGCTGCATCAAAGAGAAAAGCAAATAAATGCCAAAACAGAGAGCAATTGAACTCCAAAATCAAATAAAATTCACCATTAAATAGAACTCAATTTTACAAATTTTTAGAAACTGGAATCACTCAAATCGAGAGTTACGATGTAAAAGATATAGCCTTTTGAAGTTTGAAATAAATATCAAATCAGAAAATCGAAATTCGAATTTAATAGATTTATTTTTATATTGAAAAATCGATTTATGACGTCAGCGTGACCTCATGATGACGTCATCATCACCGAATTTCCAATCGGATTATTTTCCAATTGAAAATATGATTATGACGCAAGCATGGCGTCGGCGTGACATCGTGGGATCGAACCAATCGAACTCGACACGTGGCCTCGGCGCGCGGGACCGTCCACGAGACCTCCTCACGGTCCACCGTGAACCCGGCGACGACGCCTCGGTACTCGCAGCGCCACGCCGTCTCGACTCGATTGGTCGCGGCGCGCCGCCGATGCATGACACGCGGCGCGCGCATCTATAGCCCGATCTAATCGAACGGTGATGAAACGATGCAACGTGGCTCAATCCCCTCCGTTCGTCCGGATCCAACGGTCACGAACTCACCCAAGCTCATCGCTGCGAAGTGGCGGCGAAGAAAGTCACCGGAGGCGAAGAAGAAGACTCGGCGACGGCGTTCGCGTGTTCCGTCGTGAAGAAGTGGCGTGGTCGACGCGCACACTCCGACGAGTCCAAATCTTGAATCAAAGCGAGCGAAACCGACGCGCCGTGGCGAACTCGAGCAAAAAGCGTGGCAGCGATTGTTCCCGCCGGACGAGACGGCGGCTTCCACGAGTTCCTCGGCGATGGCGCGACAGAGAAAAGATGCGGCGGCTCACGGGAACCTCTAACGCTACCCTCCTATTTATAGCCTCGACGAACGCGCTAAAAGCGGAACCCTAGGTGATGCGGCGGCGAAGTCGTGTCGGTGGCGAACTCCGAGTTCGCGTCGGAGACGACAACCCACAGCCGTTCGATCTGCTACCAACGGTCAGGATCACACGGCTTCGATCTAATCTCAACCGCCCGCGATTTCTTTCCAACGGCGAAGATTCTCCCGAGTCCTGAATCGGTACGAAATGATCTCACCCGTGCGATCCTGATCCAACGGCGCAGAATCAATCGCCCTAGGGTTTACCCGAGATGGGCCAAACGGGCCGCGCTTCACCGGCCACACGTGCACAGTGCACGGGCCGAGCCCATCACTGTTCCGAAGATTTCCAAAAGGTTTTCTTATTTAAAATAATTCCAGAAATTCATTTAATTTGTTTTAGGCAACAAAACAATCAGGAAAAATCCAAGAAAAATCTCAAAAATACTTTGAGATATTCTGGACTTAAATAAAATATTTTTGGCAAAACTTTATTTTAACTTTGCACAGATTTAAATAGATTTGAATAAAAGGCAATAAACTTGATTTGAATTTAATTCAAATAAATCCAGAAAAAAATCCAAATAAATTCCAGAAAATCACAAATGCACAATTAAGCAAATAAAATAATATTTGGCAGATTTTTGGGATGTTACACCACCACAGATAGTGTAGTTATCTGTGGCGGTTGGTGGATAGAACCGCCACAGATAGTATTGTTATCTGTGGCGGTTAGTGTGTAGAAAATCACGAGATAACACTTATCATGGCGGTTAGAAATCGCCTGCGATAATCCTCGATTATCAGTGGTACTATATCTGTGGCGGTTCAATAACCGCCACTGATGGCAGTTATGAACCGCCACTGATGACCTTTTTCAGTGTAGTGGGTGTTCCGGCGGCGACAACGACTCCGATCCCGCGGTGTCTTGTCAAAAACGAAGCATGTTTCATTCAATGGCTCGACGCCCCCCCACCCCCCCCCCACCGCCCCCCAAAACCAAATTACACCTTGCGTTTCATTCTTGCCAATTCATTTTTTTCCGGTTTCTTTTTAAGTACAAGGAGGATATACACCACATGCACATATATGCGTATACGTCCACTACACATGCTAGAAAATTTTGTAGAAGCTTACGGTCTCATGGAACATAGGCATACGCTTTCCCATTGAACTTATATACACATGTGCTGTAAATAAATACGATACACCGTGTCGATTGTAAGGATCAAACCCACTAGATAGGAACCAACACCCTCGCCCCTACCACTACCCCACATGCCTATCCGTTCACGCTTGCAAATTCTGATTCAGATGGTTCTTCTCATTTTACTTAAAAGTTAGCAGAAAATTCTGCTGTAAGAGCCAAGAAACAGGACATGTGTTTCCTTTCAAGAAGAGAGGAAGACTGGAAGAATGATAATTCGTTTGATCCTGTTTCTATTTTATATGGATCGACTGCAGTCTAAGAGCCTGTTGAAAGAAAGAAATTCCATAGAATGTAGTTCAATTTCGAAAAAGAAATCAATGAAATTTCCTGCGTTTCAAAAAGCAGGGTGTGGGATATAGATTCCAGGGTATCCTCAGGAAAGGCCCAAGATGAAGGCCCAGAAGATATGCTTCACATCAAGCTTCTTAACCGTATAGAAAGGGATATATCATAACGGAAGTTGAACTTGTGATTAGAAATGATAGATACAGTTGTAATCCGAGTCGTTAGAAGGATAGATAAAGATGTAAACTCTGTCCTATAATTGACTAGAATCTTGTAACCGATCGGAATCTCCAAACCGATCAGGACTCTGTAAGCCACCCCACCCCCGCTATATAAGGGAGAGGGCGGGCAACAACATAGGGATCCGATCATCCAAGCATAGAGCAATCAAGCCATAGAGCATAGAACACCTCATATCGCCCAGAGCATATTGTGCTTTGAGCAACCCCAGATCCAAGAGATCCATATAATCCCAAAGACACGTGATTAGGGTATTATCTCCTCGCGAGCCGAACTCTTATAAACCCTTATCTTGTGTGACCATCGAGTTTGAGATCGGCGTCTACCCCATAAATTCATTGCCGACTACAAAGTCGGCGGTTAGCGCGCCGTAGTAGAAGCGCTTGATCTTTTCCTACTGACTCGATGGCGTCAACCGTGGATTCGTCTCGGCCGGGCTTTTCGCGCGAAGCTCGGATTTCGTCGCTAATATGCACGGAGAGCTTGTCAGCCTGGATAAAAACCAGATCCAATCTGGCAGAATCCAGGGCGAACCATCTCAGGTACATTACTCTGACTTATCTGGAAAACCAGTCGGCTCCATTAGGAGTGGCTGCGATTTTCGCGGCATCTTCTCAATTGAAGGACAGAAGACCGATCTCCATCAAGAAGATCGTGACGTCGCGGAAGAAGATCGCCGACGTAAGGGTAAGGAGATCAAAATGCGGTCTCTCCGATCTTTGGGTCGCAATGTCCGGGAGGACATCCTGCAATCTAAGTTGGGAGATTAGTCCGTCTTCCGCACGCCGATGCAGAACGTCGTCGCTTCGAAGACGCTCCTCGACGCGCTGGACCCGATGATTGCATCGGACAGTCCAGCAGCCCCGATTGCGGCTCACATCAAGGCCATGGTGACGGCGGCAGCTATCCAGCAAAATCAGGAGAAGTCGGCCGAGAAGCGCGACTCGCGCTCTAACGCGCCACTCGTGTCGCCCGCAGATCGATCGCAACGGCAAAGCGTTGGCGATTGGCGCCACGCACCGCATATCGAGCGCGACGGCAGATCCTTGACCGCGACCTCCGCCAGACATCACGCCAGCGGCGAGGCGGACGAGGAAGAAAGACATGGACGCCGCGGCGACTTGAGCGTTTGGCATAAGCTACGATCGGCGGAGCGACCGAATGCACGATGACCACGGCGATCGCAGATTTCATCATCGCCGAGTGGAAGTGGCGACAAGCGCCGAGTCAATGACTCGCCGCGCCGAACCTCACCTCGACGTTTTGACGGTCATCACCGAGCTAGAAGATCTCCACGCCGGAGTCCACCCCGGCAAGATGAAAGATCCATCGATGGGATCCGGCGTTCACTCCCGGCCGCGAAAGTGGTTTGGCCCGACGGTTCAACCCCAAAGGCATTGTAAAGTTCGACGGGGCGAGACCCGAAGCTTGGTTGCGGTCACGCAGCGGTCAAGGCAGCAGGAGGAAATCAGACCGTCATGGCAAACTATTTGCCGATCAATCTCAGCCCCACGACACAAGCATGGCTCACGGGCCTCCCTGCCAACTCGGTAGACTCCTGGAGTGACCTGTGCGAGCAATTCATCGCCAACTTTCAGGGGACCTATGAGAGGCCCAGTACTCCGTGGGACCTGTATTAGCTGCACCAGAAGAAGGATGAAACGTTGAGAGAATTCATCCGGCACTTCATGCAGAAGAAGAACACCGTCAGAGACGTGTCAGAGGCGGTGGTGGTGGCGGCCTTCCAGAAAGGGGTAAGCGATCCTGATCTTATTAAAAAAATGTCCAGGAAGCCCCCGACCTCCGTAAAAGAAATGTTTGCGTTAGCCGACCACTACGCCACGGCCTTAGATGCTCTGGCCGAGCGGCAAGAAGATCATCCCACACAAAAAAGCAAGGGCGATAAGCCCAAGTCCTCTAAACACAAGGATAGGAAACGCAAGGGCGAGGAGCTGGTCGCGGCACCCGACTACAGCACCGTCATGGAAGCGATCTGTCCTTTCTATCCCAAGGGAAAGCACGCCGCCAAGGACTGCTTCACTCTGAAGCGTTTTGCGCGCGAAAGTCAACGGCAACCGGCCCCAGCCAAGGGCGAAGTTGCTCTAGCGAAGAAGAAGGAACTCCCGGATGAAGAAGATTTCTAGGAGCCCGAGCAGGATCTGAACTACATCTACGGGGACTCAACTGGATACGAGTCCAAGCGGAAGCAAAAACTCACCGCTCGGGAGATCAACGCAGTGGAACCGGCGACTCCTCAATATCTGAAATGGTCTGAGGTCCCGATCACCTTTGACCGTAGAGATCACCCCGGCAGGGTCCCACATCCGGGTAAGTTTCCTCTCATACTTGACCCGGTTGTGTGAAGCGTGAAGCTCAAGAGGTTTGATCGACGGCGGAAGTGGGCTCAACGTCTGTTCGCGGAACTTTCGGCGACATGAGCATCCCCGTCGGGCCGAGGCCAAGCACTCGGCCTTTCCACGAGTAATCCCGGGCGTCCTCGTTCCCCCTCGGACAGATTTCATTACCGTTACGTTCGGGACCAAGGATAATTTCGGACCGAATTCATCAATTTTGAGGTAGCCAATTTCGAGGCGGCGTATCATGCCATCTTGGGAAGGCTGGCCTAGCGATTCATGGCCATACCTCATTACACTTACTCGGTGTTGAAGATGCGGGACCCAAAGAGTCATCACGCCGTGGCGACATCAAGCAATCCTCGCAATGCGTGGAGAATCATGAACTTGCGAATTACAGAAGCGGTACCGGGCAAGAAACATCGCCGAGGTCGCCACGCTCCAAGACGAAGGAGAAGTACCATAAAAAAAGCAAGCCACCTCGGGAATTAAAAGGATCATTCTTGACCCGTCTGACACGTCTAAAACAACCGTGATCGGGACAGGGCTCGAGGACAAATTGGAAAGCGTGCTCGTCACCTTCCTCCAAACTAATGAGACATTTTCACTGGAAACCATCGGATATGCCAGTGTACCAAGGAGGTGATCGAGCACTCTCCATGTTGATGAGAAGTCAAAACCCGTCAAACAGAGGCTTGACGGTTCGTCCGGATCGTCGGGCGCCATAAAACAGAAATCACGAAACTCCTAGCCACGTGTTTCATCAAAGAAGTGTATCATCCCGATTGGTTAGCAAATCTGTGTTAGTTCAAAGAAGAATAAAACTTGGCGCGTAATGCGTCGATTATCTCGATCTCAACAAGGCGTGCCGAAGGATCCCTTTGACCGCCGGATTGATCGGTGGTAGATTCGATTGCCGGTTGTAGAAATTTTGAGTTTTCTTGGCGCATACTCGGGCTATCACAGTTCGCCTAAAGGAGGAAGATCATATCAAGACCTCGTTCATCACGCCTTCGAGCCTCTTTGTTACACCACGATGGCATTCGGGCTAAAACGCGCCGCGCGACCTATCGTCGCGGCGATCTGACGGTGCTTTCACGCCCGGCTCGGGCGCAGCGTGGAGGCGTATGTAGATGGCGTTGTCGTAAAAACTGGGAAAGGAAAGATCTTATTACCGACCTGGCGAGACTTTCGAAAGTTTAAGGGCTTTCAACATGAAGTGAATCACGAGAAGTGTGTTTTCGAGTATCTTGGAAAAACTGCTCGATTTATCGTGTCACAACGAGGCATTGAAGCCAACCGGAGAAAGTCAAGGCCATATCAAATATGGAACATGACGAACCAAAAATACGTCCGAAGCTTACAGGTGTATGGCGCTCTAGCGAGTTCATCTCGGTGGGTATGAGAGGTATGCCTTTCTTCAAACTACTCAAGAAACAAGATAAGTTTGATGGACGTCGGAGCGCAACAAGCATTTGAAGATCTGAAGACCTTCCTGACGACACCTCCCGTGTTGGTCTCACCAATGCCAGAAGAACCCCTATTACTTTATATCGCGGCAACGGCACATGTAGTCAGCGCTGCGATTATCGTAGAAAGGAGGAAGCGGCTCGAGGCACGAGTCCGGCACGGTATACTTCGTCGGTGAAGTCCTAAGTGAGTCCAAGGTATCTTGTATCCACAAGTGCGAAGCTATTATATCTTGCGTACTCCTTACATCTCGCAAGCTTAAACACTACTTCCAAGAGCATGTTATTTCGGTGGTCACCTCCTTCCCGATCGGAGACATACTTCGCAGCCAGGAGGCCACTGGAAGAATTGCCAAATGGGCAGTTGAACTCGGGGCCTTTGACATTCAATTCAAGCCCCGCTTGGCCATCAAATCCCAAGCACTCGCTGACTATACTGCCGAGTGGACGGAATTGCAGCACCCGGCGATTACTAAAGATCTCGAGTATTAGACGATGTACTTTGACGGTTCCCTCATGCTCAGCGGCGCGGGGGCTGGTATAGTGCTCATATCACCAAGTGGAGAAAGATTGAGGTATATCCTCCAAATATTTTTTCCTGCATCCAACAACACCGCCGAGTATGAGGCACTCATTCACGGACTCCGTATCGCTATATCTCTCGGCATTCGACGACTGGCGGTTCGCGAAGATTCAATGCTCGTGGTCAATCAAGTGCAGAAGGAATGGACTTGCATCGAGGACAACATGGCAGCATATTGCCAAGAAGTGCGCAAGCTAGAAAGCAATTTCAATGGACTCGAGCTCGTTCACGTACTTCGACAGGACAACGAAGCAGCTGACGAATTGGCGAAGATGGGATCCTGTCGGGCCCCGAATCTGTAAATCCGGACCCTCTGTATATTCTGTGCCAATCCAGGATCACGCTAGCACACACAGTCATACAGGGTTGCACATCACAGACATTCGCAAGGATATAAGAATAAATAGTGCAAACATGTATATAAACCGAGTTGTACGACCTTATGGTCTCCTTACAGATAAGTCAGCCACATAGGGCTTACATTATTCAAAGTAAAGAAATAGCAGCGGAACATAAGTAAAGGTTGTGGAAGCCTTCATCTTGCCACAGGCAACCGACTGGGCTTGCCCCCTAGTTGTTCGTATCCTCGATGTACTCCTCCTCCCAAACTGGTGTAGTCTCCTCCAATGATGTTGGGGTTGATAAGCAAGGTGGGGTGAGTACACAAGGCACTCAACAAGTAATGCACAGAATGCGGCGCTATTACTATATCACGAGCTTATTCCAAAGGATTGGCTTAAATGGTTCTTTTGCATCAAGCGACATTTTTAACCAATATCTTAATTAGATTAAGCGATGGAACGATTATAAGCAATAATAATTTCAAATGGTTTTCCTTGAGGATTCGACAGACACAGCCTTAACAGTTCATTTTTAACACTTGGCACACCCCCTTCCATGTTTTGTTTATGAAAATCTATCCTCATTGTAATCCCGAGCAATGCTCAATCAGTGAGCACGGCTATTGAATAGTTTTGACACTCTGCAGAGGTTGTACACTTTACCCACAAGATCTGACCGCTCACCACACAGGTGATTGTCGCAACAAAGCTTTTCAGAACTTCTACCTTAACCAAAGAACCTCTCGGTATTGCCTTCACTATCACTTCCCTCACAGAGCAGAAGTATAGGACCGACCAATCACCGTTGGATGGGCACCAAGCTATAGCAGTACACTCCCCATACAGATACACCCACGTGTCTTGTCACCCGAGTATCGGAGGAAAGATATCGAACCCTAGTCAACTAGGTCATCCCATATCGAGACATGTGGTTGTACGGGTGACTCGGATCAAAGGCTTGCAAGGTGAAGTCCTTAAGCGGCCAAGGCAAGACTTCCAACACTCAACAGTGGCACACGGCCCAATGTGGCACACAGACTCACATCACTCATCAACCTTTGCCACACAGGCCCACGAATACCTGACCTCTTGCCACTTGCCCAGTCTAAATCATTTCCCACCCGATTGATTATTGTACAACACATGCGGCAATAACTCAACATCGATCTGAGAATCCACAGTCGTTGTACCTCAATCTCATCATGTGGCATCATCACACCACCTTTCAAAATACATTCAATATGTCTTTAATCAGTATTGTAGCATTGCTTTCCGAAAGAACACTCATGATTCATTGCAAGGCTAAGCATCTACTCACGGTCTAGCCTCCCGTGTTGGCACAATATTAACATCCAACTAATATAATCAAACTTAGGGTGACAATGATTTAGGGCATACAATTAATAATTCAAGGTGGCATAACAAAATGGGTTGATTAACTACATTATCCCAAAATTAATTTAAATTCATTTTACATAATTAGCATGCATAGATTCAAAGCATAAATTACATTTTAAAATCTGGGATCAAAATGATCAAAGCATCACTTGCCTTCAAAGAGTTGCTGGTCGTGTTCCGAAGCTTGGTCTTGAGCGACGAATTCTTCCTCGAAACATTCCGGCAAATTTGCGTCTACACGTACAAACAAAATATGCAATAAATAGCTAATACAGAAGACTAAATGACCTCAAAAATTCACATAAAATTCACCATTAAATATCTCACAATTTTATGAATTTTTATAAGTTTGAATCACCCAAATCCGAGTTAAAATGCAAAAGTTGTAGTCATTTGAAGTTTGAATAAAATCTGAAAATACAGAAATTAGGAAAATCCGATTTTTCTGAATTATTTTTGTCTTGAAATCGCATTTATGGCGTCGGCACAGCGTCATGATGGCGTCGGACAGGACAAGAAATTCGGTCGAAATATTTTTATATAAGAAAAATATTTATAGCGTCATCATTTGTCGTCGGCTCGACGCGTGTACGCCCGAGGGCGCCACGTTGTTACAATCTATGGGTGGGTCCACGGCTCGGCTCACGGTCTCACTGTGGACTCGGTTCACGAAGCGATCGCAACAGCGGCAAGATCCGAGCCGTTCGTTGAATCAGCGGCGGATCTCCTCACGCGCGCCCGGCGCCCGAGATGCGTGCGACGCGCGTCGCGCATCCGGTGATCGACCACGCATCAGCGGCGGCGCCTCGGCTCCACACCTCCACGCGTCGCACATCCAGCGGCGGCGCTCGGATCAACGGCCCGGCCGCGCGCGTCATCGCTGCGGCGATCTCGGTTCATGCGGCGACCGCACGCGGCGCAATCGCGACGGTGCACGAAATCGGCGGTGGATCGGTCTCGCCGGTCCGCCCCGCAGCGTCGACTGCGATTTGGCGAGTGCGGTGCCATCTCGCCGCGCGTTCAAATCGAGCAGCGCGGATCCAAGGCAAAACCAGATCAATCTCTACCGTTTAGATCTAATCTAACGGCCCACGGTACCGGCGGTTTCTTGTTCATGGCGCGGCGTGGCTCAATCCTCTACGCGTCAAAAATGATCAAGGGTTCGCATTAAATCTAGCGCGAATCTAGATCTAATCCCTACCGTACACATCAAGATCTAGCGGTCACGATTCAATCTAAACATCTGAGAGATGGAGGCTACGCGGACTCACGAAGCGAACGATGCAAATCGGACGGTCGGGCGTGATTCGGCGAGGTTGGCGGCGAAGAAGTGAAGGTTGCCGGAGCTGGGAAGGCGACCTCGGCGGCGGCGATGCGGGCTTCTCCGGAGAAGAAGTGGCTCGTTCGGCGCGGCTTGGCGGAAGGTTACTCGGTGACCTTGGCGGCGGCGAGAGAAACCGCGGCGAAGCAAGCGGCAGCGGCGGCACAAAGAAGCAACTTCTGGCGAGCTCGTCAGGCGCTAGAGGGGTCTCGGCGTGCGTGCTAGAGTCAAAAAAGCGGCGTGAAGGTCTGCGCGCGCCTCAACGAGGACTTAAGGGCTGCCTCGGCGTGCGTGGCTGCGTGGCGGAATGCCACGACCATCAAAGCCCACATCTCTCGGCGATTTCGCGGGGCGAAGTGGCGTGGCGCAATCCGCGCGTCCGTCGGCGGCGATCCGCTCGCGCGTGCGGCGACGCGGCACACCTCCTGAGCGTTCGATCACGAATCGGACGGACTTAGGTTTGGCGGCGCTAGGGTTTGTCGCGGTGAATCTGGGCGGGCTAAGCACGATCTTTGAGCTCGGCCCATTACTGTTCAAAAGATTTGTAAAACATTTCACATTTAAAATAATTCTAGAAATTCAATTAAATCATTTGGGGCTTTTAAAATAGCAGAAAAATTCTAGAAAATTCCAGAAATTACTTTGAGATATTTGGAACTCAATTAAAATATTTGCAATAAAACTTTGCAAAAACTTTTCCATTATTTAATTGTTTTCAAGAAAAGTCCTATTTGAATAAATCCAAATAAATTTAAATAAATTCCCAAAAATTCACAAAAACCAAAAATACTCCAAAATTTAAATTAGAGCAAAAATTAGGGTGTTACAGATCCTGCCGGTCCAAGGTGCCCGTGGGAATATTTGTAGAAGAAATTCATAAACCCACGATTAGCGCTCGGCCAAAAGCAGATAGTTCGATGAAAAAGGGAAGAAGCGAGAGGTCTTGATTATTACCCCAGATTGGACATCTCCATACGGACTACGACGACAGAGGACAAGCTACAGAGGATCGCGTCCAAGCCGAGCGGATCATGCTTGGCGAAGCAAGAGTTATGTAGTCGTTGGAAAGGAGCTTTATCGTAGAGCTCCTCGGCATCTTCGCGACGATGCATATCGGAACAAAAGGAAAGACACGCTCAAAGAAATCCACTCGGGAATTTGTGGGAACCATGCGGCGTCATCGACCACAGTGGAAAAGCCTATCGCCAGGGTTCTTTTGGCGACTACAAATCACGGATCACGGAGGACATCGTCGGACATGCGAAGGATGTCGATTTTTGCACGCCAAATGAACAAGCCGGTAGCGAGGAACTACGACTATCCGATTACATGGCCATTTGCGATGCAGGGGCTCGACATGGTGGGACCTTTGAAAAGGCTCAAGGAGACTATACTCATCTCTTCGTTGCGTTGATAAATTCACCAAATGGATTGTGGCCAAACGATCGCCACCATTACGGCAAAGGCGAGAATTATTTCACGAGATCGTGGTTAGATTTGGCGTACCCAACCGAATCATCACGGATAATGGCACTCGATTCGAGGCGAAGTATTTCAAGATTAGTGCGAGGAGTGGGCATAAAAATTTGCTTAGCGTCGATCGCGCACCCGAAATGTGAGACGAGTTGAGCGAGCTAATGGCATGGTGCTCCAAGGCATAAAAGCAAGAATTTTGATCGACTCCAACCATATGCTACTCGGTGGGTTAAGAAGCGCCTTGATGCTGCAGGGACTACGAACTACCCAGTGAGCAGCAAGGCGATCACCTTTCTTTACGGTATATAGCGCGAGCGGTCTTACCAACCGAGGTAGAATTCGGATCCCCGCGGGTTCGGAGTTATGAAGAGATCGCTTCAGAAGACAGCCGGCTAGAAGACCTCGACAGATTGGAAGAAGCCAGGGATATCGCAATATTTGTTTGGCGAAATACCTCCAAGGCTTACGACGTTATCATGGGCGCAATGTAAAGAGCCGCGCGTTCTCTAAAGGAGATCTAGTCCTAAGGAGGAATCAAAAGAGCGAACATAAACTCTCCCAAAGTTGGGAGGGCCCTTACATCATCGATGAAGTAATTCGTCCCGGAGATTATAAACTTAAGCGAGAAGATGGATCGACAATCAGCAATACTTGGAATATAGAACAGCTAAATCGCTTTTTCACTTAAGTTTTGTACTTTTTTAATCTTTTGTGAGTAAAGTTCGATTGAAAAAGTCGTCTTCATATAACCCTTTTATAATCGTGAATTGAGTGCTTCGCTCTTATGTTAAGACTAGGGACAAGATCCATGAATCATATCCCGAGCACAGGGGCTGGAGTCGGATGAACAAAGGTCACGGTCAAACCACTCGAAGATATATACTTTCATGAAGGAAAAGCAGGGAACACTTTTATGCCTTTAAAGGTCAAGAGTCTCTACAATCGACAAAGAAGTATCACGACTTCCTCCCGAGCTCGGCGGCCGATCTTCGTCAACATCGCGGCGTAGCCTTCCTAAGGGCCTCAAGATCCACTCGGGGATAGAGGACTTAGTGATCGCCAGTCTGGTGGCATCGTTAGCCATTGTTTCCTTTAGCGAGTTCTTGAGGGCCCAGGGCTTCCTTTAGCCGGACGGCGACCTCCCCTGTGAGTGGCTCTCGCCACTTGGATGAAGCGAACTCGATGAGGGGCTAGAAGCGTCCCGGGCTCGATCTTGAGGAAGTTTCGAGAACCTTAACTCTCTCGCCGAAGACGGCGTACTGCGCCTGAGTTTTGACCTTATAATCTGCAAGGCAAAGCGTTAGAGAGGATAGTAAAGGATCAAGCAAAGACTAGTTGATGCTAAACCTTCAAAATCCTTCTCGGCTTCACTCGGGAATCTTCCACGGCTTTAAGTTTTCCTTGAGCTTGCGAGCGAATCGAGCTAGAGCAAACACAAGAAATCGGCAAGATAATCGACTAAGCAAAAAACATGAAACAACCCAAGAGATAGCTACCTCGGAGAGCGGTGATATCCAGATTCTCTGGCGCGAGCGTTTGTTCTGTCTCGCGATGTGCGGAGTTCGGACCGAAGGATTGCGGCTCGATCGTATACTCGGCTTTGATGCGTGCTAGGTCGGCCAAGTACTCTGGCGTCCGGATTTGAGAGCATCCTTTGAATGTACTCGGACTTTCCTCGAAGCGCTCCCTATTTTCTATAATCATCATAGCAAAAGGTAAGCGTGGAAGAAGAGGCGGAAGTAGGGACACGAGTCTTGGAGGAATGCTCACCTAGGCGGCATGCGCACAAGCCTTGGCATGGATGAAAAAGTCATCCTCTCTCTGCTCTTCCTCCGGTCGTCCAAAAGCTTCAAACCCTCATCATCGGCAAAGGTTGTATCATTATTAGCGAGGCGGCGAGGCTGGCGGGACTCGGTGAATCTCTTCAACCTCGGGGGACGAAGCGGGAGGCGGCTAAGGAGCAGCGGGATCATCGCAAGGGGCACGCGAGCAGGGAGGCAGCGCCGAGGACTAGGAGACACTTGGCGCCCTCGAGTAGTTTCCACAGCCGAGTATGAACTCAGGAGGTCCAACCTCGTGAGGCCCCAGGCGGAGACCCGCAGGCGTATCAAGCGAAGGTCCTGTGAAGAAGAATCGTCGACAAGGCCAGAAGAATAAAAATGGAGTCAGCGAATGCGGACTGTTGGATTTCCTCATTCTCATCGGGGCTTCTTGCGAATAGTGGCCCACCGGAAGAACCACTCGGACCACCGATTTGGTGCCCGGGCTCTCTGGACAACCATTTGGAATTATGCAGTGGATCTTGGATTTTGGGACCGCCAAGCCGGACGTCGAGGGCCACGAGGTCATCGGACAATATCTTCTTTCCCTTCTTTGCGGCGGGGCTCCTGCTGGAGCCGCGCCCGCGCTTGAGAATAGCTTTGGTGAGAGGCATTTCGAAAGGGAGGAACAACGAAGAATGCGATGCGATCGATGATGAAGATCAGAGTTAGCAAAACTTCAAAGAACGAAGAAACACAAAATTCCCAATAAAAATCGCCTACCGCGAGGAGGCGTGATATGTTGAAAGATTTGGGCACTTGCGGATAATATGTCGATGCTCGAGATAAAAGTTCTCGATACTGGCGCATGACCTCTCCCTTGGCAAATCGTCGGGCGTTTAAGGTCGGGTCACTTTGTCCCCTATAAGCGAATCCCGGATGAACTTCGCTCCTTGAATTTGCACCCGTGAGCGATGAAGTGGAGGGCCAAACCCACTCGATAAGCCCGCTATCTTTGACTTCCGTCGGTGCAAGAGTTGAGACACTTGATCCATGTCGGAAGAAGCGGTGGAACCCGGAAATAGACATTGAGGGGCGGCGCCCGAGTGAGCGGAGGCGAGAGACAAATCGGGGTTGGCATAGTAAAACCATTCCCTATGCCGGCCCTTGTTGGAGGACTTGCGGGAATGGCAAAGTAATCCTTCTTCAACCCTTCCATGGTGGAATCAGCGCCCCGATAATAACAGGGTCATTTTTGGAGGAAAGGGCTTGAGGAGATAAAGGTGACGAAAGAGAGTCGAAATGGGGCTAATGCCGGAAAAGCTTCACAAAGGTGGACAAAGAGGAAATTTGGAGGATAGAATTGGGTTTACATTCACCAATTCGATTTTATAAAAAAAAAAGAAAGCGCGAAGGAAAGAAGCGATCGGAAGACCAAGGCGCGGTGGAAAAAGTTGAAAACCACCACCTCCTCGGGGCGGGAGTCGGGGCGGATTCACGGCGGCCGGGCGTCGCGGAGATCAAGGCGGATCGGGCAAGATCCCATCGTCTACCATAGATTTGGCTTCTCCTCGGTGCGTTGTAAGTCGTCCAATCTTGTGGTGAGGCGGAGAAGGAGTAGAAGAAGACATTCTTGCGAAAGATTGTGACTCGAGAAGGCAAAACGACAAAGGTTAACCTTGGTGGCGGAGAGTTCGGGAAGCGAGAAGGAGAAAGGAGAAAAAGCTCGACGGAAAGATGGTATCGGGCGTCGTCGACCTAGTTTTAAAGAAAGCGATAAGGTCTCGAATCGAATCGACGGAAAAGGCTGCGAAAGCGTCTCATCCTTTGATTCGTCATAAATGATTTACTGAGCCTATCGCCGCGACTTCACTGGGCTTGCGAGAATTTGGCCGGATCGCGTCGAGGCCCGTCGCCCCATGATGGGGCTCGTTTCCCTTCCGTATTAAGCGGGATGTGGATGGCCTTCAACTTGAATAAAAACTTGTTTTCTTCACGATCGCCCATACGTTGGGCCTTTGGGTGAATTCTGCGCATGAGCGGAATCATGTCGCAGTAGATTGAGCCCAAGCGGGCACAAATCCATGGCGTGCTCCACGAGGGCCGAGAATGCTATCGTCGTTTTAAGCGAGTACGGGCGCCCCGGATCTAAATGTGATCGCTCCAAGAGAGCTTAAGCGGGTCGACATCGATCGGAAAGGGTATCACTCGGCCAAGCCGTCAAAAGTAATATGCTCCAAGAGAGCCTAAATTTGAACGACATCGATCGGGAAAGGGTATCACTCGGCCATGAGTCGTCTAAGCGTGATCGCTCCAAGAGAGCCTAAGCGCTTCGGTATTAGCAGGAAAAGATATCACTCGGCCAAGAGCCATATGAAATCATGATACGCCAAGAAGTGGTAGTGCTCTTAGGATCTGGTATCATTCGGACATGAGCAGGATAACCTCGTTCGTCCCAAGTTGGACTAAAAACTATATCTACGCAATGATCGGATATGGGGATCGCTCGGCCAAGTGCAACGATGCGCTCAAATCGAGCCTAAGCTATGTCTAGCGGCGAGATGGACACCTCCTTTGAGTTCAAGCAACACCCAAGATCCAAGGCGCCTAGAAGCGAGACTAATACGATCAAGGGACAGACGAGAGATTCTTCTCTGAAGGTATTTCTTTATTATGTACAAAATTTCCCGGGCATTACGCTGAAACTATATGTTGCAGAGAACTATGCCTCCCGCGGGCCGCTCGGTGGCGCCTCGGTGAAGGATCCTAGCCATGCTAAGGCGGGCACGACCTCAAGGAAAGTCTGATTGCCTCGTGGTCACGGCGCCGCCTCTTCCTCCACGGTAGCCGGCTCGATCAAATTCCTCCTAGCAGCTTAACTAGCACAGGGGTTTGCCTTGGCAGTGATACCACCGAGGCATGATGAGGACAAGAGCTTGAAGCAAAAGAATGGAAGCGACGAAGATACATTTTGAAGCGTTGATGCGCCTTTTATAGCTAATTCGACGAAATCGAAGTAAGCGCGGGATATTAAGCGTCGAAGTGAAGAGATTTGGTGTTAATGCAACCAGAAGACGAAGAGTTTAAATTTGAATATGTTGTACGAGAAAAACAAGGCAACCTCGAAGGCTGCAGATGGTATCAGCGATAAAATTAAAGGCTTGGCGGGAAAAGTATCGAATCTACATTTGTGACATGATAAGAAGTCAGTAAAGGCTGCTCACAAATAAATCATTCGGTAAAGATTTGCGCTTAAGAAAAGCAAAGGATGGAATTTATGATCGAGTTCTTCATAATTACTTTGTTGCAAAAGGTAGGTTTTTCGATTGAATAAGGAAACGATCGGGATTACTGAGCGAGGGAGCCACGAGTAAAGCGATCGGATCATGAAGCACTCGAAATTTCTTTGTGGGATATAGATTCGGGTATCCTCGGAAGGCCCAAGATGAAGGCCAGAAGATATGCTTCGCATCAAGCTTCTTAAAATGAGAAAGGGATATATCATAACGGAAGTTGAACTTGTGATTAGAAATGATAGATCTGATTGTAATCCGAGTCGTTAGAAGGATATATAAAGATGTAAACTCAGTCCTATAATTGACTAGAATCTTGTATGGCAGATCGGAATCTCCAAGCCGATCGAACTCGTAAGCCATTTGCTTTGCTATATAAGGAGAGGCGGGCAACAACATAGGGATCCGATCATCCAAGCATAGAGCAATCAAGCCATAGAGCATAGAACACCTCATATCGTCAGAGCATATTGTGCTTTGAGCAACCCTAGATCCAAGAGATCCATATAATCCCAAAGATCTGAGATTAGGGTATTATCTCCTCATGAGCACTGAACACATATAAACCCTTGTCTTGTGTGACCATCGAGTTTGAGATCAAGCGCCTACCCCATAAATTCATTGCCGACTACAAAAGCCGACACAGGGCGTATTTTCCTAATGATCTTCCTCACAGATATAAGACGTGTTTCACATTCTAATGCAAAAGTAATGTGATATTCTCTTCATATCTTAATAAATATATATCTTTACTCTATATGTATATATTAAATATAATGTTTAGAATAATAATTAAATATCATTTTAGTCTACGTGATACGCAGAGTATCCGCACGCGCCCAGTATTTATGGGTGATTACAGGTTGAGGAGTACCTTTCATTTGAGGATAATGGGAAAGAAAAGACCAAACTACGGAGAGGTGGGTGCCCACTAAGGAGTTGCTGTTCTGATCTGTGGGCCCCAGCGGCATGGTTTGATTCGGCCTGTTTCCAGGCGGGGGAGGTGCATGTCGCTGCCAGCAGGGCGCCCCGCCCTCGTGCCGTCCAATAATTTGCTCCGCCTCGTCTGAATTCTGACCGACCGACTAAACGTGCAGGGTCTCCTTGTGCTACTACTAATTACTCCCAACTTGCACTTTGCAAGTCTCCTTCACCCCTAATTAATCTGCAAGGAATTTGTGCGGTGACACTTGAATTTTAATGGGAAAATGTAACACAATTTGCCATGATGAAACGTTAATTCTTCTTAATTCTTATAGAGTAAATCCGTGATCTATCCCGCACTTCTTATTCCTCTGTCCTCACTTAGAGCCTCTTCGTTTCTAACATGCGGATTTTACATATATCTTGTACAAAATGGTATAATTTTTTCCGATAAAATAATCTCCTATTTCAAACAGTTTTAGATAAGAGCTATAGTATACCAAATGAGTACATCGGAGCAAAATAATCTTCCGCATCAAGAATACACCTACCTCTTATTAACCTACTGAAAGTGACTGCAAGCACTGAAGTCAAAGGCCATAACTACTCTATCTTCTTTCGTCATTAAGTTACTGCAAACGAGAAACAGATGGCTACAGGAGTTATGGAGGATACACGTCAAGATGCAATGTTTTACACGCTGATGCGCACACTTAGATAATAACTAACAAAACCGCATGAACCCTGCACTACTACTGAAAGTGTTTAGAACATAAACAATTGGGGTTACTGCATAACAATTGTGGCTTACTCCATAAAACAAGCTGAAAGTAAAATTGGTATGCTCTCGAACATGGGAATTTTGAAGAATTCTTGTAAATATTACTTTGTTTCCAATAAAATTAGTCAGTTTGTTCACGCGAATTTCACAGCTGCATGATATAATACATTAGGACCATAAAGTTGTATTCATGACACTATTATAACATCTAAACAAAATATAATAGTTGTACTTAGTTCCTCTATCCGCAATACAAGTCCTTGTTCTTGGAAAGCATTGTCACACAATATAAATCTATGGCAAAGATCACAGTTGTATTTATTACGATATTTTTATCATATACCACTCATTTATGCTAACAAAGTGAGTAATTATAGTATACTCGCTCCGTTCAGAAATATAAGATGTATTTTAACTTTGCATAAGGATTAAAATTGGGGTGAAATTTAGAAAGGTACGAGCGAAAATGACTTCGGTACCCCACTTAATTGTCTTGCAAGACGACAGATAATACTTTGTGTGCGGTGATCATGAATTAATGTATATAGTTCAGCGAGAATAAATAGGGGTATAGTACAAAAAAGTCTCATTAAATCTACATGTAAGCCTTATATTTTTGAATAAGATTATTCAAACTCTATGCGTTATATTTCTAAACAGAGAGAGTACCATTTAATAGATGTATGGATGCCCAATACATTAACTTTTTATTAGATTTAACGTCTCCTTGGTTTGTGTATATAGTTGGCTTTGGGCTTTGTAAGACTTGCAACTCTTAAATATATCTAGGTATCATATAAACTAGAAAATCGAGCACGGCGTGACACGCCGCTACCGTCGCTCCCCACGCGAGCAAATTTGAGAAAACGTGCGACTGTCGCTCTCTACGTAAGCAAATCGAGAAAACAAGCGAAACGGTTGAAAGAATATAATATGAAATTTCGCAGGAACAGAAGGCCCGTGTCGGGAAAAACGGAAAACAAAAAGTGCCGGGAAAAACAAAAAATAGAAAAAAAACATATGTTTTTCGAGAAGGACCTAAATAAAATTTTGTTTTCTCGAGAAAGGGCTTAAACGTAATGCTAAAAAACGAAAAAAGAACCTAAATGGAATGCATTTTCTTTTTCGGAAAAAAGGATCTGAACATATTTTTTCCCAAAAAAATGACCTAAACGTAATTTTGATTCTATGGAAAAGGACCCGAGCAGAAGCCATAAAAACGCATAAAGGACCTAAGCGTAATATATATTCTTTTTCGGGAAAAAGGACCTAACCGTATTTTTTTCCCGAAAAAGGGTCCGAACGTAATTTTTTTTTCTGAAAAAGGACCTAAACGTAAATATTTTTTCGGCTCGGTTCGCGGCTCGAGCCGAGCCGGCTCGAAGGGATACGTGGGCTAGCTCCCCATCCAGGAACTCTTTTGGGATTAGGAAAGGTAGTATTACCATTCCTTTATAAGAATTTCAATGATATTGGGTGTCTATTTTCTTCGTAACTAGTATAGTGCCAGTGCTAACGCTACGACGATAGTACATCTGCTTATCAATTAAATAAAAGATAAGTATGAATATAACACTTAATAATAAATAATCTTGTGATCACATTATACGTACTACATATTTGGAAGGAGAGCGAATCAAACAAGGAAATAAGCGGGAGGATCGCATGCAGGAAACCGGACTTGAATTGCCAAAGCGTATGTACTACATATTTGGAAGAGAGTGAATCAAACAAGGAAATAAATAAGGAGGATCGCGTGCTCGAAGGTGTTGCCTTGATCTCCTCTCCGTCGCGCTCGCTTGACATCGCCTCCGCGAGTCGCGGCGTCGATAACCTCGTAGCCTCCGCTCTCTGCGAAGTGCGCGTCCATCTTGACAGACCAATCGCGCGGCGCAAACTCTGGTGTAGTCGGCTCTGGGCGGTCGAGCGTCGCGCGAGCGGCGATATGTCATCCTAGAAAATTTGGACCAATAATGGCTTCTCTAATTGTCATCCAAATATGAATGCTGACATATAGCACCATTTGTGCGTCTGATTGAGCTAATTATTATCGAATATCATTACTTTCTATAGTGTATTTAGGAATAAGTCCTAAAATGAACTTATTCATTATATTTATCACACGATAATTGCATTTCATACACACATTCCTTATATAATATTTTTAGCTAAATAATATTATGGCCACGATACATGGCGCCTTGTATAGGATGTAGTGCACATGCATGAATGGAAGAAAATTAAGCGCGATTCATGATCTTGGTGGTATGGTAAATATTGAATCGAAATCAAATGGGTTTTGATTTACAACATAAATTCCATATATATAGTTCAATTGAAATATATATGTGCGGGCTCTCCTGTTGTGGGCCACATGAATGAATAAGTTAGACACATTAAACAACGGCCATCGGATGTGGGTGAGTAAAGCGAGAAAGATCGAGGCGTTCATTTTGATGAATGCAAGTTTTAGGGGCGTTTCTTTGGGTGCTGCGAGCGTTGGGCTATCTCTAATTAGGTGCATTATTTAGGGTGGACGTAGGAAAAATTGCTTAGGTGCATTATAAAGGGGTATAGATTAAAAAAACACCTAGTTGCTCCAGCGTATTCTCATTTTATTTTTAAAAAGATTTTCCATGATATTATTATGTTCCAGACCCCTTAATAGTTTCAGCGAATAACGTCATTAGAATTAGCATCATCCGATAAAATTCACTTAATTAAGCAACTAAGCTACCACTAAGTACCGGGCTAGTTAGCAAAGTACCAAATCATTAGGTGAGGTAAAGCCATCGCGCGTAAGGTGACGCGTCTCTTTTCATCTCACCTCACACTCCCTCTCTCTCTTCCCTTCCCTTATTAGATCTCTCTCAACTCCAAGAACTCCACACCCGCACCACCACTAGACCAGAACAACCGCGTCAAGTCGCCTCCGCCCCCGCATCCTCGTCGGCCACGGAATGGCCGATCGCGTCTACCCGTCTGTGAAGCCCGACCCGCCGCCGGCGGTGGCCAACGGCGGCGGCGGTGCGACGGCGTCGTTCCCTGCGCCCAAGTCGCAGATGTACCAGCGCCCCATCTACCGGCCGCAGGCGCCGGCGAAGCGCCCGAGCGGGCGGTCGTGCCGGTGCAGCTGCTGCTGCTGCTTCTGCTGGGCGCTGCTGGTGGTCATCCTCCTCGCACTCCTCGCTGCCATCGCCGGCGGCGCGTTCTATCTGCTCTACCGCCCGCACCGGCCCAGCTTCACCGTCTCCTCTGTCCGCCTCAGCGCGCTCAACCTCTCCTCCTCCGCCACCGCGCCCGTCCTCACCGACTCCATCCAGCTTACAGTCACCGCCAAGAATCCAAACAAGAAGATTGTCTTCCTCTACGACGACTTCTCCCTCTCCGCCGCCACAGCCGCTAACGCCGTCCCGCTTGGGGACTCCACCGTGCCCGGCTTCGCGCACGAGGCTGGCAACACCACCGTCTTCATCGCCACCATCGCCGCTGCGGGCGTCACCGTCGACCCCACCGCCGCCGGCTCCGACATCAAGAAGTCCGGCGGGTTCTCCGTCGCAGTCGACGCCGAGACGCGGGCCGGCGTCAGGATCGGCAGACTCAAGACCAAGAAGATTGGCATCCAGGTGCACTGCGAGGGCATCAAAGTGACGCCGCCCCCTCCGCCTCCGCCGCCACCGAAGAAGGTGAAGGGGAAGAACGGCACCGTTCTGGCTCCAGCGCTGGCGCCGGCCGCCGCCGACACGACCGCGACGGTGACCACGGCCGCGCACTCCTGCAAGGTCATAGTCCGTGTCAAGATCTGGAAGTGGACATTCTAGCTATAAAATATCAACTCGTAGGGGCTTGAGTGCAAAATTTTCAGGAAAGAAAAATGATTTTCGCCTTATATATTGGAGTAGAAACCATGCGTCGGTAGGTGTAAATTCCCTCCAACATTTTTATATATTTTTTGTTTTGAATCTTCTTAAACATTTGTTTTCTTTTTAGTGGATGTATAATCTGGTGTTTTGTTATTTTGTAACATTATAATTCGAATTTATTTAAATTTGCTATTTGCTAGCTAGTACCTGTTGAGCTTGGTAGTATGACTGTATGAGTATCCCTTGCTTCTGTTTGAGTAAGTAATATTTCATCGAATTTCTTTACGTTTTTACAATGATCAGTTATATCAAAGAACAGCTATAGAAGGATATAACTTTCCACTCAAAATCTATGGTATAGTTAGCTGCTGTACGATCCTTTCATCACATCCCTTCCATCGCCTCTCCACTCTCTCTTGCTCCGATCGCCTCTCCGTCTCGGCCACAGAGGTGGGCTGAGCGGTTTAAGGTGTAGTCGAATCCGACGCAACAAGGCTGGGAGGTGGCAGGATGATCGGATCTGACGTGGCGAGATTGAGAGGTGGGTGGATCTAATGTGGCTTTGCCTGTTGACGTCGGGGGTGGCCCCAGCTTCGGCTCTAGGGGGTGGTCTAATTCGATGCGCAGAAGGGATAGGAAGTGAACAGATTCTAGCATGGTGACGCTAGGCGATGTTGGGGATGGTCGGATCTAACAATGCAGCTCGCATCCGGTTGCCACGAATCGAAAGAGCTTGCATCTAGCTGCGACGACTAGCTCCGAGGCCGTGCATCTAAGTTCGGTGATGGATGTGGCAGTTTCAATCGTTATTTTTGTCGTCGGTGATAGGATCCAACAGATTTGTCGATGCTAACCTTGGATTCGGCTGAATGTGATGGTGGTACGACTCAATGGCTCAGCGACACAGCGCGAAGCTTGGGCTAAAGCCCAAGAAGAATGAGGGATGGATGCTCGATGTGGAGCTTAAACAAGGATTCAGCGGCGGGCAGCATCAGTTAGCTCTATGGCGGTGGTGGTAGTCGGGGCCGAAGTTGTAGAAGAGGGTGTGTCGGCAGCGGACGGTGTCGAGCGGCCCTTAGTGGCGTGGTAGTACTATCATAGCCAGGTGAGCTCATCGAAACTTCTTCAAAACTTGTTTGAAACCTATCAAACTTCCTGAAAAGTTTGGTTGCAACTTCTTAAAACTTTCTAAAACTTTTGGTTGAATCTTGTCGAAATTTACTAAAACTTGTTGAAGCTCATTAATTAAAACTCGGTGAAACCTGAGTTTCAAGATCTGAAACTCATTGAATGTTTGGCTTGAAATCTTCTAGAAATTTCTAGAAACACGTGAAACTTACCGAAACATAAAACTCTTCGAACGTTCCCTTGAAACCTATTGAATCTATATGAAATTTGTTGCGATACCATCACAACAGTATACCGTTGTCTAGTTGCTCCTTTTTATTATGGCCCTATTTGGGGTTGAAATTTTGGAGATTGTACAAATTATTATCATGTGTAGTTTGTTTAATTAGACATAAATAAAAGTAGGAGTAGAAAGAAGGCGACGTTGAAGACGTACTTTTAGAGAATACGCCTTCTATAAGAAAAAGTGTATTTTTCTTTGAACTAAAAGTGTCTATCTTATTTTTGGTGATTTTAATTATATTTACAGAGACTCACAAGTAGCATTCATCTGTCAGGTTTTATTTTTTTTTTTAAAAGCGACTGACATGTGAGGTCCATATGTCAGTGACTCATTACTTTAAATACCGATTTGATTACGAAAAAGCTTTTATTATCATTTGGGCCCACTTGTTATAGACTCAACTTTTGTTTCCGGTTTTTAAAAGAAAATCCGACAGGTGGGGTTGGCCTGTCAGTGACTGAGGGAGAGGGTTGTGTGTGTGTGTGCTTCACAAGTCAAGTCTACTCATTAGTGACCCAGGATACAGCAGAGGCCCTGCGAGGCTCATCATCTGCGAATAGTGATGGCTTAAGTGGAGTGATTGGCCAGGTGATGTGGGCATTCCTTCAACTACATCGACATCACCTTCACCATCCTCTTCCATTATTCATGATGAGTCTCTGAACATGTTTCAAGGGCCAATAACATGATCACGTGCCAATAAACTAGCTCAAAATATTGCGTTGCTTTTAACTAACCATAACTTAACTTCCAATGAGAATTGGATGTTTCCTTTCGCAACTACGTTTTGTGTTCTTAGATATAAAGGTGTTGGAACATGATGTGTCCAGCGGGAGGAGAGGGAGGACGAACACCAAAAAGAGACAACACGAGCATTGCTAACACTGGGAAACACAAAGCACCACTCGGAGGCATGGAACAAGACAACTCCATACGGCCCATACATGGCCATGCGCACTGTTCACGCATTGCTTTTCCCACGTGCACTGTTCACATGTACTATTCACCACCCCCACCACTAGATATAGATGTGCCTCATATATTATAAAGGACAACCATGAATTTTCAGATTAAAAGAAATACTCTTGATTATATGGCTTGTGCTCCAATGCCCCCATTAGAATATGGAGTTCTAATATGAAATTTATCCTCGTCGTTCTTGCAACTTCTTCGAGGTGATTGCAAAGAAACGTACGTCTACTTTCGTGTGATCAAGTAGATGAGGATCGAAGCGTGTTCTTTGGCAAATTCACGTGTCGCAGGTTGCCATATAAGGATGGTGGTTGGCTTCAGTGTTCGTTAGGGTTCACAGATCCGAGTTATCATATTCGTCATCGCAAGATCGGGCCACCCTCGTATCATCGGGTTAGATAGAGGGGACCAAGAGGAGCTCAGGAGACCCACTGTCGGCGCCAATGTTGGCTAGAGTAGGCTAGTAGCTAAGCTTTGCGGTGGCGCTAATGGCTGAAAGGATCAAGTTGGCATAGAGGGGGGGGGTGAATAGGCAACTTTAAAAACTTTTTGATTCTTAAGAAAAGTTTTTCTCAATAAAGAAAATAGCAACAGAAAACAATTAGAATAGGAATTCAGCTCAACTCAATTTCAGTAAGATCAGTATTGTGAAGAAGAATTTGAATGAAAACTGACAATAAGATAAATACACAAAGATAAACCAATATCAGGACGTCTCAAGGATTTTTTCACCGAGGTTCAGAGACCAATCTCCTACGTCCCCGTTAGAGCACTTCTTCAGAAGTATTGCTCCACCAAATAGCCAATCTCAACGGCTTTTGGTTTTACACTAGCTTGACTCTTCCACCACTCTGGTGAGGTTAGTCTCAACCTTTCATAGCAATGGTGGTCTTCCACAATCCCTTTTGGATAGGTTGCGCCAACAAATTCTCTAACCGTCTAGGAACAGCTAGTTCCAAGAGTAATAGACTATCCTCAAGCCCTATCTTCTTGGTTCAATAGCTAGATGCTAACTAGACTCAGTTTGGAGCAAGAATTTTAACCGTTCAGAATGAGTGTTTGTTGTTTCTGAGTTGAAGCTCAAACTCTTTGATGGAATGAAAGGTCAGGGATACTAAAGATCAAAGAGATTTAAATGATTTGAAAGATGTCAACAGTATTCAGAATGTCAAAGATGTGTATGTGCAAAAGTCTTCTATTTAGAGAATTCAAGCACTGTATATATAGAGGTTGAACAGAAAGAACCATTGTACCTGCCATTTGCCCGTTGGGGGTGTCAGGATGAATGAGACAGGTCAACTATGGAGTCACGGGCTACCCCTTTTATAAGTATTTTAAGGTGTATGAGTCATACCAGACTGATATGATGAAACATATGCATGTGCCGGACTAAAAATGCTAGTCCGGGGTACACAAGTGTGGAGAAGTATTATTGTACTTAGTGTTACCCATTTGCGCCGGACCGACAAAACCGGTCCGTCGTATACATGTACTGGTAAAGGTAAGTTTGTGCCGACCGATAAAATTGGTCTGGCGTACACATGCTTTGTTCTATTTGGATACCAGCAAAATAATGTTTGCGCCGAATCGAAAAAATTGGTCCGGTGTAGAAGGGGGAATAGCTGGTTTTACCAAAGATAATTATGTGTGCGTCGGACATAAAAAGTTTGTCCAGCGTACACTTAAAATTCGGTCCGCCGTAAACGGCAAGTTCTCGGTTAAGATTTGAGTAAAGAAATTCTTAACGCCGGACTAGAAATGATGGTCCTGAGTGAAAAGACAACATACGCCGAACTTGAAAATAAGGATGAATTCAGATCGGTCCGGCGTGAGCGGTGTCGCTTCGGTTGAAATAAATCGAGAAGAGCTCTTAGTCTTGGGATTTGAAAAGTCGGTCCGCATACATGGAGTGCGTTCGGTTAGAACTTGAAACTTGATCTTTTAGTATTTGGATGAATGTAGTTGGTCCGAAAAAGAACTCTTTTTGGCTAAGAGAGGGAAGATCTGGATTTTTGAATGAGAGATATGAAATGTCTTATGCTCCAAGTAATCTTAGTGATTTTTGCATATGAACCAAGATTATTACTTTTGTATAATCCCTCTTAATAGTACGGTTATTCTAGCTATATGACTTGAATCAGCTCCCAAGCCAAAACTAAGAATAAACACCTTAGCCTTGTTCTTCAAATATAGTTGTTGTCATCTTATACTAAGTATGCTTCTTGATCATCAACACTAAAACCTACATAATAAGCATAACTGACAAAAATAGGGGCCTAGATGCTCTCAATCTCCCCCTTTTTGGTGATTGATGACTGTATCTCTTATTTTATACTTAGAGAGCTTAAGGAAGAATTACTTATTTCTTTTCCTGCAGATAAAAGTTTGTCTGATAGAACAAATAATGCTTGAATGATAAAGAGTATTTCATACTCCTCCTGAATGAATGCCTGGGATGAATTTTATTTGAGAATATAAAGCAATATAAAAGTCATTCAAAAAGGGTTCTTCAGAATGTTCAGATTAACTTAAGGTAAAATCAAACAAATATCAATAAGTCTAAAGATTCAGATATTTCACTATTCATAGCTCAAAAACAAAGCAAGATCAAACAAATATCAATAAGTCCAAATATGAAGCAACAAAATCTATAAATCATTAAGATAGACATAGAGACTATTAAGAGAAGAGACTACTAAGTGGCCTATTTCACTATTCTAGGCTTATTTCACTATTCTTCTCCCTCTTTGACATCAATTTCCAAAAAGGTTACTTCTTGCGTTTGGAAAAAGTTCTCTTCAGCATGCTTGTCATTCTAGAGCTTGTACTTCTTCTTGGAGGAGAGGGAGGAGCTTACTCTTGATCAGTTTTTGAGTGTCATCAGTATGGTCATGCAGAAGCTGTGCTATTTGCTCTTGATTAGAGACTAAGTTATTTCTAACATCTTTAGAGAAGTCCCTAAGATATTCTAGTTCGTCCCCTTGCCAATCCAAGCAGCTACCAGTTTTCTCAAAGTTCTTGTCGGGACCAGAATATGCAAATCCGGACCCTCTGTGTATTCAGCACTAGTCCAGGATCACGTTAGTGCACACAGTCTCAACATAGATGAAATATCACAATCATACACAGCGGAATAATAAATAAAGACTTCATCTATTAATATAGAACTATTGAACAACCTTAAGGTCAAACTTACACTTGTGAGGCCTTGGTGGCTTCAACTCAAAATAAATAAACAGCAGCGGAATGAAGAACGTCGACGAATCCCATCAATATGCCACAGGCAACTCACAAGGTTCAACTCCTAGATATTCGCCTCCTCGTGGAACTTCTCCTCCTTCGAAGTTGTAGTCTTCTCCTCAACTGATGATTTTATGTGTTGCAAGGGGTGAGTACATAAAGCACTCAATAAGTTGTGCACATAATGCAAGTCTAGTATTCTATATGCATGGCTTGGTACAAAGGTATGGCTATTTTGCAGTAAAGCAACATTTATAAAAGAATACAGTAAATAGATTGAAATTGCAGTAAAACAAATAATAATAATAGATAGATCCAACATTTGACAAGTAAACCAAGTTTCCAATCCTAAGTCAATTTCCACTTTCCATGGCATCCTGCCATCCCAATAAGTTTTGTTTAACAAAAGTTTAACCCTTGACTGTAATTCCCGAGCATTGCTCAATACATGAGCACGGCTATTGAATAGATTTTACACTCTGCAGAGGTTATGCACTTTACCCACACGACATGATCGTCCCTTGTTGCTAAGCTATTAGCACACTTCCTTTGGTGTGCCGGCAGGGTAATCATGGCAAAGCCTTTACAATGCTCTGTCTAGACCCTGTACTGCTTGATGATGTTTCAACACGGAAGGGACTAGTTACCACACTCCGGGCCCCCCTCTTGCGCCATGTGAGTCTACCCGTACACCCGGAACTCACTATACACCACAGTAGTACCGAAATCTAGACATCACAAATTAGTCGGCTAGGCTGTCCCATTCCAGACGTGTGGTTGCAAGTAAGACTCAGGTCAAAGGCTTGCAAGGTTAAGTCCTTAGGGTGACTAGGGCAAGACTTCCACATACCCTCTGCCAAATCTGGCCCACCTTGGCACACTGCCCCTCGCCACTTGCCCCAATCTAAATCATTACCACCCCAGTTGATTACCAAGCACCACATGCTATCAACAAGTCAACCTCGTTGTGTGACATCCACTCGTCACCACAACACAATCTCATTGTGTGACCACACATGACACACAAGTTCATAACATTATTCCATATTCCATTAGTCAAGATTAATCAGTGATGATTCAACATATGTGATGACATAGCATGGCTAAGCAATCTACGACGATCTAACCAACCCATGTTGATTATCAATATTAACCAACTATTAATTAACCATCCTAGGGTGACAATTAGATCATGGCATACAATGGCAAGGTAGGGTATAGATCAATTTGGTAGATTAACTAGATCCCAATTTAATGTGAAACATTATATACTTGAAATAATATGCAATAGGTAGAACAATATAGCATCTTTATAAACATGGGTTCAACATGATCAAAGCACAACTTGCCTGGCCCTTGCGATTTTTACTGTTCTTTACTCTTTATCTTTGATTCTTGATCTTCGATCTTCAATCTTTACCTTCTTGATCTTCAGCTCCTTAGAACAACTTCCGGACGATGCGTTTAACGATTAAAGAAGAAGCAAATACAAACCAACTCAAAAGATAGATCAAATAAAATCCAAATTGAGAACGGATAGTATTAGATCACAAAGGCTTAGATGAATTTAGGAACTTGAATGGATTAGATCAGAGATTAGACAAAAGAGAACGAGCTTTGAATACCTTTGAAAAGGAAAAGGCGATAGCGAGAAAGAAAGAATAATATTCCAAAGAATATTTCTTCTAAAGTTATTATCTTGATTGGATAGACAATGACATATGGACTCTCGATCTATAAACCGGGTCCATAAAGATACGTTAGTTCGCAATGAACTAAACTGATGCTAAATGATGACTTTTGTTGACCAAACAGATACATAGTTGAACAAAAGAAAGATAGACTAATAGATTAGATATGGCACAAGGATATGACATATGGCCAATGGTCTATCGACCAAGTCCACGACTGACTTCTAGGTCAATGGCAGACTAGATTTTCAAGAATAGGACATGGACAAGCGGGGTCGACATTCATGCGATTCGATCTGAGTTCAGTCATACGTCGATCAAAAGGCTTGACGATGACAAGGCAGTGAGGAAATGAAGACAAGGCTAAACTCATAGGTGATGGGGTTAGATTACAATAAGGCGATAGAGAGGATGATGATATTGCACTAGGTCTTTTGCGTGCATGCATACATGCGATGATAGCGAAGCGATGACATGACACTCATGCAAAGATAAGATGTCGATTGTCGGTACAATGATATGGTAGCAAGGTTATGATATGGCTCAGGATTGATCTGCGAGTTGCGAGGTTTACATGACATGATGCATCATCAATGACAGATTGGACACAAGGTTAAGTTAGGGTTTGAGAGGAATGACTCGCGGATAGATCCACTTGGCATAGGGATAGGATAGGTAGGGTTGGCTTTGCAATAAAAGATTACCAAGGGTGGCTAACCGAAACAAGATCCGATAATGAAAGGAGCTAGATCGAAGACGACGGGTAGATTCTAGAATATGGCATTGATGGCAACCGAAGACCAAATGAACTCTAAAGATGGGCAAACCAGATAATTATGGCCTACTGGACATGACGACACAACCAAGGCGAACTAAGATGGTTGGTGGCAAAAGACGACGCGCGGCACTGACGAAAGGCGGCGGCTAACGAATATTAAAATTTTCTGTTGATGGAATAGCAAAGGGGAAGTGAGCACCACGTAGAACGCGGCGAGGCGAGCTCAACGGTATAAGCGAATTTGGCGGCAACCCAATGGACAGATCACAAACTACCAATGAACTACTGCTAAAGCTAATAGATTAAACTGTCATAACTATTAAAATAATGGATGAAACCGAACCAAATTTTACAAAGAGCAATCTGGGACCCTAAGGCACAATATGACGCTAAAGGATCAGAGCTTTACCTTCTGGATCAACAGGGAACACATGAGGAAGTTTTCAGCTGTACGTACGCAGTCTGATTGGGGAAAATTGAATTTTCTGCAGACATCCCGTGGACAAAACCTTGCGTTAGGGTGAGCACCGGGTAGAGGACATTAAGATGAGTCTACAGTAAAAAGGGCACGGTCAAATTCGCAAAAACGAAGGAGAACGGGCGACGGCAAGATTGGATATTGGAACGGCCATAACTTTTGATTTTGCGGATTAAACTGCACCAAATTTGGTGGAGAGGTAGATTAGACCATAAGGCACGAGATTACATGAGAGGATTTCAGAAAAACTCACAGGAACGATGTGGAATGCGATGCCAATTTCGGCCGACGAAGGCATCGCACGGGAAGAGGATGGCTGCGGTTTTTCGGGTTTGGGAGGTGCTCTAGGGATTAGGGTTGCGTGGTAGGGGTCATAGAACACTTATATAGGCTAGGGAGTCGTGCCATGCAAGGAAACACGAAGAAAAACCGGATTTGGATTGAAAACGGATCGGATCGAACACTTGGCGCGCAATGAACAGTAAATGATGACGTGGCGCATTGTGGTGCGTCGGATGGGGATCGGAGGGCTGCGGCTGGGCGGCGACGTGGCCGGCCCGGGAGCTGACACATGGATTTAACCCAATTTCCGAATTAAAATAATTCCAACAATTAAAATAGTTCATTTAGGGCAATAAAAATACCAGAAAAATTCTAGAAAATATTTTAAGACATTTGGAGCTCGAATAAAATATTTTTAACCAAAATTTATTTAATAGTTTGCAGTATTTACTTAAATTTAACAAAAGGCTTAATTTAAATTAATTTCGAAATAAATCCAAATGAATAGCAAATGAACTCCGAAAAATCTCAAAACATCACAGAAAATTCCTTAAAGCACAATGAACTCAAATAATACTAAAGTTATTTTAATTGAAGTTTATATTAGTCAAATTAAATTGTTTTAGCATTAGAAAATTCCAGATTAAGCTTTATTAAAGCGAGAAAATCAGCGGGGATTTTTGGAAAGATGAACTAAACAAACGATTTTTGAAAACCCAATTTTAGGATGTTACAGTTGTTGTACAGTCTGAGCAAAGTTGTTAATTTTGGCATCTTGGGCATTCTGCTTTTTATTGAGATCATATAATTGAAGAGGAACGCGGTATGCTACACTAGCACAAAAAAAAAAACTACCGCGAAACCAGAAAGCTACTCGCAAGAAGGGCATCATAGATAAGATTACCACTAGACGCGCAATTGCGGAATCCTTCGAGCGTCGATGTAGTGGATCGTCCTCGCCGCAGTCGTTGCGTCGATGTAGTGGATCGTACTCGCCGCAGTCGTTGCGTCGATGTAGTGGATCGTCCTCGCCTTGCCATGGATCGTCCTCCCACGCCGCAGTCGCAGCAGCGTCACCGCGATGAGTCCACACGCCGAGAGATGGAGCGCCGTGCGTGTGCAAGCACACAGTCGCTCGGCGAGGCGGCGAGAGGAGTAGGCTAGGGTTTGAGTGAATCACTCCTAAACCGTGGAAAGCACACCTGCGCCTCCTCCTCCCCTCCTTATATAGCCACGAGATGAAACCTAAACTAGGGCCCATCGGTGTGCTAAGCCCACGAGGTTCATTAATTACGGATCAATCCAAATTAATGTGTCCCGACCCATTAAGTGTGTAACCTGCGAGTTCACGACGTTTGGACGTGGATTGGAAAACTCCTTTTCAATCCAATAGTTGGTAGTGGCTTCTTGCAAAGTATGCCAACTCCCAAACATACTATGATCAAATCGGACAGAACCTATCAAAAGTACTCATGTAATAATCCCTTTGCCAAGTATATGAAGATTGATCTCAAGGCGAGAAGCATGTCATCCTTTGATGATTCAATCCATCTCTCGTATCCGTGATATATTAATAAGTTGTGATTGACTCCTCAATCAGGGCATGGCCATGCACTTCCTTAATCATATCACACGAGTGGCCTTGTCATATATCTCCATTTCATTGGAGTGGCAAATTCCATCTTAACTGCTCACTTCCCTCTGCACGTTTTATAGTAAACATGAAAGCTACCTTTATAACTATCCGGTTAGGAAGTAGTGTTTGATAGCCCCAAGGAAACTATTACACATGTAGGGAATATGACAATCTCAGGTCTAAGGATCATACATCTACTAGTATGAGATACACTGATGACACATAAGAATGAAACATTCTCGCAGTGTCCCATTGCGGGTCTATCTAACCCATGTTCTTCAACATGCGTCCACAATGTATAGATGATATCTCCATATCCCATGATCTATGAAGCATGATCATCGATCACTTCATGTGCTGATCTATTCATCGTTGTCCTATACGATGATATCCGATCAGAGATATTTATCGAATTACATCATTAAGTAAAGAGCTTCATAAGCAAGTCACATACTTGTTGATCAATACAATGATATACATTCATTGGACCAATAATCATATTATTATTCATAAACATAGTCATGTTACAATCATCTAAATGATTGCCTTAAGGGCATTACACTAACAATCTCCCACTTGCACTTGAGTCAATCAATTAAGTATCTAATACCAATAGACCTTGTGTGCGCCTCATGCTTAGGCTGTGGCAGTGGCTTTGTCAGCGGATCGGCCACATTGGCTTCGTATGTACTTTGCATATTCTCCGTCACCTCTATCCACAATCTCGCGAATAAGGTGAAAGCGGCGGAGTATGTGTTTAGACTTGATGTGATCTAGGCTCTTTTGCTTATGCAATGGCACCACTATTATCACAATAGATGTCCATTGGACTAGAGGCACTAGCGACCACACCAAGCTCGTGATAAACTTCTTAATCCACGGCTTCCTTTGCGGCCTCGAAGCGCAATGTACTCGCTTCGTCGTAGAGTCGGCCACCGTGTTTTGCTTGGAACTCTTCCGACTTCTGCTCCTCCATTAAGTGTAAACACAAACCGGATTGCGATCGAAAATCATCTTTGTCGGTTTGGAAGCTTGCATCGGTGTAACCCTTTGCAACTAGATCTTCCTCACCTCCAAAAACAAGGAACATACCCTTAGTTCTTCTCAAGTACTTGAGGATATTTTTACGGCTATCCAATGACCATCACGAGGATCCGCTTGGTATCCGCTCGTGACACTTAGAGCATATGAGACATCGGGCGTGTACGGATCATGGCATACATAATAGACCCAATAGTGAAGCATATGGAATCTTGCTCATCTGTCTCGCTCATCGGATGTCGAAGGACACCGATTCTTGCGAAGGCGATACCATGTGACATTGGCATGAAACCTCTCTTGGATTCATGCATATTGAACCTTTTCAATATCTTGTCAATGTCGTTTCTGACTTAATCAATTAACCTTTTGATCTATCTCTATAGATTTTTATGCCCAAGATATAGCATGCTTCTCCCAAGTCCTTCATTGAGAAACTCCTTTTCAATGAAGTCTTAACATCTTCAAGCATAGGAATGTCATTCCCGATCAATAATATGTCATCCACATACAAAATCGAGAAATACAAGTGCGCTCCCACTAGCCTTCTTGTAAACACAAGGCTCTTCTTCATTTTTGATAAAGTCAAAACCTTTGACTACTTCATCAAAGCGAATGTTCCAACTCCGAGATGCTTGCTTTAACCCATAAATGGATCTTTGAAGCTTGCATACCCTTTTAGTATATTTAGGATCAACAAAACTTTGGGTTGTATCATGTATACATCCTCGGAAAGATTCCCATTAAGGAATCTTTGTTTTGACATCCATCGCCATATTTCATAATCAAAATATGCAACAATAGCTAAAATGATCCGGACAGACTTGAGCATGGCTACGGTGAGAAAGTTTCATCATAGTCAACTCCTTGAACTTGTTTGAAACCCTTTGCCACCAACCGTGCCTTATAGATCTGAACATTTCCATCTCGTCTATCTTTTCTTGAAAATCCATTTGCACTCAATGGTTTTACACCATCGGAGAGTCGACCAAGTTCCAAACTTGATTTTCATGCATGGATTGAATTTGGATCTCATGGCTTCAAGCCATTTTTGAGTTTGGGTCCATCATTGCTTCTTCATAAGTCGTAGGCTCATCATTGTCCAACAATAATATGTCACTCCCATATCTTATAGGTACATGGCGTGGCCTCCCGACCTACGTGGGGTGGAGTCTCTTCCACAGGTTGTACAACACTTTGTACATCTTGTGAAGGTTGATGGTAGCTTGAACATATTCATGTGATTCTCGAACTTCATCAAGATACACATCACTCCTCTGATTTCTTTTGAAAGAAACTCTTTCTCCAAAAGACACCATTTCGAGCAAACTTTGTTCTCGTTTGTTTTGTAAAAGTAATATCCTTTTGTTTCTTTAGGATACCCCACAAAAAGCATTTTTCGATTTAGGTGCGAGTTTATCGATTGTAAGCGTTTTACATAAGCCTCACATCCCCATATCTTGAGAAATGACAACATGGGTCTTCTCGATCCATATCTCATATGGCGTCTTCTCAACGGATTTTGATGGGACCCTATTCAAAGTGAACGCATTTGTCTCTAGAGCGAAACCCCGGAAGGATAATGGCGGATCTGTTTGGTGATCATTGACCGAACCATATCTAATAAAGTTCGATTCGTCGTTCGGACACGCCATTCCATTGAGGCGTTCTGGCGGAGTAAGTTGCGAACGATTCCACATTGCTTTAGATGATCACCAAACTCTTGGCTCAAGTATTCGCCACCACGATCGGATCGTAAGTGTTTTATTGTTTTGCCAAGTTGATTTTGTACTTCGTTCGAAACTCTTTGAACCTTTCAAAAGTTTGATTTATGCCTCATTAAATAGATATATCTATATCTCTGAAGTCATCGGTAAAAGTTACAAAATCTGAAACCCACCCCTAGCGATCGAGCTCATTGGTCCACATACATCTGTATGTACTAGGGCCAATAATTCACTTCTCTCTCACTAAAACACTGTGAAAGGGCTTTTGTCATCTTGCCAAGTAAACAAGATTCACATATTTCAAATGATTCAAAATCAAATGAGGTTAGAAGTCCATCACCATGGAGCTTCTTCATGCGCTTCTCATTTATATGACCTAGCGACAATGCCACAAAAGGTAGGGTTCAAATCATTAGGCGATGCCTTTTACATTAATATTATAGACAGGTTTTCTTGAGTTCAGGGCGTACAACCCATCCACCATGGGGCAACGACCATAATACATATCATTCAAAATATCGAACAAACAAAGTTCTTTATTCGAAATCATAACCTTCATGTTCCAAACAAGAAGATGAAATAATGTTTCTACTCAAAGATGGAACAAAATAACAATTATTAAGTTCTAAAACTAATCACGAAGGCAAATGCAATGGGTATGTGCCAACAGCAAGACCAACAACTCTTGCTTTATTCCCCGCGAAGATCCACTTCTCCTTTTGCCAAGTCTCTACTCTTTATCAGCCCCGCAACGAATTGCAAATGTGAGCAACCGAACCGGTATCATATACCCATGAGTGAGTGAAGAAGTAGCAAGATTAATTTCTATAACATTAATACGAAGTGGAAACCACATTTCCATTCTTCTTATCTGCAGTACTTTTAGCGATTCCGTTTCCAATGCCCCGATTTCTTGCAATAGAAGCATTGGGTATCGGTTGAGGGCCAACTTTAAGCTTCAAGCTTAGTTTTGAGGCTTGCGATCTCATCTTGAGCCTTGCCCTTGCCCTTCCCTTGCCCTTGCTCTTTCCGTTCCCCGACCTTAGCCTTCCTCTTTTGAAAGCGGTTGTTTTCGAACCATCATCACATGATTGGGTTTCTTCTTAATGCTTTCCTCGGCAGCCTTGAGCATCCCATGTAGCTCGGTTAGGCTCTTCTCCATGCTATTCATATGAAAATTCATAATGAATGGCTCAAAGCTCTGAGGCGTAGGCGGAGAATAACATCTGTGGCCAAACCGAGGCTAAGGGAAACTCAAGTTTTCAATCTCCCAATGTAACCAATCATCTTGATCACATGAGGGTCGCCAGGACTGCCTTGACCCGACTTACAAGCAAATAAAAGCTTTGAGATACCATACCTCTCAGCTCTTGCTTGATTCCCAAACATGCCCTTCAAGCCCACAATCATATTGTAAGCATCCTGGTCCTCATATTGCTTTTGGGCTCGAGTCCATGGTGACTAGCATGAGACAGTGACCTCTCTGAAGCATTAACATGCTTTTCATATTCAACCTTCAAATTGCGAGTAGCATTTTAATTTGGTTCATCAGAATTGGATTCTCTAGAACATAGTCCTTCTTTTCATGCTTGAGAACAATTCTCGGGTTGCGATACCAATCAACAAAATTAGTTCCATTCAGTTTTCCCATTCCAAAACCGATCTCAAAGCAAAACCGGTGTAGCGGGAGTAGGAGAAGGTGCCATTGAACTACAACAAAGACATGCAAAGATTCTAAGCACTATGTTTATGTAAAACTTTTATTAAACTTTTTAATTAAAGACACTTCTATTTTATGTCCCTTTTATAGACACATAGTGAGTATTCAAGATCCATATTCATCAAACACTAGTGAGCTTTGGCATCACTTGCTAGAAATTTAATGACATAGGTAAGCAACACCTTTGCTAATTACATCATATGTAACTCTTGTTTGTTGAGTATGAAAAAAAGTAATGAATGCCTCCATCAACTTGACTCATGGCCAGTCAACTTTGCCCCAAGGGCTCACATGAGGGAGGAGCACTTCCGTATTCGGTGCCAATTAAGAAACCTGCCTCATGTGTGTTTTCCTAGACACCACTTGTCTTGTATAGGTTCCTTCATTCTGAAATCAAATCCCAACCACTTATGTCCTCAAGCCCAAAACCGTTTTGATAGCTTGATTAAATCTACCATTGTTATGCGTGATGTGTCCAACACATCCCTATCATCTATTGAGATAGCCATTGATATACTACTTTGGCGATCATATCAATAACGATCTAAATTCTTGATAGGTGCAACAATTGGATGGACAATTTGATTTAAAATTTTTAACTATAGGGATGAACAAAGATTACTATGAACATGGCATCACATGCAATGAGCATAAAGAAAATAGCAAGGATTAAACACACATCCACGAGAAAATCAAAATAAGGCTGTGAAATAGCATGGCCCTTAGCATTAAGATCTCCATCATCATGCTTGTTTGTTCACCTAGCCACCTTGCTTGATACCATCGTCTTCATCATTATGGATGCAACTCCTTACAACTTTTGATAATGAATTTTACATGAGGTTTGAAGCATCACAAGTCGACACGCATGTCGTTATACAATTTAAATAGCCATATGGCTTGACACGACACACGCAGTCATGTGGAAATTACATGCATCACATACACATAGGCCATACCATTTCACATAATTCCTGCAAAATGAGTTAAACAAAAGCAACCCTCGACTCACGGGGTTAGAGGCGCGCCCTTGAAATTTTTTAGAGGCATGTCTTCGACATTGGAAAACACCCTCAAAATTTCCACGGATCAACCAAATTGACCCAATCCGATCTAACATGATTGGCTTGGTCCCATATAGATCGTTTGAAACCACGATGGCGGTAACCCGACCGGTAAGGGTAACGTCGTACCATGAGCGGACTCACCCAAATCAATATTGAATCATTTGCGCTTACCATGGATCAGCAGTTGACCCAATCCAACTCAATCGATTGGCTTGGTCCCATATGGATCGTTTGAAACCACGATGGCGGTAACCCGGCCGGTAAGGGTAACGTCGTACCATGAGCGGACTCACCCAAATCAAGATTGAGTCGGTTTGCACTTTCCTCAAACCCTAAACCGATCGATCTCATCGATGGTGCGTCACCAATTCATCACATGAACTATTTGAACATGTAATAGATCCAATCTACTAACCTTACACACCATATGTGCAACATCCGGATCACAAAACTATACGAGATGGCTCGATACCCTTTGAAGAAGCGGTATGCTACACTAGCACAAAAAAACTACCGCGAAACGTAAAGCTACTCACAAGAAGGGATCATAGATAAGATTACCACTAGGCGCGATTGCGGAATCCTTCGCGCGTCGATGTAGTGGGTCGTCCTCGCCGCGATCGTTGCGTCGATGTAGTGGATCGTCCTCGCCTTGCCATGGATCGTCCTCCCACGCCGCGATCGCGGGGCGTCACCGTAGTAGTCCACACGTCCGAGAGATGGAGCGCGTGCGTCGTGTGCAAGCACACAGTCGCTCGGCGAGGGCAGAGAGGAGTAGGCTAGGGTTTGAGTGAATCACTCCTAAACCGTGGGAAAGCACACCTGCGCCTCCTCCTCCCCTCCTTATATAGCCACGAGATGAAACCTAAACTAGGGCCCATCGTGCTAAGCCCACGAGGTTCATTAATTACGGATCAATCCAAATTAATCGTCCCACCATTAAGTGTGTGACCTGCGGGTTCACGTACGTTTGGGCGTGGATTGGAAAACTCCTTTTCAATCCAATAGTTGGTAGTGGCTTCTTGCAAAGTATGCCAACTCCCAAACATACTATGATCAAATCGGACAGAACCTATCAAAAGTACTCATGTAATAATCCCTTTGCCAAGTATATGAAGATTGATCTCAAGGCGAGAAGCATGTCATCCTTTGATGATTCAATCCATCTCTCGAATCGGTGATATATTAATAAGTTGTGATTGATTCCTCAATCACGGCATGGCCATGCACTTCCTTAATTATATCACACGAGTGGCCTTGTCATATATCTCCGTTTCATTGGAGTGGCAAATTCCATCTTATTTGCTCACTTCCTCTCGCACGTTTCATAGTAAACATGAAAGCTACCTTTATAACTATCCGGTTAGGAAGTAGTGTTTGATAGCCCCAAGGAAAACTATTACACATGTAGGGAATATGACAATCTCAGGTCTAAGGATCATACATCTACTAGTATGAGATACACTGATGACACATAAGAATGAAACATTCTCGCAGTGTCCCATTGCGGATCTATCTAACCCATGTTCTTCAACATGCGTCCACAATGTATAGATGATATCTCCATATCCCATGATCTATGAAGCATGATCATCGATCACTTCATGTGCTGATCTATTCATCGTTGTCCTATACGATGATATCCGATCAGAGATATTTATCGAATTACATCATTAAGTAAAGAGCTTCATAAGCAAGTCACATACTTGTTGATCAATACAATGATATACATTCATTGGACCAATAATCATATTATTATTCATAAACATAGTCATGTTACAATCATCTAAATGATTGCCTCAAGGGCATAACACTAACAATAATCTGTCCTTGACCACCAGCTGTTCAGTTTTAATTTGTCCTATCCAATTCCTCAGATCCCATTGGTTGCCTCTGATCATATCAAACCTTTTGTAAGTTTCATCCCTAAAACTGGCTTGGTCTTGATAGATCTTTTGCAGCATTTCTTGCTGTTGTTGAATGGCTGCCATTTGCTCATTGTGTCTCTGGGCTGCCAATCTTCTTTCTTCTTCAAAACTCTCTTGAGCATCTATGAGATCAGAGCTATATTGTTGCTCAAAAGAGGTGAATCATCATGGCTGAGTATCCCACGAAGATGGTTGCTGACCATAATCATGCGCAGGCTCAGGTTCAGCAAATTGTGAGTGGAGAGAATGATGAGAATCCTCAGAGGATTCTTGGTCGAGAGTGGCATAGTGTCTCGAGGATGCCTAGAACCACCGCTTCATGGTCATGGGCTCTTTGGTGGAAATCCTTGTGCCTCCATGAACCTAGGCACTCTTGCCGGTTCTTGTAATTTGTGAACTTCTTCATCTTCAGGATGGGACTCTGAGCTGACAAGGATTTCAGTACCTTCAGGTTGTCCAGATATCTGCCGACTCAGATGTTCAGAACTGTAGCCCAACACTTCTGTAGATGTATCATGATGTGAATAGGCAGGAAAGTGAGAAGCTAGAGAGTAATGCTCCTGATCATGGTAGCTGTGACTTGGAGCAGAAAGGCATGGAATTTGTCCATGACCTCCATTGTCACATCTGAACTGTCATTGTCATCAGTGTCTTTTTGAGCACTTGGCTCATGTATTGCTGGTGGTGGAGGAGTATGAAGTCTAACTTGCTTGGTCATCTTATATTGTTTAGGTTTACAATTAAAATCCCTTTTCATCTCATGCTGGGAGATGATCCCTTGAGCCAACAGCATTTAAGTGATCTGCATGGCAAAAGGAAGAGGACTGCCCATTTTCCTATAGATTGCTTCTTCCATCTCTCCAAAGATATAATCAATCAGATCAATAGGTTCCCTTGACAGGATTAGATGCAGCAACCAAGCAAGACATGGTGTTACTCCCTCTTTATATCCAGATTTTGGGTAAGAGTATCAGTAACAGGGCTTTGGCCTCAGCAGATAAACAATTTACCCTATTTGCATTGAAACCAGGCTCATGAATATTTCTGTAAATGTGGGCTGACACTTGCAAATCTGGCATATCTCTAATCTGCCTCCATACATTGCGAAACATTCATCATGAATCACGGTTACGTTTAAACAAAGGATTTGAGGCGATGGCGACCTCAAGCGAGACTGATTTTCTTTTCTTTCCATCAATGGTGAACAGAATATAGTGCCTATTCTTATTCACTAGAAGAGATGCATAGAATTCTAAAATCCTATTTTCATTCCAAGCTGGCCCAGCAAATGACATTAGAGCAGCAAGACCAGGGGTTGATCGCACACAGTCAAGTATTCTATTTGAGACAAGGACTGAGCTGATCTATTTCCAATCTACATACTAATGTTTGCACACGGCTGACAGAGGTTTTTCACTCTTATTTTTCCTATTTTTGTAACCCGTGTGGATGTTTTTCTGAAAGGTAGTGATGAATTGCTCATTCAGAGGGGGTCTATCAAGAGGAAACCAAATCTTTTCTGGCACCAATCTAGCAGCTCTTCCCCCCAAAGTGGCTAGATCATGCCCAACTATCATGTCAACTTCATCACTAAGCTCTATTTCTTCCTCATAAGAGATATTGGCACTAGGCTCATAGTCACTGTCTTCTGAAGAAGATGAGGAATCATAATGCACTGGCTGTTTTCCTCTTTTTGGTGGTTTAGAGGTAGTTACTTTCTTCAGCACTCTACCAGGTTGATGAGTATCTTCTATGTGAACTGGTTGCTGAGGTTGACTAAAGCTATCTATTCTTGGTTTCTTTTTCCCTTTAACTTTATCAGCAATTTTCTCAAGAACACTTATTTTATCTGGATTCTTTGACCTCATCTTGATTAAGATTTCTTCTCAAGCAGAAAGATTGAACTAACCTTGTTGACAACAACTGAAGAATAGCAGGATCCTAGGAGCAATGTCTTGAGTAATCAGGAGCACCGTTGCCAATCACCTGATCAGGATGTGCTTCGGTGAAGAGATGAACTTGTGCTCAAGAGAATATTGCAAGAGGATTGATGAGGTACAAGAAAGCTTGAGAGATTTCTGAAGGAGGTGGAGATATAAATAGCGCAAGTTCCCAAGAGTAAAGTCAGGAAGTTACTGCAGTAGTTGAATACGGACTGCAACTGCCTTATTTTGAGAAGGTCTCTTTATGACAGGGTAGTTGGAAATAAGGGAATCCAAGAAATATGGTTACCAATTTAGACAGGTTTAGCAAGGAGAAGTTCTAAGAATAGATGAGATTTTGACGTGATTAGCAAGGATAAGTGCCTTTTGAAGATCGAGAGGAACACAGTTTGAAAAAGATGAGTACTGAGATAAGAGAGCTATTGTCGTATGTGCCCTGGACTGCTTTTCGGTTACAATAGATAACCTTCCATCTACGCCAGACCGAGTCCATATAAGGAATACTTGGTCCGCCGTAGTTGGAAGCCTCTCGGTTTATGGTTGATGCACCAGTCCGTGGTACATGACAGCTTTTCTGAACCAAAAAAAAGATATAACTAAACTTCTTAAAGATTTTTAGAGATCCCCCTTTTTAAGAATAACACATAAATTGGTAGAGGGATCTTAGAATAATCTTATGATCAAGATAAATCAACCAATAAACTCAGGAGACGTTGAAGTTAAAAGGAAATATTTGAGCCCTAGTTTTCATAAGAGCATGAGTATGATTAACTTAAGCTCAAAGAAAAGACTCAAGTGCTGAATAATTTAGGTTTTCAATATTTTGTATAAGTATTTCCTTCTGAAACTTACTTAACCTAATTACTGTGTTTTAGGAAAGTATAATATAGTAATAGAGAAAGAGAAGGCTTTCAGTAGCAATTTTATGACTTTTAGTTTTCAAGTAAACTTCTCATTTAGAATATAGTCCTATTATTACTACAGCACTGGTAATCACTTTGTTCGCATGAAGGTAGCAAGATATGCATGGTAAGCAAACTTGACTCCCCTTAGTGTGTCATTCCAAGGAATTAGGCAATATTTGAAGAAGCAAGAATGTTCAGTTCATTTCTCAATTTTGAAAATCTGGCTTCATCAAGTGGTTTTAGTGAAAATATCAGCCAATTGATCCTCAGTCCTGACGTGACTAAGCATAATGTTACCTTTAGCAACATGATCATGTATGAAGTGATGTCTAATTTCAATATGCTTAGTTCGAGAATGCTGGACTGGGTTGTTAGCTATTTTCACTGCACTTTCATTATCACACAACAGAGGCACATTTTCAAACATAATACCATAATCCAAAAAGGTTTGTTTAATAAAAAGAATTTGAGCACAACAAGCGCTGTGACAACATATTGACCTCGTGAGTTGAAAGTGCTACTGAATTTTGTTTCTTTGAACACCAAGATACTAAAGATCTTCCAAGTAAGTGACAACCCCCCAGAGGTGCTTTTTCGATCAACCTTGCAACCGGCATAATCAGAATCTGAATAGCCAAGAAGTTCAAAAGAAGCACCTTTTGGGTACCACAAGCCAAAACATGGAGTATGCTTTAACTATCTCAAAATCCTTTTCACTGCACTAAGATGCACTTCTTTAGGTACAGCTTGAAATCTAGCACACATGCATACACTAAACATGATGTTTGGCCTAGATGCTGTCAAATAGAGTAAGGAACCTATCATGGATCTAAACAATTTTTGATCAACAGACTTACCTCCCACATCTTGATCAAGATGTGTATTGGTTGCCATAGAAGTTTTGAGAGGCTTGCATTCCTCCAGATTAAAGCGCTTGAGAAGGTCTTTAGTATACTTTTCTTGTGAAATGAAAGTCCCTTCCTTCAATTGCTTGACTTGAAATCCCAGAAAGAATGTAAGCTCTCCCATCATTGACATTTCAAATTCTCTGGCCATTTGATTACTGAATTCCTTGCACAAAGAGAGATTAGTACTTTCAAAGATAATATCATCAACATAAATTTGGCAAATCATTAATGTACCATTGAAGTCTTTTAGAAACAGTGTTTGATCAACCTTCCCAATTTTGAAATTCTTTCCTAGTAGAGAGTCTCTAAGGCGCTCATACCATGCCCTGGGGGCTTGTTTTAAACCATATAGTGCCTTGGACAACTTATATACATGATTGGGAAATTTTATATCTTCAAAACTAGGAGGTTGTTTAACATTTACAGTTTCTTCAATGATTCCATTAAGAAAAGAACTTTTAATATCCATTTGAAACAGAGTAATATTGAAATGACATGCAAAGGCTAGAAGGAACCGTATGGCTTCAAGTCGAGCTACAGGTGTATAAGTTTCTCCATAGTCCAAGCCTTCAACTTGAGTGTATCCTTGAGCTACCAGCCTTGCTTTATTGCGTGTGACCACACCATTTTCATCTTGTTTATTTCTGAAGACCCACTTTGTTCCAATGATATTATGATATGTAGGTCTTTCCACCAAATTCCAAACTTTGTTTCTTTCAAAGTTGTTGAGCTCTTCTTCCATTGCCATAATCCAGTTACCATCTTTCAAAGCTTCATCTACTGTTTTGGGCTCAACACATGAAACAACGGAGTAATGTTCATAAAAATAAGCTTGTTTAGAATGAGTTTGAACACCTTTACTAAATTCACCAATGATTTGATCTACAAGGTGATCCTTTGTAATGGTGTGATGGCTCTTTATGAAACTTGGTCCTCCATCCTTCTTTTCATCCTCTTCGAGTTGTGATCCATCTTGAGATACTATGAACATTGTTGGTAGATCATCTTTGTCTTCTTTGGGCTTGATCTCACCAATTTCCATTTTCTTCATAGATTCTCTTAGAGCTTCTTCTCCTACATTAGCTAGATTCTCACGCTCACCTTGTGAGCCATTAGATTCATCAAACTTAACATCATAGGTTTCCTCTACTAAACCTGTTGAATTATTGAAAACTCTATAAGCTTTGGATTTAGAAGAGTAACCTAGCATGATACCTGTATCACACCTCTTTTGAAATTTACCTAAGTGTGTTATCTTTTTATAGATGTGTACCTTGCATCCAAATACACGAAAATATGTGATATTAGGTTTTCTTCCTACCAGAAGATCATATGAGGTCTTTCTGAGAAGTCGGTGAAGATAGAGCCTGTTGATCGCATGACATGCAGTGTTGATGGCTTCAGCCCAAAAAGCATCAGGAGTGTTATACTCATCCAACATTGTCCTTGCCATTTCTATGAGAGTTCTATTTCTCCTTTCAACCATGTAACACCCTGAAATTTGCTCCAATTTAAATTTTGTAGTATTTTTGATTTTTGAGAATTTTTGGGAATTTATTGAAATTTATTTGGATTTATTCAAATATGGCCTTTCTTGAAATCAATTAAATAACGGAAAAGTTTATGTAAAGTTTTATTGAAAATATTTTATTTGAGTTCCAAATGTCTCAAAGTATTTTCCAGAATTTTTCTGGGTATTTTTGCTATTTATTTTGGCTTTGTTTATTCTGCTGACCACGTCGTCTTCCCCAGCTCCGGCAGCCTTCTCTTCTACGCCATCGCCGACCTCGCCGAACCCCGTCGAACGTTCGATCCGCATCGCACGCTTCTGTTTCGTCCACATCTTTCCCCTTCTATTTTAAATCCTAGCGTTAATCGTGACCATTAGATCTAGTATGGACGTCAGAGATTAGATCTTGAGTTTTTGTTTTAGATGCGATTTGAGCCGTTGGATCGTTAGTGTATGCGTGACATTGCGCCGCGTAGTTAAGATGAACAGTAATCAGCTCGGGTAACGTGGGCCGTTAGATTAGATCTAAACGGTAGTTGTGGGTTGAGCTGTGACGCGTGAATCCGCGCCGTTCAGATTTGAACGTGCGGTGGAGATGACACCGCACCTCCACCGAATTGCGTGCAGACGAGTGTGCGCGTTGACCGGGGCAGAGACCAGATCCGACCGTTGCTTTCGGGTGCACCGTTGCGATCTTATCGTGTGGCCGCGCGTGAACCGAGACACCGCCGAACGTGTGGGAGATCCAGCCGTTGGATCTAGGAGTCCCGCTGGATGCACGACGCGTGGAGGCACAGAACGCGAAGCGTCGCCGAGCCAGCGAGGATCGGCGATTGGATCCGGCGGCCGTCGGATCTTGCGACGCGCGTGTCGCGTGGATTTGGCGATCGCGGTGTGGCGCGTTGATCTGACCGTTGATTCAAGGAACGGCTCGGATCTTGCCGCATGGATGCACTGTGCTGGTGGACCGGGTCCACGGTGGAACCAATCCGAGCCGTGAACCGAGCCCATAGACCGAGGCGACGTGGCGGCACCAGAAGGCTGCCACGTGTCATGCAGACGTCATCACTGATGTCATAAATATTTTCATATATATAAATATTTTGGCCGAATTTCTTTTCGGTGCTGACGTCATCATTAGGTCATGCTGACGTTATAAATCCCAATTTTTTCCGTATAAAAATAATTAAAACAAATCGGATTTTCTTATTTATATTTTATTTAAAACTTTGAAAGGCTATAACTTTTGCATTTGAACTCCGATTGAGGCGATTCCAGTTTCTAAAAATTTGTAACATTGTTCTCTATTTAATGGTGAGTTTTAATTTAATTTTTGAGGTTATATAGTCTACTGTTTTGGTTATTTATTGCATATGTTATTTTTACGCGTAGACGCAAATTTGCCGGAAAGTTTTGAAGGAGAGTTCATCACTTCAAATCAAGCTTCAGATAAAGACCAGCAACTCTTTGAAGGCAAGTGATGCTTTGATCATTTTGTTCCCAGATTTTAAAATGTAATTTATGCTTTGAAATTATGCATGCTAATTTATTTAAATGTATTTAAATTGTTTTGGGGTATGTTGCAAATCAACCCATATTGTTATCACCACCTTGAAATTACTATTTGTATGCCTTTAAATCATTGTCCACCCTAAGGTTATTCGTATTTGTTGGATATTAATATGATGCCAACACGGGAGGCTAGACCGTGATTAGATGCTTATCCTTGCAACGAGTCATGAATGATCTTTTGGAAAATATATCAATATTGACTAACGAAATATTGAATGTATTTTGAAAGTGGTGTGATGATCCCGCATGATGAGATTGAGGCACAGACCTGTGTGGTTCTGTAGCGGTGTTGAGTTATTACTGGCATGTGTTGCACAATAATCAACGGGGTGGGAAATGATTTAGACTGGGGCAAGTGGCAAGAGGCTTTGTGCCAGGTGGGCCTGTGTGGCATTGGGTTGATCAGTGATGTTAGTCTGTGTGCCACATTGGGCTGTGTGCCACTGTTGCTTGGAAGTCTTGCCTTGGTCCGTTAAGGACCTCACCTTGCAAGCCTTTGACCTGAGTCACCCGTACAACCACATGTCTGATATGGGACATGCCTAGTTGATTAGGGTTCTGATATCTTTCCTATGATACCTCGGGGTGACAAGACAGGGTGTATCGTGTGGGGAGCGTACTCTGCGCGGCTTGGTGCCCATCCAACGGTGTTGTCCTGTCTTATACTTCGGCTCTGTGTGAGGGAAGTGATAGTGAAGGTAATACCAGAGAGGTTCATTGGTTAAGGTAGAGGTTCCTGAAAGGCTTTTTTACGGGCAATCACCTCTGTGGTGAGCAGCTGTATCTTGTGGGTAAAGTGTACAACCTCTGCAGAGTGTCAAGTCTATTCGAATAGCCGTGTCCGCGGTATTGGACATTGCTCGGGGATTACAGTCAAGAGTTAGACCTTCAAAAACAAAAATGTGGAATGGGTGGCTGTGAGCTAGTGTGAAAATGAATTATTAAGGATGTGTGCCGAGACTCTTTGAAGAAAAACCGTTTGAAGAACTTAGCATTATATATAACTGTTTTCACTCCTTTTAATCTAAATAAGATGCTAGTTTAAAAATGCTGTTTGATGCAAAAGAACCAAGTAAGCCAATTCTTTGGAATAAGCCTTTCATGTAGTAATAGCACCGCATTCTGTGCATTACTTGTTGAGTGCCTTGAGTACTCACCCCTCCTTGCCTATCAATCCCAACATCAGTGGAGGAGTCTACGCCGGCCTGGGAGTAGGAGTATATTGAAGATCCGAACAATTAGGGAGCAAGCCCAGTCGGTTGCCTGTGGCAAGATGAAGGCTTCCACGAAGTTTATATGTTTTCCGCTGTTTCCTGTTTACTCTGATAATGTTAGCCCTGCGTGGCTGATTTATGTAAGGAGACCATAAGGTCGTACAACTCAGTTTACATAAATGTTTGCACTATTTATTATGGTATCGTTGTGAATGTCTGTGATGTTCAACCCTGTAAAGATTGTGTGTGCTAGCGTGATCCTGGACTAGCACAGAATACACAGAGGGTCAAGATTCTTAGAATCGGGTCCCGACAGAGGTGGTATCAGAGCAGACTGACTGTAGGTCTTGACCCTAGCTAGGTTAGTTGTGTCTGGAGGATAAAACTACTTTCTAAGATTTAATCAACTTGAGCAAGAATATCAATCAAATCTCGACTTATCTTTTCTCTCTTGTTCATTCCTATGCTGCATTTTCTGTTGTATGTTTGGTTTTTAAACGAGGTCTGTTTTGGTAGATGAGGAGGATCTACACCTATGGAGAACGCACTGGAGGATTCGCCGCTGAGCTATGGCGTATGATGCAACTTCTTGGAGGTTTCGACAGGCCGCTTTATCAAGGGACGACTGTAGTGCGGGCAGGACTTGATATCGCCTGGGATATCAAGATCACTGTTTATGCTCGAGAGTGGACGAGGGTGAGCCGTCCTATCTACATCACCGCCAGGAGGACTTCATTCGAGGCTGGGATCCAGGAGACGGCACGTCTTGCGATGCGGCAGATCGCCCACACCTACTCCGCAGGGTTGGATGGCACTGTCTTTCGTCACCATCCGAGCCGAGATAATCGCCACGACAGGATGGAGTTCTTGGAGGAGGACGCTATGATCACTCACCTGGCGAGGTATGTCATCGCTCAGGAGGAGGCCATGGATGAGACAGTCCAGGAGCTGCAGAGAGCCCACGACGAGGTCACGGAGGTGAGAACTCAACTGCGGGAGAACTTAGCTCACGCTATGCAGAGGATTCATGAGCTGGAGATGACTCTGTATGGACCTGAGCCAGAGCCAGTTTTGGAGCTGCATGACCCAGATCCAGAGGAGCCGGAGTAGGCAGCCTTGGGATCAACTGAGTCAGTGGGATCGTTTGTACCAGCTGCAGTAGGTCATCAGGACCAGTTCGCCCCGATGCCAAAGCACCTGCCGGTGTATGCTCCGGGGGAGCCGCAGCTGGGTTGGCTCGATGAGTGATCAAGTCTAGTCGGGTGTAGTGTTGAGACTCGAGTGTTTGAGTCGCGTCTTTTGTTTCAGAGTCACCATTAGGTGTGAGTCGTTGTGAGTCTTAATGTTTGTTTACTTGCTTTTGTGTGTAAGTGTCTAGTATGCGTTGCATTGCCCTTAGACACTTGTGAGCAACCATACTACTTTACTAAAATTAATAAAGTGGCTAAATAATTTAATTTACACCTGTTTCCCCCGCATAAGTTCTTTTACTTGTCTATGCTTTCTTCTTTTCTTAACCTTGGAAGCTTTCAACAGATGGGAGGACTCATGGCAACGTGGGAGCCAGTGGAAGTGGTGCCAACCAGGCAGGGAACCAGAATGTGGAGCTAATCCCTCAACCTCCGCAAGTTGATCTGTAGAATCTGGGAGCTTTCTTAGCTGCCCAAACTCAGTTGATGAACACCATGATGCAAACCATGCAGCAGATTTCCAACCAAGCTGCTGCAAATGTTCAGCAAGGGGGTAACCATGGACCACACCCCTACTCGAGACTGTCAGAGTTTATGAGGACTCGCCCACCTACATTCTCGGGCAATGCTATTCCGTTGGAGGCGGATGACTGGCTGAGGACAATACAAAGGAAGCTACGCATAACCCAATGTGTAGGAAATGATAGGGTACTCTATGCCTCTCATCAATTAGAGGGAACCGCCGCAGAATGGTGGGAAAACTTTTGTGCATCGCATGAGGATCCTCAGGGTATCTCATGGGAGGAGTTCACAACAGCCTTCCGCCAATACCATGTGCCAGAGGGTATCATGGATCTGAAGAAAGAGGAATTTAGGAATCTCAAGCAGGGTGGCCAATCAGTGGTCGACTACTTGAATAAGTTTACTCAGTTGGCACGCTCGCAACAGATGATGTGAGGTTGTGTCCCGATCTTTCGATGAGAGAGATAACTATCGATTTGGTGGAATCGACTTTGACGATCCGACTACAACGTACGACGACGATGCGCCTTAGCAATCGCTAAACCAACTCCGGAGTGTTATTGATCTTGCCGTGGGCACGATCAACCTGAAAACGAGGTTCAATTCCTGCAAGCAACCGAAGAACAAGCAAGAACAATGGTAAAAGCAATCTGAAATTGCAAATAAGAATTGAAGGCAAAAATCAAGGTGGGGTTCTATTGAGAATCTTGACAAGGTGGCTGTCCAGCACAACTCGAAGACGCAAAGTTTGCATTTGGCTAAACTAATCAAACAAAACCCAAGTGTCTAAAGCGACGGCTACTGAGTTTATAAGAGGGATGGACGTGAGAGGGACGTCCTAGGGTTGTGTGCAGCCAAGGGGGTGCGCACACAACTTGGGCTTGGGCCCCCACACGCTTACAAGGCCCGAAACAGCCTAAAACAGTATTGTAGTACATTGTTTTAATGATTCCGGTTGATGTACGATGAATCTGGGCCTGAGATTTGATCCATTCAAAATATCTCGTTGTAAGCTTTCAATCAAGTTCAAGTTCACCCAAATCGGATTCCGTATGAAAAAAATATTCATATTTGAAGTCGGTGCTGTCTCAGGAGGCCGAATTGGATTCCGGAACGTGATGGATTTGATCTCTCTCTCTTCTTGGCCCGTGGATGATGTGTTGGAGTTGGCACAACCAAATGTGGTCATATCCGTAGTAATGATGTCCTCATCATCCTCCCTTTCTTGATTTTGAGTCGTCCTCAACTCATGCTTAGCTTTTAGCTTGTCCTCAACAAAAAGTATTCTCATCTGAAAATCATCCACAAAGCTCAATATTTCTTTCCAGCATATAAAGGCATGTTGAAAGCTAGCACTCTTGGATGCTTCCTCCCCTCCGTGAAGGAAAACCATCATAGTAGATGTAGACGATGAAGAAGAGGATGCTGTGAAGTGTCGCCAAACTGATATAGCGTTGTTCATATCTAGGACGAGCATAGTCTCATCACCAGAGGACGTAGCTACGGACAAAGCAAGACAATCCCGCTTTATGAAGGGATTGAATGCAGGGCTGCAAGTGGGACTGATCACCCACGCATTTCCGGACTTCCAGGAGCTGGTTAACAAGGCTCTTATTTTGGAAGACAAGCGCCGAGAGTTGGATGACAACAGAAAGCGCAGAATGGCGCAACAAGGAGGTCGTCCGGGCCAGCAGAGGCAGAGGACAGCACCCCAACAATTTTTCCCATTCCAGCCCAGAGGCGGTGACAGGGCACCACTGCCGGCAAATCGTCCAGTGGGCCAGAATGTTCAAACACCGGCCAGGTCGGTGGTACAGTTCGGAGGAAACTCGCAGGTAGCGGAAAGACGTTGCTATCACTGCAACGAGATAGGGCATTTCGCCAACAACTGCCCTAAGAAGGGAGGTGTTACCCCGGTTCGCTTTAACCTGGGGAACACACCCGCAAGGACTCCAGTGCCGAATGTGAACCACGGGGCATCATCATCAGCAATTCTGTCTCAAGCAACTGCGAGAGGCCGAGTTAATCACATCACCGCGGATGAGGTTCAGAATGCAACGGACGTTGTACTGGGTAAGTTCCTAGTAAATTCGATACCACTCTTCGTTTTATTTGATTCTGGAGCTTCACATTCATTTATTTCCCGAGATTTTGCTGTTCAAAATGGTATGGATATAGTGAATCTTAAATGTGTGCTTATAGTCCAATCCCCTGGATCAGAACTCCGATCCAAAGTAGGATGTTCTGGGGTAAGACTAATAATTAATGGAGTAGAGTTCCTAGCGAACTTAATCATCCTTAATGCCCAAACCCTGGATGTTATCCTGGGAATGGATTGGCTAACTAAGCACAAGGCAGTGTTGGACTGTGGAAGAAGATGTTCTAATAGTCAGAGAGTATTCTGATGTTTTTCCGGAGGATTTACCTGGAATGCCGCTGGATAGAGATATCGAGTTCGTTATAGAACTTGTTCCAGGAATAGCTCTGATAGCCAAGAGACCCTACCGGATGTACACAGATGAGTTGGTAGAGATGAAGAAACTGATTGAAGAGCTGTTGGAGAAAGGTTTTACCAGACCTAGTTCATCGCCATGGGGAGCACCAGTCCTGTTCGTCAAGAAGAAGGATGAGAGTTTTAGGATGTGTATAGACTATCGTTCACTCAATGATGTGACGATAAAGAATAAATATCCGCTACCCAAGATCGATGATCTTTTTGATCAGTTGAGAGGAGCAGGAGTCTTTTCCAAGATTGATCTCCGATCGGGGTATCATCAGTTGAAGATTCGCTCAGAGGATATACCAAAGACTGCATTTTCATCAAGATATGGACACTATGAGTTCACAGTTATGTTCTTTGGATTGACAAATGCACCAGCATATTTCATGAACTTGATGAATAAGGTTTTTATGGAATACTTGGATAAGTTCGTGGTCGTGTATATAGATGATATCCTCGTCTACTCCAAGACGAAGGAAGAGCACGCCGAACATTTAAGGTTAGTTCTTGAGAAGTTGAGAGAACAACAGTTGTTTGCTAAATTTGGCAAATGTGACTTTTGGAAGGATAAGGTGGAATTTCTTGGACACATAATGACCGCAGAAGGAGTCGCAGTAGATCCAAGTAAGGTGGAGACAGTTTTGCATTGGGAGCAACCGAAGACGGTAACTCAAATCCGTAGTTTCCTTGGAATGGCGGGATATTACCGTTGTTTTATTGAAGGATTCTCTACAATTGCAAGACCTCTTACGCAATTGTTAAAGAAAGAAAAGAAATTCTTGTGGACACCTGAGTGTGAGAAGAGTTTTCAGGAGTTGAAGAAACGATTAACATCAGCATCTGTATTAGTTCTACCAGACATTCATCAAAGCTTCGACATCTATTGTGATGCATCGCGTCAGGGATTGGGATGCGTATTAATGCAAAACCGAAAGGTAATAGCATATGCATCGAGGCAATTGAGGCCACATGAGGAGAACTATCCGACTCATGATTTGGAATTGGCTACCGTAGTGCATGCACTGAAAATATGGCGTCACCATCTCATCAGAAACAGATGTGAAGTGTATATTGATCATAAAAGTCTTAAGTATATCTTCACGCAAGCTGACCTAAATATGAGGCAAAGAAGATGGCTTGAGTTAATCAAAGATTATAATGTTGGAATTCATTATCATCCTGGCAAAGCCAACGTGGTGGCAGATGCCTTGAGCAGAAAGAACCACAGTGTAAATATGCTGTTGGAAACAAGTCAAGGCAGAAGAGCTGTGCCGACAATCGTCGCAGGGAGTTGAGCTTTGAACCTGAAGACTTTGTGTACCTCAGAGTCACCCCTCTCAAAGGAGTCGAAGATTCCATGCAAAGGGAAGCTCGCACCGGATATGTCGGACCATTCAAGATTACGAGTCGCAAAGGTGAAGTTGCGTACCAACCGAGCCGCCTTGATCATTGGCGGTACATGATATATTCCATGTGTCACAATTGAAGAAGTGTCTCCGAGTACCAGAAGAGCAAACACCTTTGGAAGCAATCGAGCTGCAAGACGATCTGACTTATAAAGAGCATCCGGTGAAGATTCTGAACATAATGGACAAAGAGACAAGGAACAAGTCAACGCATTTTTGCAGAGTTCAGTGGAGCAACCATTCGAAAAGTGAAGCAACGTGGGAACGCAAAGAAGATCTAAAGAAGGAGTTTCCTGACCTATTTCTGTAGTCAGCCCTGAATCTCGGGGACGAGATTCTGTTAAGGGGGGGAGGTTTGTAACACCCTGAAATTTTCTCCAATTTAAATTTTGTAGTATTTTTTATTTTTGAGAATTTTTGAGAATTTATTGAAATTTATTTGGATTTATTCAAATATGGCCTTTATTGAAATCAATTAAATAATGGAAAATTTTATGTAAAGTTTTATTGAAAATATTTTATTTGAGTTCCAAATGTCTCAAAGTATTTTCTAGATTTTTTCTGGATTTTTTCGGGTATTTTTGCTATTTATTTTGGCTTTGTTTACTTATCTGATTTATTTTTAATCAGAAATGTTTTAAAAATCTGGTGAATAGTAATGGGCCGGCCCAGCACTGTGCTTAGCCTGGCCCAGTTCGCTGAAACCCTAGAATCGCGTCGTCCGATCTTGATCGAACGGTTGTCGTTGCACTGCGTCGCCCACGCGCGTGCGCCATCCGATCGAGTCCACGCGGACGTTCGTGATGAGCCACGTCCCTTCACCCGCGTAATCGCCGGAGTAAATGTCGCCGAGCGTTTCCGCTTGTTTCGCCGCCTGCAGTGCGCACGTCGAGGCTCCTTAAAGTGCACCGAGTAGCGCGTCTGGCAGAGCTCCTCTCGCTGCATCTTTTGACTCCTCGCATGCATCCCGAGCAACCGCCGTTTGCCCTCAAGAGCTCACCGAAGTTCACTGAAGTCTTCGCCGCAGTTCCTTGCCCTTTGCTCACCGTCCGTTGAGGTTCTGCCGTCCCCAAGGTCTGCGTCAGTTCGTCGTGCCAAGACGCATCGACCCCGTCAGTTCTTCTCGTCGGAATCGCCCTCTAGCGCCGCCGACTGCGTCGTCTTCCCCAGCTCCGGCAGCCTTCTCTTTTGCGCCACCGCCGACCTCGCTGAACCCCGTCGACCGTTCGATCCGCATCGCACGCTTCTGGTTCGTCCACGTCTTTCCCCTTCTGTTTTAAATCCTAGCGTTAATCGTGACCGTTAGATCTAGTATGGACGTCAGAGATTAGATCTTGAGTTTTTGTTTTAGATGCGATCTGAGCCGTTGGATCGTTAGTGTATGCGTGAGATTGCGCCGCGTAGTTAAGATGAACAATAATCAGCTCGGGTACCGTGGGCCGTTAGATTAGATCTAAACGGTAGTTGTGGGTTGTGCTGTGACGCGTGAATCCGCGCCGTTCAGATTTGAACGTGCGGCGGAGATGACACCGCACCTCCACCGAATCGCGTGCAGACGCGTGTGCGCGTTGATCGGGGCGGAGACCAGATCCGACCATTGCTTTCGGGCGCACCACTGCTATCTTGTCGCGTGGCCGCGCGTGAACTGAGACAACGCTGAACGTGTGCGAGATCCAGCCGTTGGATCCAGGAGTCCCGCCGGATGCATGACGCGTGGTGCACAGAATGCGAAGCGTCGCCGAGCCAGCGCAGGGATCTGACAGTTGTATCCGAGCGACCGTCGGATGCGCGACGAGTGTCGCGTAGATTTAGAGGCGGTGCGGTGTGGCGCGTGGATCTGACCGTTGATTCAAGGAACGGCTCAGATCTTGCCGCGTGGATGCACTGTGCTGGTGGACCGGGTCCACGGTGGAACCAATCCGAGCCGTGAACCGAGCCCATAGACCGAGGCGACGTGGCGGCACCAGAAGGCTGCCATTTGTCATGCAGACGTCATCGCTGACATCATAAATATTTTTATATATATAAATATTTCAGCCAAATTTCATTTCAGTGCTGACTTCATCATTAGGTCATGCTGACGTTATAAATCCCAATTTTTTCCGTATAAAAATAATTAAAACAAATCGGATTTTCAGATTTATATTTTATTTAAAACTTTGAAAGGCTATAACTTTTGCATTTGAACTCCGATTGAGGCGATTCCATTTTCTAAAAATTTGTAACATTGTTCTCTTTTTAATAGTGAATTTTAATTTAATTTCTGAGATTATATAGTCTACTTTTCTGGTTATTTATTGCATATGTTATTTTTACGCGTAGACGCAAATTTACCGAAAAGTTTTGAAGGAGAGTTCATCACTTCAGATCAAGCTTCAGATCAAGACCATCAACTCTTTGAAGGCAAGTGATTCTTTGATCATTTTGTTCCCAGATTTTAAAATGTAATTTATGCTTTGAAATTATGCATGCTAATTTATTTAAATGTATTTAAATTGTTTTGGGGTATGTAGCTAATCAACCCAAATGTTTATCACCACCTTGAAATTACTATTTGTATGCCTTTAAATCATTGTCCACCCTAAGGTTATTCGTATTTGTTGGATATTAATATGATGCCAACACGGGAGGCTAGACCGTGATTAGATGCTTAGCCTTGCAACGAGTCATGAATGATCTTTCGGAAAATGTATCAATGTTGACTAACGAAATATTGAATGTATTTTAAAAGTGGTGTGATGATCCCGCATGATGAGATTGAGGTACAGAGACCTGTGTGGTTCTGTACCAATGTTGAGTTATTACCGGCATGTGTTGCACAATAATCAACGGGGTGGGAAATGATTTAGACTGGGGCAAGTGGCAAGAGGCTTTGTGCCAGGTGGGCCTGTGTGGCAATGGGTTGATCAGTGATGTGAGTGTGTGTGCCACATTGGGCTGTGTGCCACTGTTGAGTGTTGGAAGTCTTGCCTTGGTCAGTTAAGGACCTCACCTTGCAAGCCTTTAACCTGAGTCACCCGTACAACCACATGTCTTATATGGGACATGCCTAGTTGATTAGTGTTCTGATATCTTTCCTATGATACCTCGGGGTGACAGTACACGGGGGTGTATCTGTGTGGGGGAGCGTACCTATGCTGCGGCTTGGTGCCCATCCAACGGTGTTGTCCTGTCCTATATTTCGGCTCTGTGTGAGGGAAGTGATAGTGAAGGTAATACCGGAGAGGTTCATTGGTTAAGGTAGAGGTTCCTGAAAGGCTTTATTACGGGCAATCACGTGTGGTGGCGGTGTATCTTGTGGGTAAAGTGTACAACCTCTGCAGAGTGTCAAGTCTATTCGAATAGCCGTGTCCGCGGTATTGGACATTGCTCGGGGATTACAGTTAAGGGTTAGATCTTCAAAAAAAAATGTGGAATGGGTGGCTTTGTGCCAGTGTGAAAATGAATTATTAAGGCTGTGTGCCGAGACTCTTTGAAGAAAAACCATTTGAAGAACTTAGCATTATATATAACTATTTTCACTGCTTTTAATCTAAATAAGATGCTAGTTTAAAAATGCTGTTTGATGCAAAAGAACCAAGTAAGCCAATTCTTTGGAATAAGCCTTGCATGTAGTAATAGCACCGCATTCTGTGCATTACTTGTTGAGTGCCTTGAGTACTCACCCCTCCTTGCCTATTAATCCCAACATCAGTGGAGGAGTCTACGCCGGCCTGGGAGTAGGAGTATATTGAAGATCCGGACAATTAGGGAGCAAGCCCAGTCGGTTGCTGTGGCAAGATGAAGGCTTCCACGAAGTTTATATGTTTTCCATTGTTTCTGTTTACTCGATAATGTAAGCCTGCGTGGTGATTTATGTAAGGAGACCATAAGGTCATACAACTCGATTTACATAAATGTTTGCACTATTTATTATGGTATCGTTGTGAATGTCTGTGATGTTCAACCCTGTAAAGACTGTGTGTGCTAGCGTGATCCTGGACTAGCACAGAATACACAGAGGGTCTAGATTTTTAGAATCGGGTCCCGACAAACCATACCATTTTGCTGAGGAGTGTATGTGGCTGAAAGTTCATGCTTTATGCCTAACTCATCACAGTATTCAACAATGTTAGTATTGACAAATTCAGATCGGTTGTCACCTCTAATCTTCTTAATAGGACAGTCAAATTCATTTTGAGCCCTTTTTGCAAAAGTTTTAAAAAAAATTCCAACTTCACTTTTGTTTGGCAAATAGAACACCCATGTGAATCTAGAGAAATCATCCACAATTACAAGACAGTATGAGTTGCCACCTATACTTGCATATGAGGTAGGACCAAAAACATCCATATGCAGAAGTTCTAGAGGCCTAGTAGTGGACATGATATTTTTAGCAGGATGAGAGTTAGCTATTTGCTTGCCAGCTTGACAAGCATTACAATGTTTATCCTTTTCAAATTTAACATCTTTCAGGCCCACTACTAGCTCATTTTTGAAAATCTTTTTAAGATTAGACATACCTACATACCTAAGTCGTCTGTGCCAAAGCCAACCAAGTGATACTTTAGCAAGCAGACAAATTGAAATGCATGAGGAGTTAGAATTAAAATCAACAAGGTAGAGATTTTGAAATCTGAAACCTTTAAAAATAATCTTTTCATTTTTTCAAGTACTGTTACCCCGTCAATGGAAAAGGTACAATGGAATTCTAAATCACAAAGTTGAGCAACAGACAATAGATTAAAATTTAAAGAATCGACCAGTAATACATTTTCAATAGAGTGATCATTTGAGATAGCTATCTTACCATTTCCCTTTACCTTTCTTTTACTGTTATCTCCAAATGTGATTTTGTAACTTGTATTACTCTTTTTTTCAACTGAGGTGAACATCATTGAGGTTTCGGTCATGTGTTGTGTGCAGCCACTATCAATAACCCAGTGTCGGCCACCACTCTTGTAGTTCACCTAAAAGAGTATTCATCTCTTGTTTTTAGGTACCCAAGTACTTTTGGGTCCGTTAGTGTTAGTCTGAACAACTTTGGGGCCAAATGGATTAGTAAATAAAGACTTAGGCACCCAAATAGCTTTAAGATTTTTGTCCAGATTAGAGGGGCCAATATATTTAACATTCATTTTACTCCTAAAATCCTTAAATAACATGTAATGAGCATCACCCATGCATCTTCTATTTACCTTAGCATATGAAGCACTAGCAAAAGTGCAATTTTTAGAAGTATGATTGTTATTATGACAATAACAGCATTGAGTCCTACTCTTGATAAGATTTATCTTAGGTTTTGGCTGTTCATTCTTTCTGGGCACAGATTTGACTTTATAACCTAATCCCTTTTTACCCAGAACAATCTTTTGCTTCCCAAGAATTTCATTAAGAGTGGCACTACCAAGGAAGCATTTTTCTAGTCCTTTGTCAAATTTAGCTACCTTGGATTTCAGCTCACTGTTTTCTGTCATGAGTTCTTTAGCATACAAAGTATTTTTGCAATCTTTACTACAAATGCTAGATGAGCTAGGAATAAATATTTCATCAGAAAGCAAATCACATTTAATTGAAACATTACAAGATGAGATACTTTTAGGTTTGCTAATCTGCATCTCATTGTCAATTTCTAGCTCCTAGTATTTATCAAGCAATTCATCATGATCTTTAACAAGCTGCATGTGTGTGGTTTTCAAAGAATCATGAGAATTAGTAAGAAGAGCATGATTAGTATTTAGTACATAATGAGCATGTGAAAGATTTCTATGTTCATCTATAAGCTCATTTTGACTAATCTTTAGCACATCATATTTTTCTTGCAAGGTCTTAATGTTAGATTCAAGAGTTTCAACTCTAGCAATAAGCAGATCATTTTTATTCATCAAACTAGTAGCATTTTTCTTAAGAGCTTTATCTTTAGCAGTTACATAAAGCATCATTAAGCTATAATTATCTCCACTAGCTCTTCATAAGAAGGATCATTCCTGGCCATGAGGCATAGTGGTAGTGAAGATGAAGGTGAAGGTGGTGTGGATTCATCCAGAGCGAGCCCAGCTAGTCCTTTGGACCTTGACTCTTCTTCATCTAAGGAGGAGGAGGATTCTTCACTTGAGCTTCTTCATCAGTGATCCATTCACCAATGTGTGCCTTCTTCTTTCCTTTTCTCCAATGTTTCTTGGAGTAGCTCTTTTTGCGGTAACTCTTCTTGTAGCTTCCTTGAGCTTTCTCTTCATCATTGTCATCCTTGTTCTAGCTTTTGCCCTTCTTGTTACTTTTATTCGGACAACGAGCAGCTATGTGTCCTTTCTCATTGCACTCAAAGCACATAATGTTAGAGAAAGGGTTTCTTTTTGAGAAATAGTTAGATGACTTACCTTTGTCATTTACCCTTCTCATGATTTTATTTGCTGATCTCATGAGCAATGCTAGTTTTCTTACATCTTCATCCTCTTCATAGCTTGAATCTTCTTTTTCTTCATCAGAGGAATCTTGAATTTTCTCCTTGGTCTTTGAAACATCCCAAAATTTGGCCTATAGTTTCACTTATGTGCATTTTAATGATTTTATGAAATTATTGGATTTTCTGGGATTTAATAGAATTTATTTTAATTAAGTATATTGAACCTTTGGTGAAAACTAATTATATATAGATAAAACTAATATGAAGTTTTGCCAAAAATATTTTATTTGGATTCAAAATGTCTCGAAGTATTTATGAGAATTTTCTTGGATTTTTCCTGATATTTTAATTACCTTAAATGAATTAATCTAATTTCGGGAATTATTTTAAAACAAAAAGCTTTTGAAAAATCGGTGAATGCGATCGGGCGAAGCCCAAGATCGTGTCTTGGCTCAGTAGCGTGCGGCCCGTTCACCCGCTTCCCGCCACCCGCGTTTGGCCATCAGATTTCCATCGGATGATCGCATCTCACCGAAACCCTAGCACCTTGGCCGTTGGATCAAGATCGGGCGGAGAGGATTCTCGCGTTGTTTTGGAAGGCCAAGATCGCGCCGTCGGTTTTGGAAAGAACGGATCGGATCGTATCGCTTCGGATCTAATCGTGGCCGTTGATCGCAAATCGGACGGCTCTGGGTTGTCGTCTCCGATTCGGTTTCCGAGTTTGTCGCCGCGCGCCGTCTCCGCCGCGGATTGCTTAGGGTTTCCTTCCATGCGCGCATGCCGAGGCTATAAAAGCCGCAGCCTGCACTCCGATGCTCCTTGTCCCCTTGCGCAGCCAGTAGCACTAGCCTCTTCGCTTGTTTCGCAGCCGTCGTCGCTCGGGAGCTCGCTGTAGTTGCGCAAGCACCGCCGCTAGCTTTCTCGCCTTCTCCGCCACCGTTAAGCCGCCGTTCGCAGCACCGGTTCCAGATTCAGACTCGTCGCGTCGAGCCGCACCGAAGATGCTACTTCTTCTCGCCGGAGTCGCGCCGAAACGCCGTTCGGGTGGTCTTCTTCCTCCGCTCCGGTGCCAGTCCACCGCCGTGCTGCCATCTTCGTCTCGGAGCTCGGACAGGATCTTTCGTGGACGTCTTAGATCGTGCCGCGTCGCTTCGTCTGCAGTGATCAGCTCGGGTAAGCTTGGACCGTTGGACCAGGTCTGTTCGGTTGAGATCGCGCTGCGTGTGCGTTAGGGCGGTAGCCGTCGGATCGTCGCCCGGATGTGCGCCGCGTGTCGAGCATTGGCACGGGCGACGTCGCAGCCAGTAGATGCGTGCCGCGTATCAGGCGCGTGACGCGAGGCGTTGTGAGCCTCGTCCACGGTGGACCAGAGGCGGTTCCGTGGACCGGGTCCTTGCGCCGAGGTGACGTGTCAGCGTCTGATTGGCTCGGGCCAGGGCTGACGTCAGCGTTGCGCAATAAAAATCTTTTTCAGTAGAAAAATAATTCTGGAAAATCGGAAATTCTATTTTCTGTATTTTCAGTATTTATTCAAACTTCAAAAGGCTATATCTTTTGCATTTTAACTCGGATTTGAGTGATTCAAATTTCTAAAAATTTGTAAAATCAAGATCTATTTATTGGTGAATTGTATTCTATTTTTGGAGTTTGGTTGATCTCTGTTTTGGTATTTATTTGCTATTTTGGCATCGTTTCGCGTAGACGTTGAACTGCTCGGTGATCCGGAGGAAGATTCATCGCTTCAAGACCCAAGCTCAGAGCAAGACCAGCACCTACTCCAAGGCAAGTTGTGCTTTGATCATGTTGCACCCAATTTCACCAAATTGCTATTTTGTCTTTTAAATTATGCATAATATTTTATGTGTATAAATGATTTCAATTAATCTGGGAATTAGATGATATGCCTAATTGAATTAAATCACACCTTGTCAATTTTATGCCATGATCTAATTGTCACCCTAGGATGTGGAATTATAGTTGGTTAATATTAATAATCAACATGGGACTAGTTAGACCGTCGTAGATTACTTAGCCATGCCACGTCATCACATGTGTCCGAATGTTGTTACTTAATCTTGACTAATGGAATATGGAACAATGTTTAAGAATTTGTGTGTCATGTGTTGTCACACAGTGCTATCAAGTTGTCGTGGCGAGGAGGTCACACAACTAGATTGAAATGTTGGTGGCACGTGGTGCTTGGTAATCAACTGGGGTGGTAATGATTTAGATTGGAGCAAGTGGCAAGGGGCAGTGTGCCAAGGTGGGCCAGGTTTGGCAGGGGTATGTGGAAGTATTGCCTTAATCACTTTAAGGACTTAACCTTGCAAGCCTTTGACCTGAGTCTCTCTTGCAACCACATGTCTGGAATGGGACAGCCTAGCTGAATAATTTGTGAAGCCTAGATTTTGGTACTGTCGTGGTGAATAGTGAGTCCCGGGTTCACGGTTTAACTCACATGGCGCAAGAGGGGGGCCCTGTTGTGGTGGTTTAACCCTTTAGTGTTGAAACCTTAGCGAACAGTACTGGGTCTAGGTGTAGCATTGTAAAGGCTTTGTTACGATCACTCGCCTTGGTGGTGTTTGGTTGTATCGTGTGGGTAAAGTGCATAACCTCTACAGAGTGTACAATATATTCGAATAGCCGTGCTCACGGTATTGGGCAATGCTCGGGAATTACAGTTAAGGGTTAGACTTTTGTTAAACAAAAACTTGTTGGGATGGCAGGGTGCCATGGGAAGTGGAAATTGATTTAGGATTGGAAACTTGGTTTACTTCATAAATGCTGAATCTAATAATTACTGTTATTGGTTTTACTGCTTTTCAATCTATTTACTATATTCTTGTTAAATGCCGCTCTACTTCAAAATAGCCATATTAGCCATTCTTTTGGATTAAGCCAAGCATATAGAATATTAGACTTGCATTGCTGTGCACAACTTGTTGAGTGCTTTATGTACTCACCCCAACACAACAACTTCAGAAGAGGAAGAATCTACGCCTTTCGTGGAGGAGGATTATATGGATGCGAATGCTTAGGGTCCGAGCCTCATCAGTTGCCTGCGGTGAACTGGGGAGCTGCTACGCTTATTTATTTTTTTTCGCTGCTGCTTATTTGCAATTTCTTTTATAAGCCCTATGTGGCAATAATCATGTAAGACAACAGTTACTATTAATTATTAAAGTTATGCTATATTCCGCTGTGTATGACTATGATAGCATCTATGTTGAGCTGTGTGCACTAGCGTGATCTGGACTAGTGCGATACACTGAGGGTCGGATTTGCAAATTCGGGTCCCGACAAAGGTTGTATCAGAGCCATACTGACTATAGGTCTTGGCCCTAGGTAGTTGGTATCTCTTAGGAGTGTCCAAAATTATTTTCTAAAGAAAAAGATAAAATTGACTAATAAGAAACTCTTGGCTTATCTCATCCCTCTACTCTCATCCTTGCTAAATTACCTTCTTTTCGTTGCCGTTTTGAGTCGAGATCTTATTCAAAATTTTGTTTTGAATAGATGCCGATCTTCCAGTCTTTTGAGTAGAGGCAGGGTGGCTATGCCATGGAGCTGTGGAGAGTTCTTCAAGTGATTGGAGGCTTCGATCGTCCGCTCTACCGAGGAAGCAACTGGAACGTCAACGGTGTGCATCGGAGATTCTTACGCAAACCGACCATCTTCGCTGAGAGTGCGGCGAGACCACGGACCGATCCACATCAAGACTGGAGGTTCACGACGAGGCGGAATTCGTGAGGTCGCCGGACTTGCTCACGATGGATCTCGCCACGACTACACCTACGAGCTTAGCGACACCGTGTTTCGGCTTCACCGACAAAGGCGGCGTGCGGCGTCGACGGATCGTGGAGGGGAGTGTGCTCTGCGTGCGATGAGGACATCACTTCTATGGATATAGCCACACCGCAAATCCATCACCTACGCATCAATCGGTCCCGTTGCTGTAATACATGGACCGATTACTCGAGCTCGCGCACGTCAACTCAATTACCAGGTGAATTCGTTCCTCGGGCTTCATACGAATATTTTAATGGATGGAATGCTATTTAATTCTTGTGATGATGTCCTTTGCCTCAGGAACTTGGGTGAGGAAGCAACCAAGATGAAGGATAGAAGAGAAGTGCACGAGTTCGGTTCAGATTCGACTCCAGGACAGGGCTGACTTGTTTCGGCCGCCACGGCTACATCTGGACTCCGTTTTGGGCGTTCTTGTACTTCACTGAAAGCTTATCAAGTCTACTTTCCAACGGATCTGGAATCACATCCAAACTCCTTCTGAGTTGACGGGAATCGTTCAATCAAGCAGCGTCACTTTTTCAGTCCAAGTCAAAAGTGGGCCTTTGGCCTTGTAACAAGGAAAGCCCACTTAAGGCTGCACCTAGGGTTCCTAGACGCCTCTCCACAATAAAAACAGCCAGCCGCTGCCATTAGATGGTGGGTTTTTTTAGATCAAAGATAGCAGTTGCTACTTCTTGTAATCGCGCGTGTTGGCTAAACCGCCGAATTACTTGTCATCGGAAACCCTCTTTTGTGATTCGAATGAACTCGTGGTTTCAATTATAATTTCAGTGCTTGTTCATCTTGTTCTTGCGTGTTCTGCGATTGCTTGCGAGGGACAAAGGCCTTCGTGGTCGAGTTGATCGTGCACCGGCAAGATCAATAACAACTTCGAAGTCGGTGTAACGATTGCTAAGGCGCATCGTGCGGGAGCGGTGTAGTCGGATCGCCAACGTCTTCTTCCACCCAATCGAATCTATCCCTCTCTCATCGAAAGGTCTGGACCTATCCTCCTATCAGGTACACCTTGCTGAGTTCGCCACTGCCCAGGAGGAGCACCTGAGGGACACTGCTCAGGAGCTGGAGATGGTGTACGAGACACTGAGGGTGTCCGAGCGCGAGCTTCAGAAGACCCGTGACGCAGCAGCCAGGGTCATCAGCGAGCTGGAGGAGGCCTTGCAGGTAGCCGAGGAGTTGGCGGACCAGGTCGTCCAGGAGCCAGATGGAGTCGCCGAAGAAGAAGAAGAAGAGGAAGACCCAGAGGAGCGTGAGTGGGAGCCAGAGGAGCCAACAGAGGGTCACCAGGATGGGTTCGCACCCTTGCCAGCCCACCCTCTGGTGTATGCGCCGGATCAGTCCCAGCCAGAGTGGCTGGATGAGTGAGAGTTGGTCTTAGAGTTGTGTTGAGACTCGAATGTTGAGTCGCGTCTTTAAGATAGTCTTTACCTTTTAGTAGACGTTAAGGTTGCATGTTTAGTTTGGTTCTTAATTATTTGCTGAGTGTTCAGTATGTGTTGCAAAGCCCTTAGGCATTGTAAGCAGCCATACTAAGTATCAACAAAGATTATCTAAGTTGGGTTTAACCTGTTTCCCCCGCCTTAGAAATTCTTGCATCTTATCTATGCTACATCTATCTTTCCTAACCCAAGAAGCAATCAAGCAGATGGTGAACACTCGCAGCAATAATGGAGCTTCAGGAAGTGGTCTGCGCTCAGGCAACAATCCCAATGAAGGAGCACCACCGCAGCAAGCACCTCCAGTGGATATGCAGAACTTGGGAGCTTTTCTCGCTGCACAAACTCAGTTGATGCAGACTATGATGCAGCAAATGACCAATATGGCTGCAGTCAACAACCCCGCTGCTTAGAACAACAATGGCGGGCCTCGTCCTTACTCCAAGTTGTCGGACTTCATGAGGACCCGACCGCCAACATTCTCAGGAAATGTCAATCCCTTGGAAGCGGATGATTGGCTGAGAACCATTGAGAGGAAATTGTACATCACTCAATGTGAAGGCCATGAGAAGGTTCTTTAGCATCCCATCAGCTAGAGGGAACAACTGCAGAATGGTGGGAGACTATTGTGCTGCTCATGAAGTACCCATGGAAATCACATGGGAAGAGTTTGCAACGGCCTTCCGCCAGTACCATGTACCGGAAGAGATGATGGACCTGAAAAAGGAAGAGTTCAGGGCGCTTAAGCAAGGAGGCCAACCGATGGCCGATTACTTGAACAAATTCAAGCAGTTAGCTCGCTATGCTTCTGAGGATGTAGCGACGGACAAGGCCAGGCAGTCCCGCTTCATGAAAGGACTAAACTCAGGGCTACAGGTGGGGCTAATTACCCACACTTTTCCGGATTTTCAAGAATTGGTAAACAAGGCTTTGATCCTGGAGGATAAGCGCAAATAACTGGGGGAAAATCGCAAGCGCTTGATGACCAACCAAGGTGGGCGCCTAACCACTGCGAATGAGGATGACCCACAGCAGTTTGCGTGTTCCAACCGCAAGCTGGCGGTAAACAAAGCAACACCGCGCCGTGACCACAAGGACGAGTTATCGAGCCGGTTCGAGGTAACAATGCTCAGGAGGAGTGCGGTGATCACCGCCGGAAGGTGCTACGATTGCAATGAGTTGGGGCATTATGCTAATAGATGTCTCGTAAAGGAGGTATCACGCCGAAGACGTTTCAACCTTGGAGCAGCGCTGCTAAGGCACCGATGACGGAGCGAATCGAGGAGCCGGGCGAGCGGGAGCGATGCCTCAAGCTACTATTCGAGGCGAGTCAACCACATCACCGCCGATGGAGCCCAGAAGCATCGGCGTCGTCTTGGGTAAGTTTTGGAAAACTCGATACTGCAATAAGATTATTTGATTCAGGAGCTTCGCATTCCTTTGTCTCTCGAGCTTTTGCATCTGAAAATGGTTTGAGCATGAAAAATCTTAAGTTTGTGATGCTAGTCCAAGCCCCAGGATCTGAGTTAAGATCTAACCTTGGGTGTTTGGGGGTGAAGCTAATAATTAATGGGGTAGAGTTCCTAGCGAACTTGATTATTCTAGATGCCCAAGCTTTAGATGTCATTTTGGGAATGGACTGGTTAACCACGCATAAGACAGTTTTGGATTGTGGTCGAAGGGTTGTATCCATTGAGAGCCCTAGAGGAGAGAAAGTGAAATTTCAAGCGACAGCAGTTCGTGGTGGTCAATTAATGGTTAATAGCATGAGAACCGTCGTCATAGAGGATGTGCGATGAGTCGGGAATATCGGACGTATTTCGAGAAGATCTGCCGAATGCCGCGGGCCGTGACATCGAGTTCGTCATTGAGTTAGCAGGGAACCGCACTAATAGCAAAAGACCTTATCGGATGCCTACCGATGAGTTGGTGGAGATGAAGAAGCAGATCGACGAGTTATTAGAGAAAGGTTTTATAAGACCAAGTTCGCCGCCATGGGGAGCGCCGATTTTGTTTGTCGGAAAAAGGATGGAAGCCTTAGAATGTGTATTGATTACCGTGCACTTAATGAAGTGCGGTTAAGAATAAGTATCCGTTGCCAAGGATTGATGATCTATTCGACCAGTTGAGAGGAGCTGGAGTTTTCTCCAAGATAGACCTTCGTTCAGGATATCATCAGCTAAAAATTCGAACGGAAGATGTTCCGAAGACCGCATTCTCTTCAAGATATGGACATTATGAGTTCACGGTCATGTCTTTTGGATTGACCAATGCGCCGGCATATTTCATGAACTTGATGAATAAGATTTTCATGGAATACTTGGACAAGTTTGTTGTTGTGTTCATAGATGATATTTTGGTGTATTCAAAGACCGAAGCAGAGCATGCAAATCATCTGAGGCTAGTGTTGGAAAAGCTGCGTGAGCAACAACTGTATGCTAAATTCAGTAAGTGCGACTTTTGGAAGGAAAAGGTGGAATTTCTCGGTCATGTTATGAATGCAGAAGGAGTTGCCGTCGACCCAAGCAAAGTGGAGGCGAGTGTTGCATTGGGAGCAACCAAAGTCATCACTCAAGTCCAAAGTTTTACAGGAATGGCAGGATATTATCGCGGTTCATAGAAGGATTTTCGACGATTGCAAGACCTCTTACGCAGATTATTGAAAAGGAAAAGAAATTTTCATGGGCGCTTGATTGTGATAAGAGTTTTGTGGAATTAAAGCGTTTGACAACAGCCCGGTGTTGGTTTTGCCTAATGTTGAAAATACCGATATATCTTGTGATGCGTCAAGGCAGGTCTTGGATGCGTATTGATGCAAGAGGGTAAAGTGGTCGCATATCGTCAAGGCGATTAAGACCGCATGAAGGAAATTATCCTACGATGACTTGGAATTGGTTGCCGTGGTGCATGCCTTGAAATTATGGCGTCATTATCTCATTGGAAATAGATGTGAGATATATACGGACCGTAAGAGTTTGAAATATATTTTCACCCAATCAGATCTCAATATGAGGCAAAGGAGATGGTTGGAATTAATCAAGGATTATAACATGGGAATTCATTACCATCAGGAAAAGCAAATGTAGTAGGCGATGCCTTAAGTCGCAAGAGCTACGTGGCGAATATGATGGTGCGGGAAGGACAATGAGCTATGCGAGAATTGCAAAATTTAAAATCGAAGTAGTTTGGAAGGATTCCTAGCGCTTTGGAAGTGAAGCCAGCGCTCGAAGATCAAATTCGAGAAGGACAAAAGATGATGAGAAAGTCAACCGAATCAAGGCTAAAAAGGATGAAGGATTAGCAAAGGACTTTACCGTGGATGACCAAGGTACCATGTGGTTCAAGGGTCGCATTTGTGTGCCAATGCAGACGAACTTAAGCGATTGATTTTGGAAGAGGCTCATGATTCCAAGTATTCAATTCATCCAGAAGCGCTAAGATGTACGGGACTTAAAGGAGAGGTTTTGGTGGCGAATATGAAGCGTGAAGTCGCCGAGCACGTTGCCTTGTGCGATGTATGCCAGAGAGTTAAGGCAATACACCAGAGACCAGCAGGTTTGCTACAACCGCTAAAAGTCCTAGAATGGAAGTGGGAAGAAATCGGTATGGATTTCATCACTGTTTTGCCAAGGACCCAAAGTGGGTACGATTCTATATGGGTCATTGTGGATCGATTGACCAAAGTTGCTCACTTCATTCCGGTTAAGACAACTTACTCACGAGACCAATTGGCAGAATTATACATGACCAGAATTGTATGTTTGCATGGTGTGCCAAAGAAAATAGTGTCAGACAGAGGTACTCAATTCACCTCGAGGTTCTGGGATAAATTGCATGAAGCTATGGGAACGCGATTGAACTTTAGTACATCATATCACCCACGTAATCGATGGTCCGGCGTAAAGAGTAAATCAGATTTTGGAAGATATGTTAAGAGCTTGCGCTTTAGCCTACACCACTTCATGGGACAAATGCTTACCGTATGCAGAGTTCAGCTATAACAACAGTTATCAGGCTAGTTTGCAGATGTCGCCATTTGAAGCTTTATATGGTCGTGCCTGTCGTACCCCACTGAATTGGAATGAGACAGGAGAGCGTATGATATTTGGCCCTGATATTCTCAAGGAAGCTGAAGAGCAAGTTGCTATGATAAGAGAGAGGTTGAAAATCGCGCAGTCAAGGCAAAAGAGTTACGCTGATAATCAACGTCGTGATCTGAGTTTCGAGCTCAACGATTTCGTATATCTTAGAGTTACCCCTCTGAAAGGAGTTAAGAGGTTTCACGCTAAAGGAAAGCTTGCCCCAAGATACGTTGGACCGTTCAAAATTTTGAGCCGTCGAGGGGAGGTTGCTTATCAGTTGGAATTGCTACAGTCACTGGCAGGCGTGCATGATGTGTTCCATGTGTCGCAACTCAAGAAGTGTCTTCGGGTGCCAGCAGAGCAGACGCCTATGGGAGAGATTGAGTTGCAGAAGGATTTGATCTACAAGGAACAGCCAATGAAAATTCTGGATGTCATGGACCGCAGGACCAGGAACAAGTCGATTCGTTTTGCGAGTTGATGGAGCAACCATTACGAGAATGAGGCAACCTGGGAGCGTGAAGAGGATCGGAAGTCAGAATTCCCAAACCTATTCTCTAGTCAGCCTTGAATCTCGGGGTCGAGATTCTGTTAAGGGGGGAAGGTTTGTAACATCCCAAAATTTGGCCTATAGTTTCACTTATGTGCATTTTAATGATTTTTCAAATTATTGGATTTTTCGGGATTTAATAGAATTTATTTTAATTAAGTATAATGAACCTTTGGTGAAAACTAATTATATATAGATAAAACTAATATGAAGTTTTGCCAAAAATATTTTATTTGGATTCAAAATGTCTCGAAGTATTTATGAGAATTTTCTTGGATTTTTCCTGATATTTTAATTACCTTAAATGAATTAATATAATTTCGGGAATTATTTTAAATCAAAAAGCTTTTGAAAAATTGGTGAACAGTACTGGGCCGAAGCCCAGTACTGTGTGCGCGTGGCCCAGCGCGTGCAGCCCGTTCAGCCCGTTTCCCCGCCATCCCGCGTTTGGCCGTTAGATTTCCATCGGATGATCTGCATCTCACCGAAACCCTAGCGCCTTCGGCCGTTGGATCAAGATCGGGCGGAGAGGATAACTCGCGTTGTTTTTGAAAGGCCAAGATCGCGCCCGTCGGTTTTGGAAAGAACGGATCGGATCGTATCGCTTCGGATCTAATCGTGGCCGTTGATCGCAAATCGAACGACCCTCGGTTGTCGTCTCCGATTCGGTTTCCGAGTTCGCCGCCGCGCGCCGTCTCCGTCGCGTATTGCTTAGGGTTTCCTTCCCTGCGCGCATGCCGAGGCTATAAAAGCCGTAGCCCGCACTCCGATGTTCCTCGTCCCCTTGCGCAGCCAGTAGCAATAGCCTCTTCGCTTGTTTCGTAGTCGTCGTCGCTCGGGAGCTCGCCGTAGTTGCGCAAGCACTGCCGCTAGCTTTCTCGCCTTCTTCGCCACCGTCAAGCCGCCGTTCGCAGCACCGGCTCCAGATTCAGACTCATTGCGTCGAGCCGCACCGAAGCTGCTACTTCTTCTCGCCGGAGTCGCGCCGAAACGCCGTTCGGGTGGTCTTCTTCCGCCGCTCCGGTGCCGGTCCGCCGCCGTGCTGCCATCTTCGTCTCGGAGCTCGGAGAGCCGTTGGATCTTCCTTGGACATCTCAGATCGTGCCGCGTCGCTTCGTCTGCAGTGATCAGCTCGGGTAAGCTTGGACCGTTGTATCAGGTCTGTTCGGTTGAGATCGTGCTGCGTGTGCGTTAGGGCGATAGCCGTCGGATCATCACCCGGATGTGCGCCGCGTGTCGAGCATCGGCACGGGCGGAGTCGCGACCGATGATGCGTGCGCGTGTGAGGCGCGCGGCGTGGCGTGGCGTGAGCGCGCCCACGGTGGACGCAGGTGGTTCCGTGGACCGGGTCCATGCGCCGAGGTGACGTGTCAGCGTCTAATTGGCTCGAGCCAGGGCTGACGTCAGCGTTGCGCAATAAAAATCTTTTTCAGTAGAAAAATAATTCTGGAAAATCGGAAATTCTATTTTTCTGTATTTTCAGTATTTATTCAAACTTCAAAAGGCTATATCTTTTGCATTTTAACTCGGATTTGAGTGATTCAAATTTCTAAAAATTTATAATATCAAGATCTATTTATTGGTGAATTTTATTTTATTTTTTGAGTTAGGTTGCTCTCTATTTTGGTGTTTATTTGCAATTTCGGCATCGTTTCGCGTAGACGTTGAACTGCTCAGTGATCCGGAGGAAGATTCATCGCTTCAAGACCCAATCTCAGAGCAAGACCAGCACCTACTCCAAGGCAAGTTGTGCTTTGATCATGTTGCACCCAATTTCACCAAATTGCTATTTTGTCTTTTAAATTATGCATGATATTTTATGTGGATAAATGATTTCAATTAATCTGGGAATTAGATGATATGCCTAATTGAATTAAATCACACCTTGTCAATTTTATGCCATGATCTAATTGTCATCCTAGGATGTGGAATTATAGTTGGTTAATATTAATAATCAACATGGGACTAGTTAGACTGTCGTAGATTGCTTAGCCATGCCACGTCATCACATGTGTCCGAATGTTGTTACTTAATCTTGACTAATGGAATATGGAACAATGTTTAAGAATTTGTGTGTCATGTGTTGTCACACAGTGCTATCAAGTTGTCGTGGCGAGGAGGTCACACAACTAGATTGAAATGTTGGTGGCACGTGGTGCTTGGTAATCAAGCCCAGGGTGGTAATGATTTAGATTGGGGCAAGTGGCAAGGCGGTGTGCCAAGGTGGGCCAGATTGGCAGGGTATGTGGAAGTCTTGCCTTAATCACTTTAAGGACTTAACCTTGCAAGCCTTTGACCTGAGTCTCTCTTGCAACCACATGTCTGGAATGGGACAGCCTAGCTGAATAATTTGTGAAGCCTTGATTTTGGTACTGTCGTGGTGAATAGTGAGTCTCAGGTTCACGGTTTAACTCACATGGCGCAAGAGGGGGCCCCTGTTGTGGTGGTTTAACCCTTTAGTGTTGAAACCTTAGCGAACAGTACTGGGTCTAGGTGTACCATTGTAAAGGCTTTGTTACGATCACTCGCCTTGGTGGTGTTTGGTTGTATCGTGTGGGTAAAGTGCATAACCTCTCCAGAGTGTACAATCTATTCGAATAGCCGTGCTCATGGTATTGGGCAATGCTCGGGAATTACAGTTAAGGGTTAGACTTTTGTAAAACAAAAACTTGTTGGGATGGCAGGGTGCCATGGGAAGTGGAAATTGATTTAGGATTGGAAACTTGGTTTACTTCATAAATGCTGAATCTAATAATTACTGTTATTTGTTTTACTGCTTTTCAATCTATTTACTGTATTCTTGTTAAATGCCGCTCTACTGCAAAATAGCCATGTTATCCATCCTTTGGATTAAGCCAAGCATATAGAATATTAGACTTGCATTGCTGTGCACAACTTGTTGAGTGCTTTATGTACCCACCCCAACAACAACAACTTCAGAAGAGGAAGAATCTACGCCTTTCGTTGAGGAGGATTATATGGATGCGAATGCTTAGGGTCCGAGCCTCATCAGTTGCCTGCGGTGAACTGGGGAGCTGCTACGCTTATTTATTTATTTCCGTTGCTGCCTATTTGCTATTTCTTTTATAAGCCCTGTGTGGCAATAATCATGTAAGACAACAGTTACTATTAATTATTAAAGTTATGCTATATTTCGCTGTGTATGACTATGATAGCATCTATGTTAAGCCTGTGTGCACTAGCGTGATCCTGGACTAGTGCGGTATACACAGAGGGTTCGGATTTGCAAATTCGGGTCCCGACAGTCTTGAGAGCAATAGATTTCTTCTTGGTCTCAATTTCATCAACCAAGGTAAGCTCATGAGCTGAGATTTTGCCCAATAGTTCAGTAGGTGTGAGCTTCTTCAGGTCACCACTATTGGATAGGTAAGTGATCAGGCTGTGATAGGCTCATGGTAGAACTCTGATCATCTTCCTACGTATTTCAACATCATCAACTTTAGATCCTAGAACTTTAAGCTCATTTACAATGGGATTTAGTCTAGAAAACATATCATTAGCATTTTCTTGAGGAAGCATTTTGAACTGATCAAATTTTTCTCTGACAACAAAATATCTTTCCTCTTTTACATCAGAGGTACCCTCATGAATCTCTTGAAGAGTAGTCCAAATATCATGAGTAGTAGAAAGATTGCTGACTCTATCAAAAACTTCAATGCTGAGACAAGAAAAGATAGCATTTCTAGCCTGAGCATCATATTGCAAAATTCTTATTTCCCTAGGTGTAGGTTCTGAGGATGTGTGTTGCCCTTCAGGTATGACATGTGGAGGCAAAGGTCTTTCTGTGACTCTCCACACATCATAACTTACGGCTTTAAGATAGAACCTCATTCTAATTTTCCAATAAGCATAATTTGTTGTAAGGACCCGAATCCACTAATTCGAACCCACTATGTTTACCGCACTAGTCCCAGGATCAACGCTAGTGCACACAGCTCAACATTGGAACATATCACATCATACTCAACGATAATTGAATAATAGTTCATTTATTGATATAGCTAAATGTATGATCTTATGACCAACTTACATTATTAAGCCACGCAGGGCAAGACTGGAAATATAAGCTAATAATTAAGCAGCGGAAAGTAGAAAACGTAGATAGCTCATCAGTTCACCACAGGCAACCGACAAGGCTCGGACCCTAATGACTCGCGTCCTCTTGGAACTCCTCCTCCGACACAGGTGTAGATTCTTCGACTGTTGATTATTGTTGTTGGCAAGGGTGAGTACTTAAAGCACTCAACAAGTTGTGCACAGAATGCAATTCTATGTAACTATATGTAAGGCTTATTCCAATGGATAGGCTATCATGGCTATTTTACAATAAGCAGCATTTATGAACAAATATAATATTTAGATTGTAAAGACTTGTAAAACAAATAGCAATAATAAATAGATTGAGATTTCTCAAGTAAACAGTGTTTCCAATCCTAAATCAAATTCCATCTTCCACATGGCATTCCGCCATCCAAACCAAGTTGTCCATTTAATTAAGCTAACCCTTAATCAGTAATTCCGAGCATTGCTCAATACATGAGCACGGCTATCCGAATAGTTTCACACTGCAGAGGTTATGCACTTTACCCACGGATACAACCAAACACCACCAAGGCGAGTGATTATAACAAAGCCTTTACAATGCGCTGGCTTAACCCGGTACCACCCGCTAAGGTTTCAACACTGGTGGGACTGGTTACCACATCCAGGGCCCCCCTCTTGCGCCATGTGAATTACTCCATAACTCGGGAACTCACACCGACCACGATATTACCAAAATTAAGACATTGCAAATTACTCAGCTAGGCTGGCCCATACCAGACATGTGGTTGCATGATTAACTCAGGTCAAAGGCTTGCAAGGTTAAGTCCTTAGAGTGATCAAGGCAAGACATCCACATACCATCTGCCCATCGGGCCCACCTTGGCATACTCACCCCTTGTCACTTGCCCCAATCTAAATGAGTATCACCCAATTGATTACCAAGCACCACGTGCCATCAACAATTCAACATCGTTGCATGACATGACTCGCCACAACAACTCAATCTCATCGTGTGATCCCACATGACACACAAGTTCATAACATTGTTCCATATTCCATTAATCAAGATTAATTATCAATGACTCTGACACATGTGATGACGTGGCATGGCTAAGCAACTAATACGATCTAACAATCCCATGTTGATTATATTTACTAACCAACTATATTGAACCAATCTAGGGTGACAATGGATCATGCCATACAATGACAAGGTAGGATATAAATCAATCTGGTATATTAGCTAAGCCCAATCTAATTGGAAACAATTGTATACTTGAAATAATATGCAATAGGGTAAAACAAATATAGCAATTTTATAAACATGGGTTCAACATGATCAAAGCACAACTTGCCTTGCAATAGGTCCTGATCTGGTTCTGGAACTTGCTCTTGAGTTGCTGGATCTTCCTCCGAAGCGTCGCACAATTCAACGTCTACGCGTACCGAAGGAGAAAAGCAAATAAATACCAAAACAGAGAGAAAATGGACTCCAAAAATCAAATAAAATTCACCATGAAATAGATCTCAATTTTAAAAAATTTTAGAAATTTGAATCACTCAAATCCGAGTTAAGATGCAAAAGTTATGGCCTTTTGAAGTTCGGATTAATTCTGAAAATACAGAAAAATAGAAAAATCAGAATTAACAGAATTGTTTTTGTTCTGAAAATAGAATTACTGCGCAAACGTGACGTCAGCCCTAACTCAGACCAACCAAACGTTGCCACGTGGCCACCGGTCCATGGATGCGTCCACAGATCTCCTCGAGTCCACGGTGCACCCGTTTCACGCGGTTCTGGGCCACTGACACGCGGGTCCCGCACGATGCTGACTCGGCGCCAGCGTAGGACACACGCGGCGCCACGCAGCTCTCCACGACGCTGCCACCTCGGCGAAACTGCTTACGTGGACAACACGCGGCAACGAAGCTTCAAGCCACGTCGACGGCGACGGCACAGGGCCCTAGGGTCATCGGCGGCGATCGGCCCGGCTACCTACGGCGCCCTCGCGACTTCGCCTACCTTCTGACGCGCTTGGATATGGATTTTGGGCACTTGGGCGACGGCGGCGAGACTTTACTTCTTGTCGGCGACGGCCTCCCCGCGGTTTCTCCTTTCCGGCGATGCTCCGACCGAACTAGCGCGCGCACGGGCTCCCTCTTGACGAGACGCAACCGTCGGCCTTGGTCTCGAGCCTCTAACTCCACGGAAGACGGTGGAATCGACGAAGAACGACGGCGACGGCGCTCGGTGGTTAACCTAGAATCCCGACGAATGGCTGCGGTTCTCGGCAGGGCACTTAGGGTTTCGGTTGCTCAGAAACTTGCGCAGCCCATGCTCTCCTTTTATAGCGCTAAAGGTCGCTGCTTCGCCCGATTGCTTCGCGGTGTCCATGGCGGCTACGAGCTGGACTCAGAGTCCAAATCAGAGAAGATGATGCCAGGCTACGCCACGCGGTAGATTAGACGGACTGGATTCACCACGACGTGGCTAGATCTGAAACGCTAACGAGATCCAACGGCGGCGATGAGAAAATCATTACCGCGATGAATCTGGAGCGTCCAAAGCGGATCCAACGGCCTAGAACGCTGGATTGTAGAAGCTGGGCATAACGGCTGCGTGAATGGGCCGACCTGCACAGAGATGGGCTATGGCCCGGTACTATTCCAAGATTTTCCTGGATTTTAATTAATAAAATAATTCTGGTAATTCAATTAATCAGTTTTAAGCAGAAATAATATGAGGAAAAATCCAAGAAAAATCTCAAAAATACCTTGAGACATTCTGGACTCAAATAAAATATTTTTGGCAAAACTTGATTTTAACTTTGCATAAATTTAAATAGATTTGAACAAAAGGTCAATATTCATAATTTAAAATTAATTCAAATAAATCCAAATAAATTCCAGAAAATCATAAATGCACATCTAAGCAATAAAATACTATTTGGGAAATTTTTGGGATGTTACAAACCTCCCCCCTTAACAGAATTTCGACCCCGAGATTCAGGGCTAACTAGAGAATAGGTTCGGGAATTTTGACTTCAAATCTTCTTCTCGCTCCCAAGTGGCTTCACTTTCGGAATGATTGCTCCACTGAACTCTGTAAAAGCGAATAGACTTGTTTCTGGTCTTGCGCTCCATAACATCCAAAATTTTGGTCGGTTGCTCTTTGTAAGTCGAATCTTCTTGCAGCTCTATTGCATCTAACGGGGTTTGCTCCGTTGGCACTTTGAGACATTTCTTGAGTTGCGACATATGGAATACGTCATGCACTCCTGCCAAGGACTGAGGCAACTCTAACTGATAAGCTACTTCTCCTCGACGGCTCAGAATCTTGAACGGACCAATGTATCTTGTTGTAAGCTTCCCTTTAACGTGAAATCTTTTGACGCCCTTGAGAGGTGTAACCCTGAGATACACAAAATCCTCTGGCTCGAAACTCAAATCTCGACGACGGTTATCTGCGTAGCTTTTCTGCCTTGATTGTGCTATCTTCAATCTCTCTCTGATCATTGCAACTTGATTTTCTACTTCCTCGAGAATATCTGGCCCGAACACCAAACGTTCTCCTATTTCGTTCCAATTCAACGGAGTACGACAAGCACGTCCATACAACGCCTCAAATGGTGACATCTGCAAGCTAGCTTGATAACTATTATTGTAACTGAATTCTGCATATGGCAAACATTTATCCCAAGACGTAGCATAAGCTAAAGCACAAGCTCTCAACATGTCCTCTAGGATCTGATTTACCCTCTCAGTCTGACCATCTATCTGCGGGTGATATGTCAGATCAAATTCAAAGTAGTTCCCATTGCTTCATGCAACTTGTTCCAAAATCTTGAGGTAAATTGGGTACCCCTGTCTGACACAATCTTTTTGGGCACTCCATGCAAACATACAATCCTTGACATATACAACTCTGCTAAACGATCTCCCGAATAAGTGGTCTTTACTGGGATAAAATGAGCAACCTTGGTCAGGCGATCCACAATGACCCAAATAGAATCGTGACCTCTCTGAGTCTTAGGTAAACCGGTGATAAAGTCCATTTCGATTTCCTCCCATTTCCATTCCGGAATTTTCAACGGCTGCAACAAACCAGCTGGTCTTTGATGCATGGCTTTTACTCTCTGACATACATCAACATAAAGCAACATGCTCAGCCACTTCACGCTTCATATTAGGCCACCAAAATATCTCTTTCAAATCCTGGTACATCTTAGCACTTCCTGGATGAATCGAGTACTTAGAATCGTGAGCTTCCGCAAGAATCACCGTTTGATTTCCTTTTATCCCAAGACACGATTCGCCTTTGAAGAACATGGTTCCTTGCTCGTCTAGAGTGAAATCCATGGCTAGGCCTTCCTCCTTTTTAGCCTTGATTTTAGAAATTTTATCGTCATCTTTCTGGCCTTCTCTAACTCGATCCTCCAGTGTTGGCTTTACTTCCAGTGCAGCTACAATTCCTTGCGGAACAACTTCCGACCTTAGCTTCTGAAATTCCTTACATAACTCTGGTTGATCTTCCATTGTCAATGTATTAGCGCTATGGATCTTTCGACTCAGAGCATCCGCTACTACATTGGCTTTTCCGGGGTGATAATGAATTCCCACATTATAATCCTTAATTAGCTCCAGCCATCTTCGCTGTCTCATATTAAGATCTGCTTGAGTGAATATGTATTTCAGGCTCTTATGGTGTGTATATATCTCACATCTATTTCCTATGAGATAATGACGCCATATCTTCAAAGCATGCACTACGGCACCTAACTCCAAATCATGCGTTGGGTAATTCACTTCATGCGGTCTTAACTGTCTCGACGCATAAGCAACGACTTTGCCTTCTTGCATTAACACACACCCCAGGCCTTGCTTTGAAGCATCGCAATAGATATCAAATCCATTCTGCACATCTGGCAACACTAATACGGGGGCTGAAATTACAGAAATTAGAAAATCAGAATTAACCGAATTATTTTTAAACTGAAAAACCGATTTACTGCGTCATGCTTTCGTCAGCCTTGGCCTGGACTAACCGACGCGTGACACGTGGCTCCAGTCCATGGACTCGGTCCACGGGACCGCCTCTGGTCCACCGCAGACACGGTCCATGGCGCTTCGGCTCTGCACTCGACACGCGGTGGCACGCGGTTGGCCGCGGAGCCGGTGCGATCTTGCGCGCATAGGTTCGATCGGACGACGCTGGGCAGAGGGACACGCGGCTACGGCTCGATCGCCCGATTTGGATCCGACGGCTACCGATACTCGAGATGCTTACCCACGCGGCACGATCCGGAGCGTCAAGCGGAGATCGAACGGCTGGCAGAGCTCCAACCCAGCGATGGCGATGCGGCGGCGCAGCTTCACTGGTAGTGGAGAAGACGATGTCGGCGATGGCGTTTCTGTGACGATCCGGCGGCAGGGAACGGCGAGGAAGGTGCGTCACGGTCCAAGGGTCACGGATCTGGGACCGGCACGGCTCGGGACGGCGTGACGACGGCCCAAAACGAACGGAAACCACAGCGGGGGCTTCGGCAACTCCGGCGAGCTCGTACGGGCAGGTGAGGGCGTCTCGGCGTGCGAGAATCGACCAACGGGTGCGGCGCGGGGTGAGGGTTTCAGCGCCCGCGGCGGTGCCTTAAATAGGCGCATGGGGAGGCGTGCGCAGCGCGGATTTCAGAGGCGGTTCTGTGGCGGCGGCGGACTCCGGCGGCGATACGAAGAGGCGACGCGGCTTCATCACCAGCGTCCACGTGGCCTCCATCCGATGGCTGCAGGCGAGAGGAGACGCGGCAGAAGCGCGGCCATTGGATCTCGATCCAACGGTCGACGGATTAGGGTTAGGGTTTCGGCGGCAAAACGGGCTGCGCGGGCTGCCTGGGCCGCACAGTTCACGGGCCGGCCCGACACTGTTCATTATCTTTTCAAAAGGATTTCTCATTTAAAATAATTACAGAAATTTATTTTATTTGTTTCAAGCAATAAATTAATCAGGAGAATTCTAAGAAAATTCTCAAAAATACTTTGAGATATTCTGGACTCAAATAAAATATTTCTGGCAAAATTTTATTTTAACTTTGCATAAATTTAAATAGTTTTGGACAAAGGACCAATATACTTAATTTAAAATTAATTCAAATAAATCCAGAAAAATCCAAATAAATTCTAGAAAAATCATAAAATGCACAAATGACAATAAAATAATATTTAGGCGAATTTTGGGATGTTACACAATACATGCACAACTTTCACACACACAATAACTCCAGCCACCAGCCAATGCCCCCAAAGGCCTTCTTTTATAGCCTCCAAGCCAAAACTAGCCGTTGGGGAGAAAATCTGGAAAAAACTCAGAATTTCCAGTGCTACCACTCTACTAGGCCCGGTAGCACTGGCCTACAGGCCAACGGCTACAAAACTAGCCGTTACAGGAAATCCGATAGCACCTGCTAACTGGGAGGGGTGCTACCGCTCAAGCGGTAGCACCAGCCTTGGACCCTGGTAGCACCGAATCTGAGCCAACCACAAAAACACCTCCTCCGGTGCTACCGGGCTACCATGGGCGGTAGCACCGGACTGCCAATCCGCCCAAAAAATAGCCCTCTCTGGAAATTCTACACCGAGGGATCATCCGGTGCTACCGCTCATCCGGTAGCACTGGCCTGGCTGAAACCCAAAAACACCCTCTCGTGTTTTTATACGCCGCACTAGGTCCGGTAGCACTGGCCACCCAGCTTAGAACCAGATTTTACACAAAAATCTTTTCTTTTCGAATCAAACACCAATAAAGATTGATTTTTTGAGCAATGTGATGATCAACACATGATCAAGTAATTTGCAAAACACATTTGCAAACCCAATTCACATTCTCCAAAGAATCACATTAAGTACAACTTATTTGCAAATAAACTAAAGAACTTATGAGATCAATCCTCTTAGCCACGTGATGATCAACACATGATCAAGTCAATTTGCAAAACACATTTACAAACCCTATTCACATGCTCTAGGATCGAAACTCATAACCTCAAGTTCATTTGCAAAACACATTTTCAAATAACAACTCCAACTTATTTGCAAAACATGTTCGCAAATAAACCACGAATATATGAGATCAATCCTCTAGCCATGTAAGGATCAACACATGATCCCGACACTTTGCAAAACACATTTGCAAATGCCAACACATGCTCTAGGATTGAAACCCACAACCTCGAGCTTATTTGCAAAACACATTTGCAAATAACGAATCCATTCAATGTTTTGCAAAAACACTATTTACAAACTCAAGGCACAAAACACACTTAGCCTTGTGATGATCAACACATGATCAAGTCACAAGCTAAAATCTCTAATGCATGAGCTCTCTATTTGCAACACATGCAAATATCTAGCTCCATGCAAACAACCAAAACAATCTTAAGTGCATGAGCTCTATATTTGCAACACATGCAAATCTCTAGCTCCATGCAACCACTTTAAACCAAATTGCTTGAGCTCTCTCCTTTTACAACACATGCAAAACTTAGCTTCAAGTAATAACCACATAAACAACATTTCATAAGCTATCTCCCTTTTGCAACACATGCAAATCCATAGCTTTATGCAAAAACCAAATCAATTAAGATTTGATAAGAAGCAAGCATGAGCTCCCTTATTTGCAACACATGCAAATACTTTGCTCATGTAAAATACAATGCACGAGCTTCACCCATTCGCAACACATGCCAAATGGTTAGCTCCATGCAACATGATGAAGCTCAAGCTAAATGACTCAACCTCTCTTAATAGTACGGCACCTAACTAGCAACCTAATCTCCCATTCAAACACCAAGACTGGTAAAAGACTAGGAACACATCCTAAGCCCTAACTAGTTATACCTTTGCCTCTAACGATCCACTTGGAGTTTTTATGATTTCCAATCATCTTCTCTCCAGGATCGAATCTTCTTCTTGTTCACCAACACATGATGAACCTTCTCTAGCCCTTCTCTTCACTTCGGGATCACCTCTTGAAGCTCATCAACATATGATGACTTCTCGTTCCCGATTCTTTATCTTGTTGGACTCAACCTACTTCACAACTCATGGAAGATTGTTAGTCCAACAAACACGGTTGTCTCAATCATCATTTGCCCTCCATTAACACATAATGGATGCCTGTAAGATTGATTGAGCACAACCCAAATCAATTTGAATGATTAATTGGTGTCTTGAGTACTTTGATGCAACTAATGCTTCATTATACTCAAGAACTTTTCGTTTGTCCTTAATCAACAAAGAGACACAATCAACACACGATGAAATATTCTTTGATTTATTGAAAGACAACCGAACTCAATTTAAACTTCATTTAAATTGACATGAGTATATATAACTACACAAGTTTTATGTACACAATATGATGGTTATTAATGATCCAAATATGTTTGAGTGATGGAAATGGATCAATACATTTAGACAATCAACTATAGAACAAACTCCATTAGGTATGTGCATATAATTAATTGAACATGGAATCAATATGCACATAATCAATCTTAGATTGAATATGAGTTTATCCTATATTAGCATGAGTATACTACAACTACACAAGTTATATATATACTCAAAAGATTGTTTCAAAGTCTTGATCCTTTATATTATATGGTAAGAGGATATGGATCAATACAATTGAAATATCAAGTAAAATTATCAACTCCCCCTAGATGTGTGCATTCATGTATATATAGATTTAGAAACATAATGCACATATTTAGAGACTAAGGCAATGGAAGAGTTTATCTTTTAACTTGAATCCTAAGTATGTCTTACAATAGAGTGAATACAAGTGCATACCTTAGGTTTTCCATTTTCTATCCAAACTTGAGACTAATAAGAATGAAGCTCAATAAACATGTTAGTCTCATAATGATTAGATTTGTCATTAAACAAGGATTAAACATTAATATAAAATCAATCACCAAAACTAATGAAACTTGAACTTACAAGCTTCATGGGCAACAATGGCATCGGGCTCTGGGACAGGATTGAGGAAGTGGATGCATGGGGTTAGGGACAGATATGGGGGTCCCTTAAATAGGTGCTAGGGAGGTGGCGTAGTGCTCAACATGTGATCAACAAGGTGCTTGCCCAAGAGAGATAGGACAACGGCAGGAATCTAGGAAATTTCGACAGGTTGTAGGGCACGTAGAGAGAGCATCAATGGCGAGGAGATGGCTCAGCGGCGAAGACGACTTTGCAAGTGATGAGGCAGGGCAAGCAGGAGGCTGGCAAATGGGCAAAGTGCAGTGCAAGTCCTAGCGGCTTTGTGCGATGAGAAGGGGCGTGGAGGATGCTGGCAATGACAACCAAGCAAAGGAAGTGACATGGCAGTGTGGCTCTGTGCATGCATGTGCTGGCACAGTCAGGGCGCACACGGTGCAGCGTGGCGCCTGGGCGCACACTGAGCCAAAAGGGGTACCTGACACACTAGCCCGGCCAAAGAGGTGGCTCACGAGCAAGCCCGGTCGATCAGAGAGAAAGTGAAAGAACGAGATGGCGCCAGAGGGGGGTGAATGGTCCCAAAATAAATTTTCCCACCTCTTGGACAAATACTAGCCAAAGACTCAGTACTGCTTGTAATGAACAGAGACTAGAAAAACACAAGCAGTGTTCAGAAAACAGCACGATTTCAAAAGCCAATCTGTGATCTTAGCTTGCTCGTGAGATTCTAATGATCAAGATAGACTTGAATGCCTTCTCACACATCACAGCAAGCAAGATATCACAGGAGTAAACACCAAAACTCGATCAATTAAGAATTCATCATGAAGGGACAAAAGATTGGTTTCTTTGCAGAACTTGAACCAGGGTTGCCTAGAGGATTTGGATATGTTCTGAGTGAAGATTCATCCAATCAATCTCTCATCCTTGGCAACAAGAACCAGAAGCAAATCAAAACTAAAGAACTGCAAGTCACATATTTACGCACTTCATGAACACACAGATTTACAACTTGCAACAAGAACGCAAGGATTGCCTAAATGATTGAAAGCATCGAATCAAGAGAAGAGTTCATCAACCATGAATTTCAACAAAGATTCAATAGCATGTAGAAGGAGATGAGGCAAATCCAAATTACATAAAGTAAATTGCAAGTAAGTAAATGCAGAATTTAGATAGCAGAATTTAAGTGCGTAATGTAAATGTGTAAAGGAAATGAAACAAGAACATAAATGAAGAACATTTCATTTCTGGAAGGGAGGTTTACAAAGCCTCACAACAAAGTGGGCAAAACTCAAATGAGCAGCAAAAACCTCATAACCTTCTCCAAGAGGGGAGGCTGCCCCTACCCCTCTATTTATAGTGACCTGGGATCAATTCCCACCCTTGGATGTCTTGCTTCAATCCTAAGCCAACATCCAAGAGCCAAGATTTGATCCTTACACTGTCACTCTCAACAACTCTCAACTACACTCAGGCACTTTCTAGTACATCTGAAAGCAAGCTACACTTTATCCACTACTTTATCTTCCAGAACTGCAACCCTACAGCTCTCCTTGATCCAAGTAGTGATAGGATAGCTTCTCCACTGATCTCTTGTCTCTTGGAACATCACCGACTTCATCTCCGGCCATCTTCTGGCGAACTTCCGGCCAACTTGAACCTCCGGCCATCCCATGCCTAGTTCCAGCCTCCCTTCGCCTTACCATGACCACCAAATGAAGTCCTACATTCACAAAGACAAGAAATCCCTTCTTGGTTCCACCATGAACCCATCACAACAATTCGATCACGAGTTGGGGTTAGAAAGGACCAAAAACGGACCAAAGCATTTCAACCAAATGCAGACAAGCTGTTTTCAATATAGTAGGATCTTCTCAATTTTTTTATGATTTTATATGTTGTTCTACTTAAAAATTTATCAACATGAACAAGTTGTGTTTCAAAATTCTCTACAACTTTCATGTAGAACACATAATTTTTTGAGCACAGGAAGACCTTCGAAAAAGCATATTACTGCACGCTGTCAAAATTGGTCTGTCATACACGTGAAATGCTCTGTTAACCTTCCCAATTTTATATGAATTTTTATGTTAGTCAAATGAAAAACTTGTCAACATGAAAAAGATGCGTTTTGAAATTATCTACAACTTTCATGTAGACCAAATAATTTTTTGTGCACGGGAAGACCTTTAAAAAATGCTAATAAGAATTAGTCCGGCGCAAAAGAAAATTAGTCCGTCGCAAACGATAATTAGTCCGTCGCAAACGTGAAAGTCACTGTTAACCTTCCCGATTTTCTATGATTTTTTGTGTTGCTCAAATGAAAAACTTGTCAACATGAAAAAGATGCGTCTTGAAATTATCTACAACTTTTATGTAGACCAAATAATTTGTTAAGCACGGGAAGACTTTCAAAAATGCATATTACTGCATGCGAGTAAAATTGGTCCCTCGAACACGTGAAAACCATCGCGATTTGGTCCGTCATACATATGAAAGCCATCGCGATTTGGTCTGTCATACACATGAGAGACCACTACGATTTGGTCCGTCATACACATGAAAGACCACTGCGATTTGGTCCGACGTACACGTGAAACTCTCAGAAATTTGGTCTGTCGCAAATGCAACTTCCAATTTGAAATCAAATTAAAATCCAATCTCAAATCTAAGCTATCTTAGATCACATAAAATCAAATACTCATCACAAACATGGATGGACCTCCACATGGTCCTTCAATCTCCCCATTGATGAGTATATTGACAAACGACACAAAAGGCATAAATTTGAGTTTGAGTAAGATAAGAAGAAAGCAATTTGATTTCAAAACCACACATGGTCCAGAGAGAATAGACTGATAAGATGACCAAGTCACATATTTTAGAGCTAAAGCAAGGAAAGAGCAAGTTTTCCACAAAAAGCTCTAAAATCCAATCATAAGTGTAATGTGATTATGTGATTATGATCCACGAGATTTAGCAAAACTTTTACAAAGATCATAAGAACCAAATAAGCTTTCACATTTTAAGCTTTCACATTTTTAATGATGCATTTTCTATGATTTCTCCCCCTTTTAGCAATATAGGCATCAAAATGGAATTTTCTCCCCCTTTTTATGTATGAAATGCAACCTAAGGGAGCTTTGAAGATTATCCAAATGATCGTAATGACAAGATATGACACCAAGCTTATCAATCTCAGATTATGACTAAACTAAGATATGTCCAAGTGCAAATAACAAATTTTGCTCATAAGCTAAGTTTTGAAAATGTGTCATTTTTTTTAAGATTTGACAAGTGCAAAACTTAGCAAAGTTTCAAAGCTAGAAGCAAAACCACTAAAGGATCAATTGGAAAACCTAGAGTTCAACCTACTCAACACTTTGGAGAATTTTGAAGTGCATATAAGGTCCTTCTAGCTCATTTTTCAATTTATTCAAATTTTCTTTAAGACTTTGAAAAAACATAGCGGGGTGCAAATGTTTGACATTATTTGCATTCTTTACCCACTTATGTGTTTGATATTTGCATTTTTTTTATTGATTGACTCAAGCCATTTTCGATCATCTCAAGAGTAACTCTTAAGAGAATGATCTTGGTCATACACAATATATTCCAAGTTCATCCCAAATGCAATGGGAAGCAGTCTCGTGAATATAAAGTGTTGAGATCAATTTTGCACAAAAGAGTCAATTTTTTTTATTTCAATTTAGCACATATGAGCGATTTTGAAAGACTCAAATAAGGATCAAACAAATTTCACCCAAGTTGCTATAGGGACTCTAGAGAAATCCAAAATTTCACAATTCATGGTAAAAGCCCCTAGAGAAGAAACTTAGTAAGTAAAAGCAACATGTTTCATCAAGTTTTCATTTAAAGCTTTCAAGTTTTTTTTCTTCAGATTTCGCTTAAGCTTAGCATGATAAATGAACTTGGACATATCTAAGCTAGTGATTTTCTTCAAAAGATATAGCATGATGTATTTCATGAAGATTGAGTCAATTAAATAATAGACAAAGCTTATAAAACAGAAAATGCAATCTAAGTGCAATGAATGAACAGATTCCCAAACTCCCCCTCAACAAATGAATCAATTTTAAGGTCAAATCTGGTTAAAGTTGAGTTATTATCAAGATTAGGTATAAAGAAAACCCAAATGAACTCAATAACAACCAGAAAAACAGAATAAGGAGAAGAAGTCGAGGAGACTGCAAACTGGGTGGCTATTGAGCATAGAAAAGATAGAAGAGACTCACTATAGCTCAGACTCGCTCTTATCTTCCCCAATGACTGACATAGGGAAGCTGACTCTAGATCCCAACTAAGAAGTGCACACGCACCTGTCTACCAGGAGGCCCAATACACGCTAGACTTATAAGGCTGTGAGGAACTCAACCTAGAGAGAAGAAAGAACAGCTAATCACGCATGATAGCAACCTAAAGCACAAGATAAGAGATCCATGCAAAGCATGCCAGAAGTCTAAGTGAGTGAACTCAACTCAAGAAAATAAGCCCAAAAACACCGGAAGAAACACAAAGAAGAGAAAAGCTGAAGAGAATATATTATACATAATATACAAACCAGCTCCCTCACAATAGGCCGTAAGGGCTCACGACTCAAGCTCACTCCTCAAGGCAACAAATCTGGAGCTATCCAAAGGCTTGGTAAAGATATCGCTAATCAAGATCACTCTATGAATAGGCGCGATATCACCCTTCTCCACATGGTCTCTAAGGAAGTGATATCTAATGTCAATGTGCTTGGTCCGGGAATGCTGCACTGGGTTCTTAGCAATGCAAATAGCAGAAGTGTTGTCACAAAAAAGTGGCACACTCTCTATCTCTAACCTAAAGTCCCGCAAGGTAGATCTCATCCAGAGCACCTGGCTATAGCAACTGGCTGCAGCAACATACTCGGCCTCAGCGTTGGACTGTGCAACTCCGGACTGCTTCCTAGATGACCAAGAAACAAGAGAAGTGCCAATGAATTGGCAAGTGCCAGAAGTTCTCTTCCTATCTATCCTACAGCCAGCAAAATCAGCATCGAAAAAGGCTCGAAGAGATAGACAAGAAGAAGCAGAGTACCAAATACCATAATCAGTGGTAGCACGAAGGTACCTGAAGATGCGCTTCACCGCTTGGTGGTGAGAGACGCGAGGAGAGGCCTTAAATCGAGCGCACAGACACACAGCAAAATGTATGTCCGGCCTCGAAGCGGTGAGATACAGGAGGGAGCCAATCATACTCCGGAACTCCTTCTGATCAGCAAGCTCACTATCCTCGTCAAGCTCGAGGACAGTAGTGGTGGCCATAGGAGTCATCACCGACTTACCATCAGACATATCAAATCGCCTCAAGAGGTCCCGAGTGTACTTACCTTGGTGCAGGAAAGTACCCTCCCGAGTCTGCTTGATTTGGAAGCCAAGAAAATAGCTCAACTCGCCCATCATACTCATCTCAAACTCTGTGCTCATCACCTCAGAAAACTGAGACACAAGCGAATGAGATGAGCCACAAAAAATAATATCGTCCACATAAATCTGGACGAGAAGAAAATGCGACTCATGGTGTTTGATGAACAGAGTCTTGTCTACTATGCCCATCTTGAAGTTATGGCTGAGAAGATAAGACTTGAGCCTCTCATACCATGCTCTGGCGGCCTGCTTGAGTCCATACAAAGCTTTGGAAAGCTTGTATACATGACTTGGAAACTTGGGGTTCTCAAATCCTGGAGGTTGTTTGACATAAACCTCTTTCTCAATATAGCCATTGAGGAATGCACTCTTGACATCTATTTGATAGAGCTTGAGGCCCCGGGAAGCAGAAAATGCAAGCAGGATCCTAATAGCCTCTAGTCTAGCTACAAGGGCAAAGGTCTCCTCAAAGTCAAGACCCTCAACTTGAGAAAAACCTTGTGCAACTAGCCTAGCCTTGTTGCGAATGACAACCCCATCCTCACTCTGCTTGTTTTTGAACACCCACTTGGTCCCAATGACATTATGACCAGATGAACGTTCTACAAGCTGCCAAACTTTGTTCCTCTCGAAGTTTTCGAGTTCCTTATGCATTGCATTAATCCAAGATTCATCAGATAATGCATGAGTCACATCCTTCGGCTCAAACGAGGCAACAAAGGCAGAGTGAAGGCAGAAAGAAGACATACCCGTTCTTGAGCGTGTGACACACTCGAACAAATCTCCGATCATCTGATCAGGTGGATGACGTCTCTGAATATGATGGGGAGGACCAGCAGCAGAAGTGGCCTCTACCTCTTGAACAGAAGAAGTAGGATCAGAGCCACTAACTGCATGAGAGTCAGAAGGCAAGGGCTGGCCTTCCTGCGGTGCAGAAATGGAAACAGGTGGCACCTCAGGTGTAGAGGGGACTGGATCAGGTGGAACACCATCATCTCCATCATCCTCATCCTCTACAAAGATAGTCTCGGAAGAGGAGGAAGAGCCTGAGATATCAGGTCTAGCTTCTGGGCTAGCCTCATAAAGGTCACCTCGCAGGTCTCTACGATCCTATTTGCATCGCAACTCCAGACCCTATATCTACGAGAAGTCGAATAACCTAGAAAGATACCATCAGAAGAGCGAGACTCAAACTTATCCAGGGTACCAGACTTCAAAATGAAACACTTGCAACCAAACACATGAAAATGAGAAACACTGGGCTTTCGCCCATACCTCAACTCGTAAGAAGTGCGGTGCAAATGTGCTCTCAAGAATACACGATTAGAAACATGGCAAGCAGTAGCTATAGCCTCAGCCCAAAACTTCCTAGGAGTATCAGACTGCGTCTAGCATCGCCCGGCCATCTCTACTGTGGTCATGTTCTTCCATTCCACTACGCCATTTTGCTGAGGGACGTAGGGAGAGGAGAACTGATGCTCTAAACCAGACTCCACACAGAAACTCTCAAAATAGGAGTTCTTGAACTCCGTGCCATTGTCACTACGTATAGCTCGTAAGGCGCTTGGGAGCTCAAAAGACAACCTATGGACCAAACCCCTGAAATGAGAAAAAGTCTCATCCTTCGCTGACATGAAAAACACCCAAGAGTACCTCGAAAAATCATCAATAATGACAAGAACATACCACTTCCCACCCATTGACTGCACTCTAGCTGGACCAACAGTGTCCATATGTAAAAGCTGTCCTAGTGCATTAGTCATCACAACAGTGACTAGGGGATGTGAAGCAGCAACCATCTTGCCATGTCGGCAGGGAGAGCAAACTAAGTCTTTGACCATTTTGAGTTTGGGCAAACCACGAATGAGGTCATGGCTGCTAACTCGGGTCAAATGATCAAATCCAATGTGACTAAGTCTCCTATGCCAGAAGGAGAGATCACGAGATTCTGAAGCAATTAAACACCTAAGAGAGTCTCGAGAAGAAACAGAAAAATCAGCACGGAAGACTCTCCCAAATCTAGAAATCCCGCTAACTAACCCTCCTGATGAATTGAGGATTCTACAGGCATTACTCTTAAAACTCACCTCGAAAGAGTCATCGATAAGCTGAGAAACAGAAAGCAAATTATACTACAGCTTACTCACTAAGGCAACATCTTTAAGAATGAAATTGTCATTAATGCAGATGGTACCTTTAGCAATGACTCTACCTGAAGAAGCATCCCCAAAAGTGATCAACTCATCACCTAGGGCTCGGACTAGGGAAGAGAACCATCGAGAATCTCCAGTCATATGACGAGAACAACCGGAGTCGACAATCCAAACATCTCCCTTCCCCATCCGATGAACCAGATCAATGAACACGAGAGAAAGATGACTCAGTACTGGGACAAAGAGAAGATCTAGAAACCCAATACTGAACCACATGATGCCTAGAGGTGCTAGCCACAGAAGAAAATGACTGGACTCTGGCGTCTACATGATGCTCCACTCTCACACGACCAGAAGTAACTCTAGCAGATGATCTAGGAGCTAGAACTGGGTTGGCCCGCCGTGGTGCAAAAACCAGACCATCCCAGTAAGCCTGCCTAGATATCCTACCAGTAAACACCTCACGCCACTGATATCTACCTCGATGGGAAAAACGAGGAATATCAAGAGGACGACGGAAAGACTGACCACGATCAGCTCCAGGACTAAAACTCGACTGAACAGCATGAAAACCAAGTCCTGAACGCTACCCAAAAATAGGCGACTCTCTAACCTGTCTAGAAGCAGTGTATACCTTAGAAGCACACAAAGTCTGGGGATGACCCTGAATACCCCTAAGAGCAGCAACACGCTCACGCCGAGTGTTCTTGGCGCGCCTGAAGCAAAAATCTACAAGGTGACCATTCTTCTTACAGAAGGTGCATGTGTACTTCGCCTTGCTAGAGGCTGAAGCAACAGGAGTAACACCCTTCTCGTCAGAAATCCTATGGACAACTCCAGCAGACTTAAACACGGTGGTACTCACTTTGGGAGCTACCACAATCTCACCACTCTTGGAGCCGCGCACAATGGTGGGAGGATGCGCCCGAGCGTGCTCCAAGGGATCAAATCCTAGACCTTGATTGAATCTACTAATCTTGGATTGGTCTAGAATAAGATTGAGCTTCTTCTTGCCTCCAACAAACTTCTTGAGAGTGTTCATAAGATACTGGCAATCTCGAAAGAAAGATGCACAAGAAGAACAGGGGGAAGAAGAAGAAGAAGAACCAGAAAGATGAGCTCTCTCAGCACATGCATTTTCTCCTCAAAGACTGGTGCCTCAATCTTGAGGGCCTCACACGAAACACAAGATGCATTTCTAATTCTATGGGCTTGGTCTTCTAATTTCTTCCTAAGCTCGACATGGATTTTATCCAAGTCCCCCTCAATCACAGAATATCGCAAGCAACTTTCTTGTGACTTATCTAGTAAGTTCTTAGCAAGTTTAGCACACTTGACATTTAAGGATTCATTGTCAAGTTTTAGTTGCCTACAGCCCTCACATGAGCTGACTGGGTCCTTAGAAGCTTGCATTTCAAGTTCATCATTTCTAGAAAAAGCTTCCTAAGGTGATCGCTCATGGCATCAATTTCGGCAAGCAATTTAGGGCAATTTAAACATGAAGGAGTAGACTGAGCATGAAGAAAACTAGCCTCAACAGAAATAGCATCAACAGAACTAGTGCTAGCATTTTTCAACCTAAGACCATCAAGTTCAATAAGCACATTATCATGCAAAGTCCTTAGGTTCTCCAGCTCCACACGCAAGGCATCACAGAGTGTACAACTATCAGAGTCTCGGGAGGAACATGATTTAAGTGAAGCTAACTCCCGAGACAAGCTATCTACTTCCTTTTCTAACTCAGAACACCTCGACCTAGCCTTAGCATGAAGTTTGCCTAATTTACAGAAGGCATCATTTAACTCGTCGTAGGTTGGTACCTCATCCGTGTCGCTGTACAACTCGGAGTCACTTACTTCAATGGCACCTGCCGGAGAAGTCGTCGCTGCCCTTCCCCTTCTCTTGCAGATCGTCCTCGCTTGCATTACTCCAGTTCTCCGCGTCAGAGAGCTCGATGTCGTCCAGTGCGACGAGGACCCGGTGAAAGAGATTCTTGTTCTTGGCAAAGTTGCGGTACTTCTTCACCGGCGCATGAGCTGGGGCCTTCTTGTTGCGGTTCTTGTCGGTGTAATCGTTCTTGCCCGAACCGCCTTATTCGTTTTTGCCCTTCTCCAGCTTAGGACAGTTTGCTCGAATGTGGTTGGGGCCACCACACTCGAAACAGGTGATCATCCCACCTCTCTTCCTCTCTCTCACCCTCTTGTATGCATATGAAATTTTTGAGCAAGAAGAGCAAGCTCATTTTCTGGAAATTTTTCCATTTGGTCATCGCTTAGCTCGCAAAGGGCGGAGAGAGAGAAACCAATAGAAAAATCAGAAAGAGAGGATCCAATGGGGTCGGTGACCAAAGCCATCGACTGAGACTTCGTCTTCCGCGAGACGACGTTGATCTCATGAGTCTTGAGGTGGGAATAGAGCCCGTCAAGAGTCAAGGTCGACAAGTCAGTGGTGTCCTTGATGGTGGTCACCTTCATCTCCCAAACGCGCAAATCAAGTGCGGTCAAGAAATGTCGAGCATTATCCGAGTCAGGGTGTATGCAACCGACTGCTCGGAGGTCGCTCAAAATCTTTGTAAACCGACCAAAGCACTCGTCAAGACTCTCACCATCGTGTTGTTCAAACTTGTTGAACTCACGCTTGAATTGGTCCTGTCGAACCGTCTTGATTTGGGTAGTGCCCTCATGGTAAGCATCGAGGGTTACCCAAATCTCATGAGTAGAACGAAGGTGAGAAATCCTGTCATAATCACTTCGGCTAAGACCCTGTATGAGGATATTCCTTGCCTTAGCGTTCGCCTCAACGTCAGCCATATTGCCGGCCGTGACGTTTTCATTGGCAGGAACCTCATATGGGAGTTTCACCTTCTGCCATATCAGGAAGCCCTGGGCAGTGATGTATGACTCCATGCGCGACTTCCAGAATGGAAAATCGACTCCAGAGAAAATGGGTGGCTTGGTGGAATACTTGTCCATCGCCATGGCTCTTGAGCCCGGTCAAGATCTATGAAAGAGCAAAACCAGGCTCTGATACCAATTGAAAGACCGAGATGGCGACCAGAGGGGGGGTGAATGGTCCCAAAATAAATTTTCCCACCTCTTGGACAAATACTAGCAAAAGACTCAGTACTGCTTGTAATGAACAGAGACTAGAAAAACACAAGCAGTGTTCAGAAAACAGCACGATTCCAAAAGCCAATCTGTGATCTTGGCTTGCTCGTGAGATTCTAATGATCAAGATAGACTTGAATGCCTTCTCACACGTCACAACAAGCAAGATATCACAGGAGTAAACACCAAAACTCGATCAATTAAGAATTCATCATGAAGGGACAAAAGATCGGTTTCTTTGCAGAACTTGAACCAGGGTTGCCTAGAGGATTTGGATATGTTCTGAGTGAAGATTCATCCGATCAATCTCTCATCCTTGGCAACAAGAACCAGAAGCAAATAAAAACTAAAGAACTGGCCTTCGAGAATGGTGTCAAGGATAGCGAGTTAAAAGGAAAGCTTGCCACTCGAAAGATTCGAACCTTCAAAGAGCTCTTCGAGTTGACAGACAAATACGCCATACGTGCCGAGGCTCAAGACCATCTAAACGACCCTAAATCTGGCGACGAAAAGCCCAAGTCATCCAAGCAAGGGGCGAAGAGGAATAAGAACCATGGGGAGAAGCGAAAAGTTGACTCCACCATAGCCGCGGTCAAAAGGAGCAAGGCACGCAACATTGGCGACAACAAGGGTCGAAGCCGTGGGGGAGGCAAATACTACCCAATCCATCACATGGACAAACACGACTTCGATGAGTGCCAGATGATCAGCAAGAAGGTGATGGAGAAACTCAAGGCTGCCCTCGTCAAGCGCGGGGTCGAGCAAGCCAAAGAGAAGCCCCAGGACGATGAGCCTGAATATCGCGGGGCTGATCACAAGATGGCGCACTCTTCGGGGGATCTGCCACATATGAGTCCAAGAGGCAATACAAGGCAGTCAGAAGTACCGATCACCTTCGACCAGTGGGATCACCTAGCCGGGGTCCCACATCCGGGTCGATACCCCGTGGTGGTCGAGCCCACCATCGTCAACGTTAAGGTCGTTCGAACCTTGATCGATGGAGGTAGTTCATTAAACCTCATCTTCGCGAAGACGCTAGAGAACATGGGGATTCCTCAGATAGAGATCAAAGCCAGAGCCGAGCCGTTCCATGGCATAACTCCACGATCATCTTCGATGCCCCTTGGACAGATCGAGCTACCAGTCACGTTCGGCACACCAGACAATTTTTGCACCAAAAAGATCCTCTTCGACATGGCGGATTTTGAGACCGCCTACAACATGATCTTAGGCCGCCCAATGCTAACCAAGTTCATGGCCATGGTGCACTACGCGATCAGACCGTCAAGATGTCAGCACTAAAGGGAGTCCTTGAAATCAATGGGGATCAGCGTGTTGCGGTCCTGTGCGATAGGAAGAGCCTGGAGATGGCCAAGCATCTCTACGGATCGGCAAGTAGCGTCGACGACAAGGGAGCTAAGCGCCAAAGGTCCAATTGTATCGACAAGGCCTCTACATCCAACAGTGCCGCCAAAGACTCTGTCGACGATGGAAAGAAGGATAAGAAGACCGATGGAGGCATCAAGACAGCGCCCCTGGACCCGTCGAAGCCTTCCAAGACAGTCAAGGTGGGTGTTGACCTTGATCCCAAATAGGAAATCGAGCTTGTCACCTTTCTTTGGGAAAATCGTGACGTGTTTGCATGGCAACCGTCCGACATGCCCGGGATCCCCAAGGAGGTGATAGAGCAACGACTAGCTGTGGAACCTAGCGTCAGGCCTGTGGTGCAGAAGCAGCGAAGATTTACAGAAGATAGGAAGCAGGCTATACAAGAGGAGGTAGGTAAACTCCTAAAGGCTGACTTCATCCAAGAGGTCTGTCACCCAACGTGGCTGGCGAACCCTGCCTCATCAAGAAACCCAATGGCAAGTGGAGGATGTGCGTCGACTACACCGACCTCAACAAGGCTTGTCCTAAAGATCCTTTTCCACTCCCCTGCATCGATCAGATAGTGGATTCTACTGCGGGCTGTGAGCTACTAAGTTTTCTAGATGCCTACTCGGGGTATCACCAAATTAGCATGTCTGCAGAGGATGAGAAGAAAACTGCTTTCACTACTCCCATTGGTGTATTCTGTTATGTTAAGATGCCTTTCAGTTTGAAGTTTGCGGGTGCTATGTATCAACGATGTATTCAAAACTGCCTGAAGTTCCAAATCAGGCGCAATGTGGAAGCGTACGTCGATGATGTTGTAGTCAAGTTGAAAACTGGGAGACCCTAATCAGTGACCTCGAGGAGACATTCAACAACCTCAAGAAGTACCGAATGATTCTTAACCCCGAGAAGTGCACGTTCGGCATTCCATCTAGCAAGCTTCTCGGTTTCCTGGTGTCCAGTCGAGGCATCGAGGCCTACCCGTGCAAAATTGAGGCCATCGACCAAATGCGTTCTCTACGGACGCTGAGGGATGTGCAAAAGCTCACGGGCTACATCGTAGCCCTTAGTCGATTCATCTCTCGGATGGGCAAACGAGGACTACCCTTCATCAAGTTACTCAAGAAGTAGGACACTTTCGAGTGGACCAAGGAGGCAGAAGAAGCTTTTCAAGATCTGAAAAGGTACTTATTGTCTCCATCAGTTTTAACTTCGCTTAACAAAAAAGAGGATCTCTTTTTGTACATTGTAGCTGCCACTCAAGTAGTAAGCACAGTCCTAGCAGTCAAGCGAGATTGCCCCAAGAAGAAGGCTAAGGTTCAAAAGCCGGTGTACTATGTGAGCGAGGTCTTGCATGACACCAACTGTGATACCCTCAGGTGCAGAAGATGTTGTACGCTATCCTGATGACTTCTCAAAAGCTGTGACACTACTTCCAGGTGCACAAGATTATGGTTATGATGACGTATCTATTGAAGGAGTTAATACACAACCGAGAGGCAACAGGGCGAATTGCGTATTGGGCAGTCAAGCTCAATGACTTCAGATTGATTTCGCACCGCAAACCAGCATCAAGTCAGGAGTCTTGGCGGACTTCATCGCGGAATGGACGCACGTCGCATAAAAAGAGCACAAGGCGGTCGATAACCACTGGACTATGTTCTTCGATGGATTGCTCATGCTTCAGGGCTCGGGGGCTGGCATCGTGCTCAAATCCTCGACAGGTGAGGAGCTTAAATATGTTATCCAACTCGATTTTCAAGCTTCGAACAATGTTGCAAAATATGAGGGACTGGTTAACGGGCTCCGCATGGCTGCGTCGCTTGGTATCAGATGATTACTCTGAAAGGGGACTCACATCTAGTCGTGAACCAAGTGCAAAAGGAGTACCAATGCTCGGACGACAACATGGCGGCATATCTGAACTAGGTTCTCAAGCTAGAGCACAAGTTCGAAGGGCTCGAGGTAAGGCATATCTGGTGATGTGATAATTCCGCCGTCGACGAACTTGTCAGGCATGCTTCATCCCGTTCGCCTACGCCTGCAGGAGTCTTCATCAAGAAACTCCTCAAACCATCCATCTCCCCCGTACGGGAGGCAGATGCTGCCCAACTCGGCTAGTAGCCTGGTCGAGTCAGCGAGGCAGAACCTGCAGACACGAAAGCTACACTACTCAAATGCGAGCCGACTTGGATGACTCCATTCGAAGCCTATCTCGAAGGTCGAGAGATCCCTGACAATGATGCCTCAACTGAGAAAAATGTGCGTAAGTACAGGCTATTCGTATTGGTAAATGGCAAGCTCTACCGAAAGGGGAGTAACAAAATCTTGATGAAGTGCATCATTCAGGAAGAGGGCACTAAGATATTGCTCGATGTCCATGGAGGCATCTGCGGTAACCATGCATCCTATCGCACCTTAGTCAGAAAAGTTTTCCAGCAGGAGTTCTATTGGCCGACTATCCTCCAGGTTGCTTGCGAGCTAGTGAAAAAGTGTGAGACCTGCCAATTCTTCTACAAGCAAACCACCCGACCAGCCTAGGCCCTACAAACTATTCCTCTATCTTGGCCTTTCTCTGTTTGGGACTTAGATATCTTGGGACCGTTCCCAAGATCCCAAGGAGGTTACAAGTTCTTGTTTTTTGCCATCGACACGTTCACCAAGTAGATCGAACCCGAACCCGTTAGGAACATCACCTCAAAAGCGGCTAAGAAATTCCTAATCAAGTAATTACAGACAATGGTAGCAAGTTCAAAAGCAATGCTTTCGTAGACTTTTGCGAAGAATTGGGTATCAAACTTTGTTTTGCCTCTGAAGCTCATCCTCAGAGTAACGGTCAGGTCGAACGTGCCAATGGCATGATCTTGCAAGGGATCAAGACCCGCGTGTTTGATAAGCTTAAGGCTTAATTAATTAGTACGTTGACTAGTCGAGCCACTGGTGAACATGTCTTAGCTTTGGTACTACCAGTGGTGGAGTGAGGTTCGACTTTTTTTATGAACCCAGATGGTGCAAGAGGGGGGCCCTGTTGTGGTAACTAGTCCATTCAATGTCGAAACCTTAGCGGGTAGTACTAGGTGAAGACAGAGCATTGTAAAGGCTTTGTCATGATTTCTCCGTCGACACACCAAAGGAAGTGTTTTAATCACGTGGCAACAAGAGATGATCATGTCATGTAGGTAAAGCACATAACCTCTACAGAGTGTAAAATCTGTTCGGATAGCTATGCTCGCGGTATTGAGCAATGCTCGGGAATTACAGTCGAGGGTTAGATTTTGTAAACTGAAAACTTGGATGCGAAGGTTGGATGTTATTGGAAAGTAGGAACATGAATTAGGGATGGATGCCATATTTATTTGAGAAATGCTAAAAATTATTATTTACTACTATTTGTTTTTCTGTCTTTTCAATCTACTTATTGTATTCATTTATAAATGTTATTTTACTGCAAAATAACCATGTTAGCCATTCCTTTGGAATAAGCCTTGCATATAGTTATGTTAGAATTGCATTTTGTGCACAACTTGTTAAGTGCTTTAAGTATTCACCCTTGCCATCAACAAATCACAAGTTGAGGAGTCTACACCAGCTCTTGAGGAGGAGTACTAGGGGGAGACAAATGTTTAGGGTGCGAGCCTTACCAGTTGCTTGTGGTATACTGAGGGGTTCATCTACGTTTTCATTCTGCTGTAGTTTAACTTGTTATTCAGTGTTTAGCCTTATGAGGCATATTCATGTAAGTTCGACCATAAGGTCATTCAAAGAGTATTATTTAATATATGATGTTTTTTATTATGTTTCCGCTGTGTATGATTGTGATATTTATCTATGTTGAGCCTATGTGCACTAGCGTGATCCTGGACTAGTGCGATATACACAAAGGATCTGGATTTGCATATTCAGGTCCCGACACACTCTCTATAGGTGTGAAGCATCGTCATTTATGAAAGACAACTTAGGGTAAGAAACCAACTTACACCAGTAGGTGAGAAAATAATTTCCAGCAATGAGATGAGTAAGAGAGACAAGGTAAGTCAAGAACTTATTAGTCTTGCAAGTTACTTTTCTCTTCAAAAAGTAATTTTGAATATCCTAAAAATGGCTAGACTAACTAGTTTTAGACCAACAGTTGACATGGCTATGATACCACCTCTGTTAGAACCCGAATATGCAAATCCAAACTCTCTATGTATACTACACTAGTTCAAGATCACGCTAGTCTACTAGAGGAAACATAGATAAAATATCAACTCCATACACAACAAAATAAAAAATAAATGACTAAATTCCATAAATAAATAGATATTATGATGACTTGATGGTAGAATTTACATTTACTATGCCTCGTAGGGCTTATTCACTAAATAAGATAAATTGCAACGGAATGAAAACTTCAGCGAAAAACCTATCGACTTGCCATAGGCAATCGACTGGGCTCAAATCCTAATAACCGGCTTCCTCACGGTATTCCTCCTCTAGAGCTAGTATTGACTTTTCTTCTCCAACGGATTGATTATTGTAAGGGTGAACATATAGAGTACTCAACAAGTTGTGCACAGAATACAAGTCTAATATAACTACATGAAAAGGCTTATCCAAAAGAATGGCTGATATGATTACTTTTGTATAAAGCAGATTTTAGCGAATGAATTCAATAATATATTGAAAGCACAAGTAAAAGAAATAACAATTATAATAAATTATCTAAAGATTTCTAAGTTAAAACTGCAAACAGCCTACACCAATTTCTTTACCTAGCACAGGCCTCCTTTCCTAATTTTTTTTATAAAATCTAACCACTGTGTGAAATTCTTGAGCATTGTTGTCTATAACTAGGGATACGGCTATTTAAATAGATTTACACTCTACATAGGTTATAGACTTTACCCATAAGATATGATCATTTTATCATGCTATGCACTAACACGCTTACTTAGGCGTGTGACTAAAAGATCATGAGAAAACCTTTCAAAAACTCTATTTGAACATTGACCTTGCTGATAAGCATGATCCTGTCGTTCCAGCCTCACACAGAGCAAGAGAATGGGAGGGACTCACCATTGGACTATGAATAACAACAGTTCAAAATATAGTTCCACTGCAACATGCACCTTCCCCAACCGTGTATATAGCTTGGTTTACCTTCTTAAGTATCATATGTCAAGCCTTGATAAATTACTGAGTTAGGTCTGTCATATTCCAGACATGTGGTTGTATGATTAGTCTAATTCAATAGCTTACAAGATTAAGTCATTAACTGACCGAGACAAGACTTCTAATCTACTTATTTATACAAAACCATATCAATTGATTCACACATAATCATCATCCCAGTGCCACACAGACCCACATAACACAGTCTCTTGCCACTTGCCTCAATCTAATTATTTATCACCCCAGTTGATTATTGTGCAACATATACCATCAACATCATATTATCATGTGACAACACATGACACACTCTTTTTATAAACATATTCCAAAATCATTTAGTTATATTGAGTTTGCAACATCGAAATGATACCAATAACCCGTTACCTATTAAGCACATTATTCACGTTCTAAACCAACACATGTTGATGATATATTAGTGACCAAGTATTAATTATCCATCCTAGGGTGAAAAATGATCATAGCATAACAATGACAATGAAGATATAAACAAAATTACTAATTCTTGAAAAAATTAAACAGTTCAAAATTTGAACTAGCATGCAATTATTTGAAACAAAATAACTTTTGTAAAACTAGGTTCAACATGATGAAAACACAATTTTCCTTTGAATAGATCCTGATCTTGATCTTGAGTGAGCTCTTCTCATTTGACAGCTCTCAGCACTTCAACACCTAAGTGAAACAATCGACGGAAAGCAAAATAAATACAAAATAGGGCAAACCAATCTCCAAAAATTAAATAAATATATTGAAGTGTAGGGATCAATTTTAGATAAATTTAAAAACTTGAACGAACTCCATCGGATTTCGTATGAAGCAGAACATACTCTCAAAAAAATTATCGTACAAATAAATCCATGAAATTGAGAGAGAAAGGAAAGAATATTCCTCTCTAAGAGACTGACAAGTGAGCTCGGGGAATATTCGGAATTTCATTTTAATTTTTGTAATTCAAGAAAATATCAAACACTAACATGTGCCCTAGACTAGGTCCATGGACAAAGTGCAGGGTCTACGGTGAATTCAGTGGATAATATGGTACTCAACAAGTCAATGCATAGTCTAGGGTTTCTTCCTTTGCTCGGCCCCCTTTGGTGCATCTCGTTTGTCGCTCTCCTCGATCGATTGGAGTGGAAAACGGGTGGTAGGGTGTATGTAAGACACATAGTTGGAGCTTGTAGGCTTTGGCAAAGGCTCAAAAATCTTTTGCTCAGTAGCTAGTGTTTTCTTGCTCCTCACCTACAAATGGGCAATTCAACCATGGCCACCGATAATCGGAAGTTGGGTGGAGGGGCTCGAGTCTGATAAAATCCTCCGTTAGATTCGCCGCTGGTCACTCCGAGCTTCCACGGCTACCTCCACCTAGGTTCCATGGTGTGCTCAGTGAAATGGGGAGGCGCAACTGAACCTTTGGGGCAAGGTAATTTGGTCCATATGAAAGCCCAGACAAACTGACCCAATATGGCTGAGCGACCGCCGCGATCCTTCGCTTCACTATGTCGACACCATTTCCTGATTTCCCACACCCCCACGAGTCCACGACTCTCTCCAGCACGGCCAGCCCAGCCTCTCCAACCCACCTCGCACACTGAGCCACGGGGCCCATATTACAGTGCCCCAAATGCAAGTGTCAGCAGTTTGACCAGTGGTGCGTGTCAGACCGAACGCCCTCTGTACGTGGGCCCTGGTATTCAAACCCCCGCGAGATCCGCGGACTAACCCCACGCCCTCGGAGCCCGAAATCCACCGTTCATCTGCACAATCAACAGTTGTTAGATCTCCCGGTGCATGAACCCAGTCCGCGTAGTCCCTTCTCCCTCGCGCTTTTTGATCCCCTCGAGACCTCGATCGCCACCGGCCAATACCCCCGGCCCCACAGGTCAGCGGAGGCCGCCGTTTCACCCCCCGGGTGAGATCGCGGCCGTCACATCGGCGATGGCGTCGACGCATCGCCTCCTCCCCCACCCCTGCCGTTCGGCGCCGAAACACCGTGACGACATCTTTACTCTCTCTCTCTCTCTCCCCTTCTCCCTACGAATTCGACTTGCCCCCTCTCTCTCCCCACTCAGCGCGGCGCTTTTACGTCCGAAGGTAGCAAGGATCGACCACGGCAACAAGAGAACGGGGGGAAAGCGGTTAAAGAACCGATCATTCTGAGATTTTTTCTGTCCCCGGAGAATTCGAATTCGGTTCCGCTCGGGATTCTCTGACCATGAGTCTCGCCGGCTTCCGCAGACACTTTGACCAGTTCTTTAGTAGAAGCAACGGTAAATTGGGTTGCTTTTCTTGGTTTCCTTGGGGCATGCTGTTTTCTTGTGGTGTTTCTTGCGAGGTTGACGATGGATTGTTTGTGTGTGCAGGGTTGATGGCGGCATCGCTGTCGGCGGCGAGCTGCGCAGACGAGGTGGCGAAGGCGGAGGGGGCGGGGTGCCTGGACGACGCTGCGGCGCTCAGGCTCAAATTGGTGGCCATGGCGGCGATACTGGTAACCGGGGTGATCGGGGTGGGCCTGCCGCTGGCGGGAAGGAAGCGGCGCGCGCTGCGCACCGACGCCGCCGCGTTCGTCGCCGCGAAGGCATTCGCGGCAGGGGTCATCCTCGCCACGGGGTTCGTCCACATGCTGCACGACGCCGAGCGCGCCCTCTCCAGCCCCTGCCTCCCCGCAATGCCCTGGCGCCGCTTCCCGTTCCCCGGGTTTGTTGCCATGGCAGCCGCGCTCGCCACGCTTGTGCTCGACTTCCTGGCCACAAGGTTCTACGAGCGCAAGCACCGCGCCGAGGCCGACCGCGTCAAGGCCGACGCCGCCACCGCGCTCGCCGCCCCCTCCGCCAGCGACGAGGACATCACGGTGGTTACCATCGCCGAGGACGAGCACAAGGCCCCGCTCCTACAATTACAAACACACGCCCACTCCCACGTGCATGGCCACGCGCATGGGCACGAGCTGGAGCAGGTGCAACGAGAGGGCGGCGAGGGGGAGGTGTCGGCGCACGTGCGCTCCGTCGTGGTGTCACAGGTGTTCCATCTGTTCAGTGGGGGTCGGGTTCACTGTGATGTTTAGTGCAATGCATCACTATAATCTGTAATTATTTTGTTTCTTGTAGATACTGGAGATGGGGATCGTTTCGCACTCGGTGATCATTGGGTTGTCGCTGGGGGTGTCGCGGAGCCCCTGCACGATCAGGCCGCTGGTGGCGGCGCTCTCGTTCCACCAGTTCTTTGAGGGGTTTGCGCTTGGTGGGTGCATTGCGCAGGTGAGGAACTCAATGAATTGGTGTTTAGCAATTCTCTTGTATGCGACTATCATGCATGATTGTGTGTGACAACTAAAATGAAAATGAAATTATTTAGATGATGTTAATTTGTATGTGGTTCTAAGCTCATGTGATCTGGGCTTGCTCCTTTAGTATTTGGATACACAAGGAATTGATATCTACAAATACTGGGCCCATGTTCCATCATCAGCGTTTCAAAGTTTGTTGAAATTATTGTGCGAAAATCAGATTTTTGACAACGAAATTAATCTTTTTCCAGTTGGTATTTCCTGTTGAAATTATGGACCAATAATTGCACACCTTCAGATGAACATAGACTACCATTTACAATATGAGTAAATCATCTTTTTCTCTAAAGTGTATGAATTGGATCCTAGTACAGTGAGTTTATTTGAAGCAGTTAACTTCTGTGTGATTTTCAGTATCTATCTCACTTTCTGTGATGGGGGACTTAGCTAAAAAACTGTTCAACATAATTTGATGGTACTACTAAATCCTTAATTTGTGGAATAGTCCAATTGATAGCCATATTTAATATGATATTCAGCAAATATGTCTTTGGTTTGTTTCTTTCATGTGTTCCATTGTTCAGTATCCTGAGCTTCCAAATAGCATGCTTTTATAGCAGTATATATGACATCAGGAGTTTTGACCTCATCTACACCATTTACATACTTCCAAATCATCCTTTGATGTTTCCAAAAACATTGTTTTGGCATTACTTGTTTTTTCTTTTTACATTAATCTAAGATGGTAATCACGATTCAAACAGTTGACTCCAAGAATATAAATGATTATGCCATGTACTTCTTATTAGTTTGAGATTATATTTTCCTTTCCTTTAAACCTTCATTGGTCAATTAAAATAAATAGGCTGCTATTACTTTGCCTATAACTGCCAACTACTTTGCCAATATGATTTAAGTATAGGAAACTATTCATGACGATGAAGTGGGGTGCTTATCTTATCTACTCACAGTACCATTATTCATGACGATGAAGTGGGGTGCTTATCTTATCTACTCACAGTACCATTCTTTTATACTTTGCTTCATTGCTTTCACTAGTTGGCTTTATGGTGAATTGGTGATGGTACTTTTCTCATCTAGATGATCAAATTTGACACACTACCTAATGTCCTTCCCACAGGCACAATTCAAGACCCTTTCGGCAGCAATAATGGCGGCATTCTTTGCCATTACAACACCGGCAGGGATCGCTGCTGGGGCTGGTGTGGCCTCATTCTACAACGCCAATAGCCCCAGGGCTCTAGTGGTGGAGGGCATACTTGACTCCGTGTCAGCCGGCATCCTCATATACATGTCCCTGGTGGATCTCATCGCCGCTGACTTCTTGGGTGGGAAAATGACAGGAACGCTGCGGCAGCAGGTGACCGCGTACGTCGCCCTGTTCCTCGGTGCGCTCTCCATGTCGTCGCTTGCAATCTGGGCCTGAACCAGAGGTCCCTGATCAGGTGAACGCAACGGAACCGACGTTCCAATATACTGTCTACGATACGTGTACAGTACTGATGTTTACGCCTTGTGGTCTGCTCGTCGCAGTCGTTGTAGCAGTAGCTCGTCTCCCATTCTTCATAGGATAACATGCCCTGTTTTTTAAGGGTATGAAAGGAACACACCCACTGATGGAAAACCGGGGCATTGTGTATATTGTATTTCTGGCTTGTAACAGCTACTGCCCTATTGCTGAATCAGTTCAACTGCGGTTGCTTATGTGAGGTGGTGGTGATCATCAAATTGTGTTGGTCGAGTATAAATTGCGGTGCCCTTTTGAAAAATGAAAGTAATTACCGAAATGTTAAGACTGAAGTTGCATCTGCTTCTGGTCCGCATAACTGCAATTTGATGTGTAAGCTGTGGCTTGGCAGTACACTGGTACTCTGTACTGGCTCCTGAATTGTCAAACGTCGAAGTAAGGGACCTCTAGTAGTAACTGAAGTTTCAGAGGGCGCTTGTGCTCTGCAGGTCGTTGGTTATCTTATCTAGGTTTCTTTCTGAGTAATCTCATGGAGCAGAATTAACGAGTGGCAGAATCCGAGTCGAAAAGCAATTAGAGATGGTTACAACTTGAACATCGTGTGCTTTATTTTATGCGTTCGCGTCCCCCTCTCCAAAGCTCCTGCTAAACTAAACAGCACAAAGGCAGCACGTCACCTCTATAAAGAAAACCGATGAGATCTGCGCGAGGAATATGTCGTTCACCACGAGAGAAACGCCTAATTACTAGAGATCCCTAGAGATAGGGATGTTGTGGAACTACAACTTAAGCAGCTTATTAGGGATAGGGATGTTGTGGAACTACAATCTAAACCGTCTCTATTCTTTTGGACTGTTTGATGGCGACGACGACCAATTTGGTAGAACCAACAGTGAAGCTATAGTATTTTGCTATGGTAGAAAATCAACCCGATGTATTTGTTGCAGTATTTTAAAAAGATCTTAATCGTTAATTTTTTTATTAACGGTTCACGTGTAACTATCAAAATTAAAGTCACAGAAAGACTGTGAATATCTTTTCTCCTGATAGAAGGCTAGTACATAATAATACTAGTACTAGAAACAGAGTGATGCATTAGATGTTTTGTGTAGCTTTCCTGCTCCACGAAGCTGCCATTGCTGCGGACCTGCTGTCCTCGCAGAGTGAAGAGAGAGAGAAATGAAGCGTCACAAGCGCATGGAACAGTTCAGAGCATATTGTACGAAGGAATACCTTTCTTTTTTTCCTTTGAGACTCTCTCTCCTCATGGCCGTTCTTTAAGGTTTCAAACCTTTAAACTTTAATGTATTCCACTATTGTCCATGCCTCACTTTTTGTCTATGCCTCTAGGAGAAGTATACTGTTCTAGTATTTTCTCAAGAAAAGATAAAAGAGTAAATTACACAACGTTGTGCCTAGCAGTGTTGCTGCAAAACCTCACAATAAGGGGCGAACTAAAGTTCGGGCCTTCGATGGAATCAAAGTTCCGGCGAGTTTGCTACGCTGGGACTGTAAGAAAAATATTGGGGGAAGCGCGTCCAGTCCAGCCTACTTACTCCATGTCCGCCCAAGCCCAATAGTAAAGTTCATACTCTTTCTGTTTCTTTTTACAAACCGTATTTTGGTCAGGGGTTAAGAAAGTATGCAATGAAGATAATAGTTCGGGGAAACGATCATAATATCTATGGTTTTAATGTCTTGGTAATAAGAGAGTTAGTGTAGATGTTTTCTCATCTCTACTTCTCTACTACTTCTAATTACGAGTTGGTGACTGTCCGTTCTCTGCCTCACGCGTTTCTTACTGCTCCCTTCTGCGAACGCTCCCACGCAAGAAAACCTATTCGTACTAAAAAAGCGGATCTCCAAACCCCACCACACGCATGCTTTCCTCTCGACGGCGTCTGTCTTCTCCCTTCCCCCCTCGCGCCCCGATCATCCGCCTCCCCATGACCGAGTCAACCCTCCACCTCTCCGATGCCCGCTTCGCCCCTTTGCCTCCCCGACGCCCACATCGCTCTCTCCTCTCTCTCTCTCTCTATCGATGACATCAGAGGGCATGGCGGCAAGGGTGGCGGCGGCGGTGACGGCATGACAGATCTGGAGGGCGTCGGCACTATCGCCCCAGCCCCCGCCGACGACAAGTAGAGGCTCTCAAGCCGGTAGTACTCCGCGAAGAGCGCGTCCTAGTCCGGGTTCGGCGGCAGCGACTGCAGCGGCGTCATCACCGCCGCCACGACAAGTCAGGCGTCTCCGGCGGAGAGGTAACCGACGCCGCCATCACCTGCGGTGTCTGCGGAGGCGGCAGCAGCGGCAAAGGGCCGTGCTCCGGGGAAGCTAACTCTGATTTGGGCTCCCTCTTCAAGAACGGCAGGAAGTTGAGGTCGATGGAGTCAGACGACAGAGAAGATAGCGGAGACGATGACGGCGAGGACTCCTTCATCTCCATTGCCTCTGAAAAGAGCCCTCAGCCTCCGTGTCCTCTACAACAACTCCCCGAGGGGATCACTTTGTCTATTGTACATGTTCAAAATACAGAATTTCTTCACTAATAATGGATCATCATTCTTGCTTGTTCTCGGTTCAATGCTCGAGCTATCAATTGGGCTTCTGTTTTGTTTATGCACAGGAAACTACGGTAGTGAGACAGCCACAGAAGGAATTGATTTTGAGCCACAACCATTGCTCCAGCAATAAAGGTGCACATTTTCTCTTATTCACATTACTAGAGTTTAGTTCTTTTGATAATTAAATTGTGGTACACATTTTCTCTTATTCACATTTCTGTTGCACTTTCTTGATCTTCCTTGAGCCACGTTGTTAGACAGATGTGCAGCGTATTATGGAACCTGACTTGGCGCCTCCAATCTTCAAGGATCGGATCAGCTATAGATAGAAACAGATCAGCTATAGATGGAAACATCCTCAGCGTTTATTATGCGTCAATAGACTAGAGTAGTTTCCATCTCTTTTCCCCTGTGTAATCTATTTATACTCTGTCCTCTCCTAATGAAGATTCATTGCGTATTTGCCAAAACTATCTCACGCTTTCATGGTATCATGAGTGGTTCGCCTCCTGCGACCCTCGCTTCTGCAACCTAGCTGCCAGCGACTGTCTCTTTGCGTCGCCCGCCGCTTTCTCTTCTACGTGGTCGACTGTCTCGCGTCGTCGCGTTTCCACCCTTTTCCCGGTACTCATGGCCATTTCTGTTCCAAATGAAGACCATGAATGCCTCGCCGCCGAGGAAGCCGAGCGCTCACGTCAGGCCTCCGAAGAAGAGCGCACACGGCTGCAGACGGAACGTACGCGCCTTGAGGGCGCGCGTGCGCATCTGGATGCCGAGCTTCAGCGACTATGTAACGCTGAGCTCGCCCATGCAGCCCGGCCGGATGACATCGAAGCCGCCACCATCGCCTCTCTCCACACACAGGCGGTGACGGTCCTCAACATCCGTTCTCTCATTCCCGTCGTCCTCGATGCTGAAACTCCAAACTACACGAAGTGGTGCGGCCTCTTCCTCCTCACCGTCGGCAAGTACGACCTCCCCGATCACGTACTCACCGACGCCGCCTACCCTGACAATCCATCCTGGGTGCGCATGGAGTGCACCGTACTCGGCTGGCTCTACGGCTCTACCTCCTCCAAGTTCGTCGAGGTCGTCATGACGCCGACATCCACCGCTCGGCTTGTCTGGCTCGGTCTCGAGGAACAGTTCATCGGCAACAAGGAGACGAGGGCGTTGTACCTCGATGCGGAATTCCGCAACTTCTCTCAAGGTGATCTTTCCATCTCTGATTATTGCAGCAAGATGAAAAGCATGGCCGACGCTCTTGGTGATTTAGGCGAGAGTGTCCTCGACCGCACCCTCGTCCTCGCCGTTCTACACGGCCTGAACGCCAAGTTCTTCCACATGGTGTCCTTGCTCAAGCGCTCAAAGCCGTTTCCGTCCTTTGCTGAGGTCCGCTTCGATCTAATGATCGAGGAACTCACCATGCAGCAGCCAGCCTCCTCCTCGGTTTTCCTTGCCACCGGGAAGAACTCTGGGGGCACGTCTCGGCCAACCAACGGCGGCTTCACCGGCTCCAACACAAGTGGCGGCAAGAACAAAAACAAGAAGGGCCGCGGCGGTAAGCACATGCACGGCGGCCGAAGCTCTGGTCACCAAGGTGCACCGTCCACACCTCCAACCGCTGGCCAGAGACAGGCTGGCCTTCCCAGTTTCTGGAACCCCTGGACTGGTACAGTCCAGGTGTGGCCTCATCTTGGGCTGCACTCCATTCTGGGACCGAGGCCCAACCTCGCCATGCAGCCTTCACGCTTTGGGACGCCGGCTCCCGCTCCGTCGGCCCACTTCGCAACCGCCTCTCTGCCAATTTTCGGGGGCATGATGGGCCCGGTTCGTGATCCTCTGCGCCCATATGGTGGTGGGCTGCCACCGGCAACTGAGCAGTAGCAACCTTCTGCACCGTGGACTCCTATGTCCGGTGCAGGACACTGGGTTCAGGCGGCACTCCTCAATTCTTTCAGCACCATGTCTCTACACCAGCCCCCCTTTGGGGACTGGTACATGGACTTCGGTGCAACCTCCCACATGGCTTCAGATGCTGGTATACTTCTTGCTTCTCACCCTCCACCCTCCTCTGGCTCCATTATCATCGGTAATGGTTCGTCTCTCCCTATTACTTCCGTTGGTTCTACCGCTATTCCTGCACCTCACGGTCGATTTTCTCTTCGGAACGTTCTTGTCACTCCACAAATAATTAAAAATCTGATTTCCGTTCGTCAGTTCACTATGGATAATAATTGTTCTGTTGAATTTGACCCCTATGGTCTTTTTGTGAAGGATCTTCGCACTTAGAACGTGATAGCCAGGTGCAATAGTTCCGGCCAACTCTACCTGCTGCTACCTTGGTCACCTCAGCCATATGCTCTTCTCACTGTTGCACCTTCAACGCTCTGGCATCGTCGTCTGGGACACCTTGGTGCTGAAGCTCTTTCTAAACTAGCCAGTTCCTCAGCAATTTCTTGTAATAATGGTGTTCCTGAGCCCATATGTCATGCATGCCAGCTCGGTCGTCACACACGCTCTCCTTTTGATGTTTCTCGTTCTCGCGCAACAGAGAATTTTGATTTAATTCATTGTGACCTTTGGACATCCCCTATCGCTAGCATCTCTGGTTACAAATATTATCTCATTATTCTCGATGATTGCAGTCACTATTCGTGGACTTTCCCTTTGCGCCTTAATTCGGATACCCTCTCCAAACTATCGCACTTTTTCACATACATTCACACTCAATTTGCTAAAACAATTAAGTGTATCCAATGTGATAATGGTCACGAGTTTGATAACCTGTCCGCGCGAAATTTTTTCGTCACCCATGGCATTACACTCCGCATGTCATGTCCACATACCTTCCCACAAAATGGTAGAGCCGAACGCATCATTCGCACTACCAACAACATAATCTGCTCTCTTCTATTTCAGTCTAATCTTCCCCCACCCTACTGGGTTGAAACCATGCACACCGCCACCTACTTACTTAACCGTCACCCTACAAAGACACTAAAGTTTCTCACACCATATTTTGCTCTTTACGGCATCAATCCCTCTTACTCTCACTTACGTGTCTTTGGGTGTCGTTGTTATCCTAATCTTTCTGCCACGGCGGCAAACAAGCTTTCTCCTCGCTCTACACTATGTGTCTTCCTTGGCTATCCTTCGGAGCATAAGGGCTATCGCTGTCTTGATCTCTCCACAAACCGCATCATCATCTCTCGTCACATCACGTTCGATGAGACGACTATTCCCTTTACAGTTGAACCTCGCCTGAGCTCTGATCTTGATGTTTTGACTAACGAGGACTACGTCCAGCCGCCCATTGGGCGTTCTCCGTTCAGTACTCATGTTCACGGACCGCCTCGCTGCCTCGGGACTCCCTCCCGATCGCTGCGAAACGCTGCGCCTCGGGACTCCTTCCCGGTTGTTGTCGGCCGGGCCGATAGGCATTTGGCGACCCCAACCCGGTCCCTGGCTCTGTCTCTGACCAAACTAGGTCGGCCCACTTCGTCCCTACGGATGGCACCCCTGCAGGTCTGGACCTTCCAGTAGACCACTCACCTGGTCCAGCCGGTGCGCCTAGCCCCGCACCAGTTGAAGCTAGTGCGCCTGGTCCGACCAGTGCGACCATACCTGGTCCTGTTGGCTCCGTGCCGCCCATCATCGCAGACACGCATCGGCTCTCACCCGGTGTGCGGCTACCCAATGATCCGCAACAAGCACCGGATGGTTACCCGTGGGAAGACCGGGTATCGTGTTCCGTGGAGCGTCTCACCCTTCACACCGATATCTTGTCGCCGATACCCACGAATTTTCGGAGTGCCCTTGCCGATTCAAATTGGCGGGCTGCTATGACTGAAGAATTCGATGCTCTGCAGTCTAACCATACGTGGGACCTTGTCCCCCGTCCCTCTGGAGTCAACATTGTCACCGGCAAATGGGTCTATCGTCACAAGTTCAAACCAGACGGGTTTCTTGAATGCTACTGGGTCCTTCGGGGATTCACACAGCGACCCGGTATTGACTTCGACGAGACTTTCAGTCCAGTGGTGAAGCCTGCTACAGTTCGCACTGTTCTCACCTTAGCGCTCTCCCGTGATTGGCCCATCCATCAGCTTGACGTGAAGAACGCTTTCCTTCATGGCACACTATCTGAAACTGTGTACTGCATGCAACCTTCTGGTTTCGCCGACACTGTTCATCCTGACTTTGTCTGCCACCTGAACAAGTCCCTCTATGGATTGAAGCAGGCGCCTCGTGCTTGGTACAGTCGATTTGCTTCGTACTTAACTTCTCTTGGTTTTATGGAGGCCAAATCTGACACATCCCTATTCATCTATCACCGCGGCGCTGAAGCAATTTATTTACTCCTATATGTGGATGACATTGTGCTGACGGCTTCGTCTAGTTCTCTCCTTAACAAGGTTATCTCAGCTTTGAGGGCAGAATTTTTGATGTAAGATCTTGGGTCTCTACATCATTTCTTGGGTATGGCTATCACTCGGCAACATGGCAGTATGTTCCTCTCTCAGAAACATTATGTTTTGGACATGTTAGAGTGAGCTGGTACGACTGATTGCAAGCCCTGAGTACTCCGGTTGACACTCAGTCTAAGTTGTCTGGTTACGGTGTTCTGGTGGATGATCCGACACACTATCACAGCCTGGCTGGTGCCCTACAGTATCTCACGTTCACCCATTCAGATATTGCTTATGCAGTGCAACAGGCCTGTCTCTACATGCATGACCCTCGCGAGCCTCATCTCGCCTTGGTCAAACGCATCCTGCGCTACCTCCGCGGCACTCTGGATTATGGTCTCTCACTTCACCAGACCAACCACGCTGAGCTGGTCGTCTATTCCGATCTTCGATTGGGCGTTGCCTCGACACTAGGAAGTCCACTTCGTGTTATGCGCTTTTTCTTGGAGATAACCTCGTCTCTGGTCCTCCAGCGCCAAAACACGGTCTCGCTCCAAAGTGTTGAAGCGTAATACCGTCTTTGTCGCTAACGGAGTCGAGATCACCTGCTCACGCCAGCCTACTTACGAGCTCCACGCCTCTCTGACGGCCGCCATCGTCTATTATGATAACGTCAGCGCCGTGTACCTCTCCAGCAACCCAGTTCAGCATCAGCGCACCAAGCATGTCGAGATTGATCTACACTTCGTTCGTGAGAAGGTCGCGCTACTTCGTCGCAATTTGCGGACATCTTCACGAAAGGTCTTCCTACATCAGTCTTCATTGAGTTCCGAACTAGTCTGAACGTCCAGTTGCCTCCTGCTCTGACTACGGGGGCGTGTTAGACAGATGTGCAGCGCATTATGGAACGTGACTTGGCGCCTCCTATCTTCAAGGATCGGATCAGCTATAGATAGAAACAGATCAGCTATAGATGGAAACATCCTCAGCGTTTATTATACATCAATAGACTAGAGTAGTTTCCATCTCTTTTCCCCCGTGTAATCTATTTATACTCTGTCCTCTCCTAATGAAGATTCATTGTGTATTTGCCAAAACTATCTCACGCTTTCACACGTTTTGACATGCGTACAGTTTGTAAGGTTTGGCTCACATCTCTAAAAATATTTATATAGGCATACAAAAATAACATATGTAGATTTGGCTCAAAAATTTCATTCATAATATTTAATTTTCATTAGGTTTTATAAATATGTTACGATAGAGATTAGTGATTAAAGTCGTGTTTTAGGGAGTGTCAATGCTCAAAATATCACTTCAAGGCGTCTAAAGGTTACTACAAATGAAATGAGCACATCATTTTAATGCTGAAGAGTAACTTGTGCTATACTGATATGTGGATTGTGGAATTGCCAGACATACATGATGTTTATTGAAGGGCTTTTCCAACTGAAGGCTTCACGAAGGTCATTGTTCCCAAAAAACCTGATTCAATTCATGATGACAAAACATTCCAATATCAGCATAAGAGGTTTTTGCATAAAACAAACAATCTCCAGAAAAAAATTCCTTACAAGAAGGCAAGCCTGGAGGAAGTATTTAGGAACTTGGCCTGTGATATTGTTAAAACTCAAGTCCCTGTGCCAATATGATGCTTCACGTTATCTTACAAAATGGTTATTAGGAATTGAGGAGAAACAACTGATGTATTAATGTCGTAGATCAAAGTTCTATATATATATAGTACCAGAACAAAAGGATTCCAAACTAAAGACAACATGATAATACTACTATACAACACAGTTATATCCTTAACAAAAGTGGCCAATAGCAACTAAAACTGATACAGATAAAATGCTTACAGTAACAATAATATCACTTTGCCTACTGTACGTGTTGAAAATACAGAATTTCTTCACTAATAATGGATCATCATTCTTGCTTGTTCTCTCTTCAATGCCCCAGCTATCAATTGGGCTTCTGTTTTGTTTATGCATAGGAAACTACGTTATGCATAGGAAACTACGGTAGTGAGACTGCCATAGAAGGAATTGATTTTGAGCCTAAAACCATTGCTGCAGCAATAAAAGTGCACATTTTTCTCTTATTCACATTACTAGGGGTTAGTCCTTTCAATAATTAAATTATTGTATGGAGGGTTTAATATGTCATGGTTCATGACTAAATGGTTCACTTCTCTATTATCTTAGTGTAGGACAACATGTGTTTTTTAAAATTCAACAGCATGTGTTTTTAAAATTCATTCATAATATTTAATTTTCATTAGGTTTTATAAATATTTTACGATAGAGATTATTGATTAAAGTCGTGTTTTAGGGAGTGTCAATGCTCAAAATATCACTGGTGACTGAAAGAGTTAATATACTGGTGAAAGGAGTATATAACGCGTGTCCGTGCGGTGGATCAAGAATTATACACTGAGCATCGATCATACTGTACATGCTATACATTATGCAAGTCGTGAGACCACACCGGTTTATTCCTAAGTTAAGAGCCTGAACAATAATTGGTTTTGTTCACAGCTAGCTACATCCCATTCAGAACCCGGTAGATCTCAAAAGTCCAAAAAGCTCAGCTTATTTTCAGCTTCGTCAGATGGTGGTTCAGGGGGACAAGTTGCTTGGTATGTTAATTGCTACATGGCATTGCTATTTGGTGTTCTGAAAGTAGCCATCAATTTCTTGCCCATTGAACTTCAAAGCCAATATTTTTAGTACAACATAAACATTTTCGTCACATAATATATACACTTAATATACACCCATATCACTTCACATCTGGCGATGTTGATCTATCATAGCGAAGAAATACAAGGTTGACAATATTGTTCCTTGCTTGATAATACTTTGCTTTTATCACCACTGCGTATTTTGTCATCATATTTTCATGGATCAGCACACATGCATTGTATTTAAGATGAATCTTAAATCCCCCAACATGTCCCTATGCGTGGTTGCCTGCTTTCTCACATGCACACTCAAACTCGAATAGAGGAGAAACCACGAACAAAGGAAATGGTTGTAATTGTAAAGAGGGAGTTTCTACTAACCATTTGATGGTAATTGAACCAGAAATCAGAATGTTAATCTGGCATCTCTCTCTCTCTCTCTCTTTCTGCTCAATATTTTCCCATTAACAACTGTTCCATCTCACATTAAAAGCGCTTTCATATGCTGGTATTAGTTTCTACAAGAAAGGCTATTATTCATCTTTATTTACATGTCGTTATGGTTATGCTTCAGAATACGTTGAGAAGGAGGCATTATCCCTTGGTCTTGAGAAACTATTCTTGCTTACTACACGAACAGCCGATTGGTATGTACCTGTATCCTCCTCTTTGCTTGGCTCATTGTATGGAGGGTTTAATATGTCATGATTCATGACTAAATGGTTCACTTCTCTATTATCTTAGTGTAGACATTGAATTATCATTTTGCTCTATTCCGATTGTGTTATGGAGATATTCAGTTACTATTTGGCTCTATTAAATTCCAAATTTCGTAGAGGACGATGGTTACAGTTTGTGCTAAGTGTCATCTTTAAGTTGGTCTGTGTTGGGTCTAGATTATGTTTATCAAATCTTCAGAACCCAGTAGATCTAAAGAATCATGCTTATTTTCAGCTTCGTCATTGGCGACAAAGTTGCGACCATTATATCATCATGTACTGCTCTTTAGATAGGTTCAACCGTATTAGTTTGGAGCCACCAGAACTTTCCACTGTTTCAAAAACGACATAACACTGCATCATTCCTTGTCAACTAGAGTGTCCATGACACGGCTGCAAGAATAATCAAGGCCCCTTTGTGCTGAGGTATTGGTGTACAAACTCTTCCCTAGAACCAGAGATCCCAGTCCATCCCACAGCATCTCTAATCACACAAAACATATTGGGCCACAGTTAATGACAAGCCACAGACCCAGAGTAAAATCTGCATATTGTTGGACTGAAGCTATGGTGGTATTGTGCTCCAACACTGTCTGTTCTTGGTTGCTAATCCAAAAGGTTAGACTGAAGTTGTTCATGTGAGTGAATAGTACCATTATTGGTTGCTAATCCAAAAGGAATTGAGCAATCAATGTCAATGGGTTCATGTGTGGGCTTTGGAACTTTAGTAGTGATATGATTTCACTGTTCATGCATATCAACTTCACTCTTTGACCCACCATAGTGCTGTCATGAATTTGTCCTGGTTCAGGATACTTCGGCCTGAACCGCTTGGTCAAGTTTCTTCCATGCTAATCAAATTGATAATTAACCACATACATGTGCTCCCATGTATACTTGTCTGAAGCATTTGCAGTTTTTTCCCCTCTTGGGCATCCGGTACTAACTAATATTTCTTAAAAAATTATCCACTAAACAGCCGAATGTCTATTTTAGAATGCAGGGCCTTTGCATGAATTTCGCAACAATATCAGACGTCCTGTAGAACACCAGAACTTTACCTTATTCTTTTTTTCACGAAGCCTACAAGAAAACAATATAATTTCTACAGAGAAAGTGTGAAATCCAATTCACGCGTGCCCCCAAACATGATCAAAATTTGTCCCTAAACAATTCAAATCTGTAGAGACCAGCGCCTATGACTACAGATAGCTTGGATAAATACCACTGCAAAGTTCGAGAAAGTGAAACGGATGTCTTATTGACATGTACCGCCTACACACCAGCAATCGGTTTTCAAAACAAAACCTTCTTACGGTGACATTTGTCTAGTTTAGCAGTGACAGAGTAGTGAGCTTGCCGATCTGAAGGACCATAAATAGCGATCAAAATGGGCGAATCATCACAAAACAAATGTTTTCCTCTAAAAGAACCAACCAAAACCTCATTTGATCAAAGAACAACAGAAGAATAAAATTTTCAAAGTAAATCAGCCTAGGTACGGCACTACCACATTTAAAAACCAGTAGTACCGGAATGAACAGTAACTCCGGCACTACCACCTTGCAAATCCCGGTATTACCGGATGAACAGTAAAATCAGTGCGATTTCAAAACCGAAATCGGTATATCTTTTGATCCACTAATACAAACCCTATTAAACTTTGTACACACCTTCCTATGGCTGTCAGGAACCTATTCCAACCTTCAATTGTAATGATTGATGTCAAAACCGACTTTTTTCAAAATTACCGAAGGTTGCACCAAAATCGAGTGAAAAGCTAAATCTTCACCCTGTACTTGCTCGTAGGGATTTGAAGATCAGGATGACCTTAGATGGTCTCTCACATATCACAGCAAGCAAGAACTCCAAAGAAATTTCCCCTAAAAGCTAAAGAACACAATCTACTGAAAATCCTCCTCTCTTAGTCAAAAACCGGTTTCTTGATAATCTCTTAATGAACAAGTGTGTCAGGACCCGAATATGCAAATCCGGACCCTCTGTGTATACCGCACTAGTCCAGGATCACGCTAGTGCACACAGGCTCAACATAAGTAAATATCACAATCATACATAGCGAAAGCTTTATGAAAGACATCATATGATATATACTACTAGTTGAATGACCTTATGGTCAACTTACATGACTATGCCTTGCAAGGCGGAATGACATATTAAACTGCAGCGGAATGAAAACGTAGATAACCCCTCAGTATACCACAGGCAACTGACAAGGCTTGCGCCCTAAACATTCGTCTCCTCCTGGAATCTTTCCTCCAGTATTGATGTAGACTCTTCAACTGATGATGTTGTTGTTGGCAAGGGCGAGTACATAAAGCACTCAACAAGTTGTGCACAGAATGCAATTCTAACATAGCTATATGAAAGGCTTATTCCAAAGGATAGGCTATCATGGCTATTTTATAACAAAGCAACGTTTATGGACAAATACAATCAATAGATTGTAAAGACTGTAAAACAAATAACAATAATAGATAGATTCAGCATTTCTTAAGTAAACCAAGTTTTCAATCCTAAGTCAAGTTCCAACCTTCCATATGGCAATCCTGCCATCCCAACCAAGTCTTCCATTTAATTAAACTAACCCTTAACTGTAATTCCCGAGCATTACTCAATACCGCGAGCACGGCTATCCGAATAGATTTACACTCTGCAGAGATTATGCACTTTACCCACACGACATGATCGTCTCTTGGTGCCATGCAATTAACATACTTCCTTTGGTGTGTCGGCGGAGAGATCATGACAAAGCCTTTACAGTGCTCTGGCTTAACCCGATACCATCCGCTAAGGTTTCAACACTGGTGGGACTGGTTACCACATCCAGGGCCCCCCTCTTGCGCCATGTGAATTACTCCATAACTCGGGAACTCACACCGACCAAGATAGTACCAAAGTTAAGACATTGCAAATTAATCAACTAGGCTGGCCCATACCAGAAATGTGGTTGCATGATTGACTCAGGTCAAAGGCTTGCAAGGTTAAGTCCTTAGAGTGATCAGGGCAAGACATCCACATACCCTCTGCCCATCGGTCCCACCTTGGCATACTCGCCCCTTGTCACTTGCCCCAATCTAAGTGATTATTACCCAAGTTGATTACCAAGCACCACGTGCTATCAACAATTCAACATCGTTGCGTGACATAACTCGCCACAACAACTCAATCTCATCGTGTGATCCCACATGACACACAAGTTCATAACGTTGTTCCATATCCCATTAGTCAAGATTAATTATCAATGATTCAAGTACATGTGATGACGTGGCATGGCTAAGAAACTAATACGGTCTAACCATCCCATGTTGATTATCATTACTAACCAACAATAGTGAACCAATCTAGGGTGACAATAGATCATGGCATACAATGACAAGGTAGGGTATAGATCAAATTGGTATAATAGCTAAGTCCCAATTTAAATTGAAACAGTTTTATACTTGAAATAATATGCAATAGAGTAAAACAATATAGCTTTTGTATAAACATGGGTTCAACATGATCAAAGCACAACTTGCCTCGGGATAGGTTCTGGTCTTGCTCGAACTTGATCTTGAGTCTTTGAATCTTCCTCCGGCGCCGCACAATTTAACGCCTACGCTGCATCAAGGAGAAAAGCAAATAAATACCAAAACAGAGAGCAAATAAACTCCAAAATTAAATAACATTCACCATTAAATAGATATCAATTTTACAAATTTTTGGAATTTGAATCACCTCAATCGGAGTTCGTATGAGGAGAACGACCTCGGAGAAGATTCAAAATCATAAAAACCTGAAAATTGGAAAATACCGAATTAATCCAATTATTTTTATAAAGAAAAACCGTATTATTGCGTCATGCTGACGTCATCGGAAACCCAGACCAATCCCGTTGAGCCACGTCTCCTCGGTCTATAGACCCAGTCCACGGTTTGATTCGATACACGTGCACCGGCTCATGGCTCCTCAAGATCCAGGCGACACTTGGCGAAGCGCGATTGGTCTCGGTGGTGGCGCGACTTGAGCCCTCCGCATCCGATCCAACGGTGCGTGGCTGGCAACGCCTACGGTGACGTGGCTTGACGCGAATGCCCCTACGTGGCGCAAATCTGCAAGGGTTCTTCAGATCGGACGGCCAAAAACACGTCCGAGCGCACCAGCGATGGAACTCATGGCGGCGCCTACCGGACTTGGGGAAGAAGCAACGACCACGACGTTTCCTTGCGGGATTCGCTTCGGCTTAGCACAGAACCGGTAGGGTTCTCCTCGGCGAACTCACGGATGCCCTTGTTGTTGCCACGATGCGACGGGCAGCGAGATATCCTCAAAAGAAGGCGGCGGTGAACTCTCATAACCACGGCGAGCTTGCACACGCAGCCAAGGTCTCAAATCTGGCACCGAGGGGCCTATTTATAGCCTAGGCGTCCGTGCGCGATACGGAAACTGAGGCGTCACGGCGGCGGACTCAGGAAATGTGGCGACGACGGACTCCGCGAAGACGATGACTGCTGTCCATTCGATCGCCAACAGGCGCTCCAGATTCTCCCCGACGTGGCACAATCCCGAACGTTCACGCCATCCACCGGCCGGGATCTTTTAGAGTTCAGAACGCCTCCGATAAATCGTAGCCATCCTTCGAGATCCAACGGCCAACATTGATTTGAGTTTCTTAAACGCGAACTGCCGCCGGATGACGATCTAACGGTCCTGTCCGAAGTTCCAGAACGTGGGCGGCCACAAGACGGTAAATGGGCCGAGCCCAAAGATTCTCGATCGATTTTCCGGATTTATTAATTAAAATAATTCTGGTAATTCGATTAAATGGTTTTAGGTATTAAACATTCCAGGAAAAAATCCAAGAAAATTCTCAAAAATACTTTGAGGTATTTTGAACTTAAATAGAATATTTTTGGAAAAACTTTATTTTAACTTTGCACAAATTTAAATAGTTTTCGACGAAAGACCAATACACTTAATCCAAAGTAAATTCAAATAAATCCAGAAAAATCCAATATATTCCAGAAAAACATAAAATGGACAAAAATCAATAAAATGATATTAAAGCAAAATTTGGGATGTTACAAACCTCCCCCCTTAACAGAATCTCGACCCCGAGATTCAGGGCTAAATAAAGAATAGGTTTGGAAAATCTGACTTCAAATCCTCTTCACGCTCCCAAGTTGCTTCACCTTCGGAATGATTGCTCCACTAAACTCTGCAAAAGAGAATAGACCGGTTCTCGGTCTTATGCTCATAACATCCAAAATTAAGGCCTACTCCTTGTAGATCAAATCCTCCCGCAGCTCAATTGCTTCTAATGGCATCGCGCTCACCGCACTCGAGACATTTCTTAATCTGTGACACATAACACATCATGCACTCCTGCCATTGACTACTGCAACTCCATCTGATAAGCAACCTCTCCTTGACGGCTAAAAATCTTGAACGGACCAACATATCTTGACGCAAGCTTCCCCTTAGCGTGAGACCTTTCGACACCTTTAAGAGGGCGAACTCTGAGATACAAAAAACATTATCTGGCTCGAACCTCAAATCTTGACGACGGTTATCAGCATAGCTCTTTTGCCTTGACTGAGCTACTTTCAACCTCTCACTAATCATCGCAACTCGCTCTTCGGCTTCCTTGAGAATATCAGGTCCAAATACCATATGATCTCCTGTCTCATTCCAATTCAACGGAGTACGACAGGTACGTCCATATAAAACCTCAAATGGTGACATTTGCAAACTAGTCTGTAACTGATGTTATAGCTAAATCCTGCATACGGCAAACACTTATCTCACGAGATAGCACAAGCTAAAGCATAAGCTCTCAGTATATCCTCAAGAATCTGATTAACTTCCTCATTCTGACCATCTGTCTGCGGATGATATGATGTACTAAAATTCAAACGAGTTCCCAATGCTTCATGCAGCTTATTCCCGAATCTCGAGGTAAATTGGGTACCTCTATCTGACAAAATCTTCTTAGACATACCACGCAAACACACAATTATAAATAGTCCTACCAACTGATCTCCTGAATAGGTAGTCTTAATGGTGTGAAATGAGCAACTTCGGCCCAAACGGTCAACGATGGCCCGAACGGAACCATATCCCTTCTGGATTCTCGACCATTCTCAACGCTAGGTATCTTATTACTGATTTGCCTCTTACTTCCACTCGTAACTCGCACGCATTTGTAATAAACTTGCCGATCTCTCGATGCAATCGCTTTCATTCTCTAACATACACCACACAAAGCGATATTTTCAGCGACTTCACGCTTCCTCTTAGCCTACCCAAAACCTTTCCTTAAAACCTGGATATATCTTAGCATTTTTTTGGAGGAATTGAATACTTTAGAATCATTAACTTCTTCCAAAATCAACTGCTTAAGCTCTTTCTTGTTCAATACATAGATTCGACCTTTAAACCGTGTGGTTCCTTGGTCATCCACGATAAAATCCTCAGCTAAGCCTTCATCTCTTGACCCACTTTGATCTGGTCTTCAAGCATTGTCTTAACTTCCAATGTAGCTATAAATCCTCGCACAATTTCAACTTTTGAAACTCCTCTCACAATTTCGACTGATCACTTGATATTAGTGTACTAGCACTCTGGCCTTTACAACTTAAGACATCGGATACCACATTAGCCTTACCGGGATGGTAATGGATCCCAGCCTTATAATACTTAATCAACTCCAACCATCCTCTTCGTTCCATATTAAGGTATGCACTTCGAACTCTTATGGTCTGTACATATCTCCAACAATAATATGACGCAATAACTTCAAAGCATGTACTACAGTAGCAATTTCCAATTCATGCGTAGCATAGTTCTCTTCATGTGGCCTCAACTGTCCTGACGCATAGGCAACAACTTTGCCCTTCTGCATTAACACACATCCAAGATTTTGTCTTGAGGCATCATAGTATATATCAAAACTGCGTTTGCACATCTGGCAACACTAAGACAGGTGCTATCGTCAAACATTTCCTTAATCACAGAAAACTCTTTTCGCATTGTGGCGTCCATGCAAACTTCTCCTATTTGCCTAAGCGGTCTCGGTTGCTCCCACGTAACATCGCTTGTGGTTGGATCCACGGTAACTCCTTTAGCAGTCATCTCATGGCAAGAAATTCAACTTTCTCCTTCCAAAAGTCACATTTGCTAAACTTAGCATACAACCATTGGTCTAGCAACCTTTCCAAAACTAATTCCCACTTGTTTCGCATACTTTCCTTTTCACTTGAAGTAAAGCAAGACATTCCACCTATACACCATAACAGCTTGACCAAATTTCCCATGAATCTTCATTCATACGATTCATACCTTATGCCATGGCATTGATCATTCTAGCAGACACAACTGTAAATTCATGTTGTCCATATCGTGTAGAAAACTCTGACTTAAGAACATTCCCTGCACACATTCTTAACTGATGATAACACAATCGAAACTATATCCTTGAGACAACTCCAGCTCCTTTTGACTGAACAAACAAATTACGATCCTGGGCAGCGAATACCTACCCTTTTAATCATCACTAAATTAAATGCTCGACGGTCGATACACATCCTTAAGCTCCCATCTTCAAACAGAATAGGCGCTCCCTATGGTGACAACTAGCTCTAGCGAAACACTTTTCTAACAACTCTTCAATCTGCTTCCTCATCTTGACTAGCTCATCAGTAGGCATTTGATGAGGTCTCTTTACTTTTGACGTTGTACCAGGCAGTAACTCAATAACAAACTTGATCTCTCGATCTGGTGGGATTCTTCGGAAACACATCTTGATACTCTCTAACAAGTGGCACCTCTTCAAAGCTGACAACTCTCACACTATAGACCTTTAGCTGACCAACACGAACCGTAGTCGTCCAAAATTCCATTTTCCCGCTTTCAGGGCTTTTAGCTGACACAATTCTTCGACCAAACTCCAGGACAGCTTGATGTCCGGACGACCAATTCATTTCAAGATGAGCATCTCGGTTCTGATATCCAATATCGTTCACTAGGAGTTTTTCTCCAACTTAACTCCATCACATTTTAGGTTAGATCAAGCAATACTATACTTTCTGGCAATTGGAATTCTCCCGAGCTGACAAGCTTCATGATCACCACCATACTGATCATCACTGCACACACATCACTTTCATGTGAACCACCATCACAGGTGCATACTTAGAAAACACCTGACCTTTCTTTTACCAATAATGCTTTTATTCCAACACTTCACCTTCCATCATTTCAGCCATCTTTACTTTATTTCTTTACACAAGAAAATATTTACATGGGATTCATGACTAGTCACTTTTTCCATTACAAATGAGGATATGACACTTGCATAGGGTAAAATCATTGATCTAAACTTCCTCGATTGGCATTGGCGCTGAAGTTTTGACTGGAACAGAATTGAGATTGACTTGCACTGGTGCGATCACTTTCTTATGAAGGCAATTGTTAGCAAAATGCCCAGGCTTGTTGCAGGTGTAACAAAGCTTAGGTCCACCTCTCTTCCTTGAGCATTCGTCGACTAAGGCAGTGTTTTCATTCAGTCGCCTCTTCTTCAACTGATTCTCCGTACAAACTTCTCTTGCGACTTTACTACTCACTCTTGGCGTTATGAACTTGACTGAGGTAACTTTTGGAACACCCATGGCTGTAGACAATGATTGTCTTCTCTGTGGGCATCGATTAGCATAATGGCCTTCCTTGTGGCAGTTGTAACACACCTGTGTTCGCTGTTGTGCAGCTACAGGTACATTGTTGTCTTCTTGTTGCGTCAGAACTGGTTGCTTCATAGGGCATTCCCTATCCCAATGACCTTCTTCATCGCACAGGAAACATGCTGTTGGTGATTGCCAATTACTACTTTTTTGATGAGGGCCAACAAGATTAAGGTATTGTCTCTTTAGCTCTTCAAGCGGCACCACTTTTGCAGTTGACGTTCCGCCTCTTCTCGACAACTTTTGAGCAACTAAGGCTCGAAGATTCTTTTGTCGATTTGAATTACAGAAGAATTATTGGATCCAAGGGACATTGAGCTGGACCATGATCTCGGCCTTCACAAAGATAACATGTGATGTCACTCATAGGACATTCTTCCAGAGAATGACTTCCTTCACAGTTGGAGCAATTAATCGTATGCTCGTCAGCGGTATGTCCTATTTCTCCACAGCGAATGCACGCACGATCTTCTGACTTGTTTGGTTGACAACACTTCAGAGAGCAACGCTTAGAGGTTGAACAAGGTGCAAGGATAATTTTCTGCTTCGTATTTGCTGTGACCATACTGTCTCAAGGTGAGGCAAAGAGATTACGAAAAGCGACAACAAACTCACTCCAAGTGATATTCCGCGGGGCTTCATGAACAGCACAATATTTCTTTCACCATTCCGCAGCAATTCCTTGCAACTGATAAGAAGCATACATGACTTTCTCATCGCCTTCACACTGAGCAATGAGCAGCTTTCTCTCAATGGTCTTGAGCCAATCATCCGCTTTCGAGGGTAACACATTTCCTGAAAACGTCGGCGAACGAGTCCTTATGAATTCTGATAACCTTAAGTAGGGACGAAAATCATTGCTAGCAGCTTGGAACACTTCGTTGACATTGGTCGGGCTACCATATTCTCGTGATCCGCTTCATCATTGCATGCATCAACTGAGTCTGAGCAGTCAAGAACTCTCTGAAACTCTGCATATCTATCTGTACTGATGGTTGAAGAATTGATCCATCATTGAGGTTCTCCTTGGATTGATTTTCACTTCCACTCATTCTGTTGTTTCCATGAATCTGAACCATCTGCTTGATTGCTCCACTGGGTTAGGGAAGAGGGAAATAGTATAGGTAAGAAGCAGGAATCCTAAAACAGGGGAGATATGTTTAAGCCAATAACTTAAGCAAACAATATTAATAACTTGGTATGGTTGCTTATATAAGCCTAAAAGTTCTGCAACACATACTTCACACTCAGCAATCAAGGAAGAACCAATTCATCCTATACACACAAAACTTACCGCCTACAGGGGTAACACTTCTATCTTAAGCAGACGCGACTCCCACACATGAGTCTCAACTGGCTACTCGAAGCATAGATCTTCTAGCTTTTGGAACACTTCATGGATCTACTCCTTCCTTGAGCTCGACAATTCCTTCATGATCTTCAGGGTTGACATCAAGCACTTGAGGCTTTCTCCTAAGGTGTGGTATATTGTCAACTACTAAGATAACTCAGATAAGGTTTTTAACTCGATCCAGCAAGGGAGAGAGAAAGAAATTCAGCAAGGGGAAAAAGAGAGAAATTCTGGCGAGGAAAGGAATAGAAGAAAAAGATAAGTCAAGAACATATTATTCTTTCAAGTTAATTCTTCTCATTAGAAAATAATTTTGAAGTTCCTATAGAGACGACCAGACTATCTAGGGTCAAGGCCTACAATCAGTATGGCTCTGATACCACTTTTGTCAGGACCCGAATTTCAAATCCGGACCCTCTGTGTATACCGCACTAGTCCAGGATCACGCTAGTGCACACAGGCTCAACATAAGTAAATATCACAATCATACGTAGCGAAAGCTTTATGAAAGACATCATATGATATATACTACTAGTTGAATGACCTTATGGTCAACTTACATGACTATGCCTCGCAAGGCGGAATGACATATTAAACTGCAGCGGAATGAAAACGTAGATAACCTCTCAGTATACCACAGGCAACTGACAAGGCTTGCGCCCTAAACATTCGTCTCCTCTTGGAATCTTTCCTCCAGTATTGATGTAGACTCTTCAACAGATGATGTTGTTGTTGGCAAGGGTGAGTACATAAAGCACTCAACAAGTTGTGCACAGAATGCAATTCTAACATAGCTATATGCAAGGCTTATTCCAAAGGATAGGCTATCATGGCTATTTTGCAACAAAGCAACGTTTATGAACAAATACAATCAAAAGATTGTAAAAACTGTGAAACAAATAACAATAATAGATATATTCAGCATTTCTCAAGTAAACCAAGTTTCCAATCCTAAGTCAAGGTCCAACCTTCCATATGGCAATCCTGCCATCCCAACCAAGTCTTCCATTTAATTAAACTAACCCTTAACTGTAATTCCCGAGCATTACTCAATACCGCGAGCACGGCTATCCGAATAGATTTACACTCTTCAGAGATTATGCACTTTACCCACACGACATGATCGTCTCTTGGTGCCATGCAATTAACACACTTCCTTTGGTGGGTCGGCAGAGAGATCATGACAAAGCCTTTACAGTGCTCTGGCTTAACCCGATACCATCCGCTAAGGTTTCAACACTGGTGGGACTGGTTACCACATCCAGGGCCCCCCTCTTGCGCCATGTGAATTACTCCATAACTTGGGAACTCACACCGACCAAGATAGTACCAAAGTTAAGACATTGCAAATTAATCAACTAGGCTGGCCCATACCAGAAATGTGGTTGCATGATTGACTCAGGTCAAAGGCTTGCAAGGTTAAGTCCTTAGAGTGATCAGGGCAAGACATCCACATACCCTCTGCCCATCGGGCCCACCTTGGCATACTCGCCCCTTGTCACTTGCCCCAATCTAAGTGATTATCACCCAAGTTGATTACCAAGCACCACGTGCTATCAACAATTCAACATCGTTGCGTGACATAACTCGCCACAACAACTCAATGTCATCGTGTGATCCCACATGACACACAAGTTCATAACGTTGTTCCATATCCCATTAGTCAAGACTAATTATCAATGATTCAAGTACATGTGATGACGTGGCATGGCTAAGAAACTAATACGGTCTAACCATCCCATGTTGATTATCATTACTAACCAACTATAGTGAACCAATCTAGGGTGACAATAGATCATGGCATACAATGACAAGGTAGGGTATAGATCAAATTGGTATAATAGCTAAGTCCCAATTTAAATTGAAACAGTTTTATACTTGAAATAATATGCAATAGAGTAAAACAATATAGCTTTTGTATAAACATGGGTTCAACATGATCAAAGCACAACTTGCCTCGGGATAGGTTCTGGTCTTGCTCTGGAACTTGATCTTGAGCTGCTGAATCTTCCTCCGAAGCGTCGCACAATTTAACGTCTACGCGTACCGAAGGAGAAAAGCAAATAAATACCAAAACAGAGAGCAAATAAACTCCAAAAATTAAATAACATTCACCATTAAATAGATATCAATTTTACAAATTTTTTGGAATTTGAATCACCTCAATCGGAGTTCGTATGAGGGAGAACGACCTCGGAGAAGATTCAAAAATCATAAAAACCTGAAAATTGGAAAATACCGAATTAATCCAATTATTTTTATAAAGAAAAACCGTATTATTGCGTCATGCTGACGTTATCGGAAACCCAGACCAATCCCGTTGAGCCACGTCTCCTCGGTCTATAGACCCAGTCCACGGTTTGGATCCGATACACCGTGCACCCGGTTCATGGCTCCTCGGCATCTGTGCTGACACTTGGCGAAGCGCGATTGGTCTCGGTGGCGGCGCGACCTGAGCCCTCCGCATCCGATCCAACGGTGCGTGGCTGGCAACGCCTACGGTGACGTGGCTTGACGCGAATGCCCCTACGTGGCGCAAATCTGCAAGGGTTCTTCAGATCGGACGGCAAAAAACACGTCCGAGCGCACCAGCGATGGAACTCATGGCGGCGCCTACCGGACTTGGGGAAGAAGCAACGACCACGACGTTTCCTTGCGGGATTCGCTTCGGCTTAGCACGGAACCGGTAGGGTTCTCCTCGGCGAACTCACGGACGCCCTTGTTGTTGCCACGATGCGACGGGCAGCGAGATATCCTCAAAAGAAGGCGGCGGTGAACTCTCATAACCACGGCGAGCTTGCACACGCAGCCAATGGCGATCCTCGCGAAACTACTCCAGCCAAAAGATGCGCATGAGCTCGAAGGTCTCAACCGCACCGAGCGCGTCACGGAATCGAGAGCGCGCGCGGCGGACTCTGGAAACGTGGCGACGACGGACTCCGCGAAGACGATGACTGCTGTCCATTCAATCGCCAACAGACGCTCCAGATTCTCCCCGACGTGGCACAATCCCGAACCTTCACGCCATCCACCGGCCGGGATCTTTTAGAGTTCAGAACGCCTCAGATAAATCGTAGCCATCCTTCGAGATCCAACGGCCAACATTGATTAGGGTTTCTTAAACGCGAACTGCCGTCGGATGATGATCTAACGGTCCTGTCCGAAGTTCCAGAACGTGGGCCGGCAGCGCACGGTAAATGGGCTGAGCCCAGCACTGTTCGACTGATTTTCCCTGATTTATTAATTAAAATAATTCTGGTAATTCGATTAAATTGGCTTTAGGCATTAAACATTCCAGGAAAAAAATCCAAGAAAATTCTCAAAAATACTTTGAGGTATTTTGAACTTAAATAGAATATTTTTGGAAAAACTTTATTTTAACTTTGCACAAATTTAAATTGTTTTCGACGAAAGACCAATACACTTAATTCAAAGTAAATTCAAATAAATCCAGAAAAATCCAATATATTCCAGAAAAACATAAAATGGACAAAAATCAATAAAATGATATTAAAGCAAAATTTGGGATGTTACAAAGTGAGAGCTTACCTAGACGATGAGGATATGATCACCAGAGGATACATCCACGAATCACTCATCCTTGGCAAAACAAGATCAAGAGAAGAAGAAACCAAACAAGAAAGATAAAAAACTCAAGAAGAGAGAAGATCAAAACAAGAGGCAAGACTTGAGTATGAATTTTGATTTTATTTTAGATCAAGAAGGTTAATTACAAAGCCTCTCACCTGAGGGCAAAACTCCCAAGTAGCACTCCCACATACAAGAAACTAAAATCTTGTAGAAACCCTAATCCTTTCTCCTAGGCTTAGTGGCTTAGAGCCTCACCTACCTGTACATCTCCTTATATAGAGGAGACAACCCTAACCCTAAAATCTGCACACACAAGTGGATACCATCCACATTTACATGGGCTAACTTGATAACCCAAAACACATAACGGGTTTTACACTCGCACAAACACGCTTCTCAAAGCGGCCTTCTTCATGACGCCCAATTCGCTCCACAAGCTTGAATTTACGTCCATATCCACTTTGTCTTGACCTAAACCACTTAGGCCACCACCGTGGTTTCTCAAACCGCCTCGATCCCCAATACTAGACAAATTACCAATTTGCCCCATGACCGGTCTTTTCCTTTCACTCGAAGCATCGCCCATGCTTCGACATCCACCATGTGGCCCCAATGACTTCCCGCCAAGTCCCTCACACACCTAGACTCCCCCAAACCGTCCTCGCTTGCAAAAGGGCCCATCACTTGGCCCACCTAAAGGATCGAGATGGCGAACAGAGGGGGGTGAATGATCGCAACTTAAAATTTTCCCACAAAAAATAATCCAAACAAGCCCGCGAAGAAAACACACAAGAGGAGCTGACCAAGATGAGCATTTTGTGCTATCTGGCCGATGCTACCGCACGAGGGCCGGTAGCACCGGAGAACGGTAGTACCGTAGGAAGAGCGGTAGCACCGGGCTTAAGAAGAGCTCAAGAACAGTTTGAAAAATAGCACGACCTAAAAGCAAATTTCGAGGAATCTTTTGATCGGCTGGACCAAAACTCACGGAACTTGGTAGATATGATCCTAGGGATGTTAGGAACTCATTCCAACCTTCAATCGTGAGGATTGACGTCAAAGTTTCGACCTTTTTTCCCTAGAAGGAAGAACACACCAAGTTTGCGCAAGAACCCAAGAAATCGACCTAAGGCTTGCTCGTGAGATTTTAATTATCAAGATGATCTTGGATAGCTTCCCATATGTCTCAGCAAGCAAAAGCACAAGTCTCAACTTCCACAAATGTGATTTACAAGATCATTCATTCAAGAACGCAAAAACCGGTTTCTTGCAAGAAGAACGCATCGATTGCCTAGATGATTGGGATATGATCTAAAGAGATTCATCCATCAATCAACATCCTCGGCATAAGAATCATAAGAATTTTAGAAGGAGAGGAGGCAAATCCAAAAGCATATAGAGGGAGGGGAGGCAAATCCAAATTACATGAATGTAAATTGCAAGAATGTAAGTGCAAAATTTAAATGCGTAAAGTAAATTCAAGCATAAGAGAAAATGATTTGCATTTCTGGAAGGGAGGTTTACAAAGCCTCACAACAAAGTGGGTAAAGCTCAAAAGAGCACAAAACCTCTAAAACCTTCAAGAGGAGGAAGGTCACCCCTCCTCTATTTATATTACCCTTGGGCCACTTACCACCCTTGGATGACTCCCTCAACCCTAGGGCAATCTATCAAGGGTTAGGATTGACCCGCTCACACACCCATGCAAGGGCTAACCCAAAACCCTCCACACAAACCGGGTTTCCTTGCACGGTTTTCAAAGCACACTAACTAGACCCGTTATCCTGTCAACTAGACTACGATCCAACGGCCCTCATTGATCCAAGCAGCTTCTAGCTAGCATCTCATCTATTCCTTGTATTCTTTAGCTTGCACCGACTCTGCCTCCGATCATCTTCCGACGATCCTCGACTGTCTGGACCTCCAATGCTCCTCGCCTAGTCCCGATCATCCTCCGCCTCACCATGATCAAAACCTGTGTCCTGCAACCATCAAAAACAAGAAAACACATCACATAGCAAATGTCCCAAAAGATATGCAATAAATTAATCAAAGTCCACACATTGAAATTCATCTTCACTCGTACTGGCCGGTGCTACCGCCCTCAGGCCGGTAGCACCGCCCATAATGGACCGGTGCTACCGCCTCCAGGCCGGAGCACCGCTCTATGCCAGCACCAGAAAACACCTTATCTAGAATTTTACACCTTCATGTCAAAATTGCCCTAAACTTCTTGCTGAAATTAATGCCATGAGCGATCACCTTAGGAAACTTTCTTCTAGAAACGATGAACTTGAAATGCATGCTTCTAAGGACTCAGTCAGCTCATGTGACGGCTGTAGGCAATTAAAACTTGACATTGAATCTTTAAATATAAATTGTGCTAATCTTGCTAAGGACTTACTAGCTAGGTCACAAGAAAGTTGCTTGCGATGTGCTGAGATTGAGGGGGACTTGGATAAAATCCAAGTCGAACTTAGGAAGAAGTTTGAGGCCTAGACCATTAGGATTATAAATGCCTCTTGCGTTTCTTGTGAGGCCCTCAAAATTGAGGCAGCCGTGCTGAGGGAGAAAAATGCACGTGCTGGTAGTTCTTCTCCTTCTGATTCTTCTTCCTCTTCTCTTCTGTGTTCTTTATGTGCCTCTTTCTTCTGAGAGTTTGAGTATCTCATGAGCACTCTCAAAAAGTTTGTTGGAGGCAAGAAGAAGCTCAATCTCATTCTAGATCAATCCAAGATTAGCCGATTCAATCAGGGTCTAGGATTTTACTACTTGGAGCACGCTAGGGCGCATCCTCCCACCATTGTGCATGGCTCCAAGAGTGGTGAGATCGTGGTGGCTCCCAGGGTGTGTACCACTGTGTTTAGATTTGTCGGGGTTGTCAATGGGATCTCTGATTAGAAGGTTGCTTCTCCTGCTACTTCTGCCTCTAGCAAGGCGAAGTATACTTGCACCTTCTGTTAGAAGGATGGACATGTGGTAGATTTCTGCTTCAGGCACCCCAAGATCACAAGGCGTGAGCGTGTTGCTACTCTTAGGGGTATTTAGGGTCATCCCCAGACTCTGAGTGCTCCTAAAGCACACACTGCTTCTAGACAGGTTAGAGAGTCGCCTGTTTTTGGGCAGTGTCCAGGACTCAGTTTTCAGGCTATTCAGTCGAGTTTTAGTCCTGGAGCTGTTTGTGGTCAGTCTTTCTACCGTCCTCTTGATATTTCTCATTTTTCCTATCGAGGTAGATATCAACGGCGTGAGGTGTTTTCTAGTAGGAGATTTAGGCAGCCTAATTGGGATGATCCGGCCTTTGCACCATCGTGGGCCAACCTAGTTTCAGCTTCTAGATCTTCTGCTATTACTAGTTATAATCTCGTAAGGGTTGAGCGTAAGAGAGACGCTAGGGTCCAGTATTCTTCTTTGGCTAGCACCTTGAGGCATCGTGTGGTTCAGTATTGAATTCCCAGGTCTTTTCTTTATCCCAGTACTGAGACATCTGTCTCTTCTATGACTTGATCAGGTTCGTCGGATGGGGAAGGGAGAGGTTTGGATTGTTGACTCTGGTTGTTCTCGTCATATGACCGGAGACTCTCATTGGTTCTCTTCCCTAGTCCGAGCCCCTGGTGATGAGTTGATCACTTTCGGGGATGCTTCATCAGGTAGAGTCATTACTAAGGGTACTATTTGCATTAATCAGAATTTCATTCTTAAGGATGTTGCCTTAGTAAGTAAGTTGCAGTATAATTTGCTTTCTGTTTCTCAGCTTACCGATGACTCTTTCGATGTAAGCTTCAAGAATAATGCTCGTAGAATCCTCGATTCTTAAGGAGGGTTAGTTTGCGGGATTTCTAGATATAGGAGTCTTTCATGCTGATTTTTCTGCTTTTTCTGGAGACTCTCTCCGCTGTTTGATTGCTTCAGAGTTCCGTGATCTCTCCTTCTGGCATAAGAGACTTGGTCACATTGGATTTAATCATTTGACCCGGGTTAGCAGTCACGATCTCATTCGTGGTTTGTCTAAACTCAAGATGGTTAAAGACTTAGTTTGCTCTCCCTGCCGACATGGCAAGATGATTGCTGCTTCTCATTCCTCAGTCACTGTTGTGATGACTGATGCACCAGGACAACTTTTATATATGGACACTGTTGGTCCAGCTAGAGTGCAGTCAGTGGGTAGGAAGTGGTATGTTCTTGTGATTGTTGATGATTTTTTGAGGTACTCTTGGGTATTTTTCATGTCCTCGAAGGATGAGACTTTTACCCATTTTAGGGGTTTGGTTCATAGGTTGTCTTTTAAGCTTCCTGGTGCCCTACGAGCTATACGCGGTGACAATGGCACGGAGTTCAAGAACTCCTGTTTTGAGAGTTTCTATGTGGAGTCTAGTTTAGAGCATCAGTTCTCCTCTCCCTGCATCCCTCAACAAAATAGGGTAGTGCAAAGGAAGAATAGGACCCTGGTAGAGATGGCTAGGACGATGCTAGACGAGTACATTACTCATAGGAAGTTTTGGGCTGAGGCTATAGCTACTGCTTGCCATGTTTCTAATCATGTATTCTTGAGAGCACATTTGCACCGCACTTCTTACGAGTTGAGGTATGGGTGAAAGCCAAGTGTTTCTCATTTTTGTGTGTTTGGTTGCAAGTGTTTCATTTTGAAGTCTGGTAACCTGGATAAGTTTGAGTCTCGTTCTTCTGATGGTATCTTTGTGGGTTATTCGACTTCTTCTCGTAGCTATGGGTCTGGAGTTACGATGCGCATAGGATCATAGAGACCTGTGAGGTGACCGTTGATGAGGCTAGCCCATGAGCTAGACCTGACATTTCAGGCTCTTCTTCGTCCTCTGAGACCATCTTTGTAGAGGATGAGGATGATGGTGATGATGGTGTTCCACCTGATCCAGTCCCCTCTACACCTGAGGTGCCTCCTGTTTCAATTTCTGCAAACTCAGGAAGGCCAGCCCTTGCCTTCTGACTCTCATTCAGCTAGTGGTTCTGCTCCTACCTCTTCTGTGCATGAGGTAGAGGCCACTTCCGCTTCTGGACCTCCCCGTCATATTCAGCGTTCTCATCCACCTGATCAGATCATCGGCGATCTGTTTGAGCGAGTCACTCGCTCAAAACCACGTTTGTCCAGTTTCTGCCTTCTGCTTTTGTTGCCTCGTTTGAGCTGAAGGATGTCACTCATGCATTATCTTACGAGCCTTGGACTAATGCTATGCATGAGGAACTTGAAAACTTCAAGAGGTACTGTCGGGACCCGAATATGCAAATCCGGACCCTCTGTGTATACCGCACTAGTCCAGGATCACGCTAGTGCACACAGGCTCAACATAAGTAAATATCACAATCATACATAGCGAAAGCATTATGAAAGACATCATATGATATATATTATTAGTTGAATGACCTTATGGTCCACTTACATGACTATGCCTCGCAAGGCTGAATAACACATTAAACTGCAGCGGAATGAAAACATAGACAACCCCTCAGTATACCACAGGCAACTGACAAGGCTTGCGCCCTAAACATTCTTCTCTTCCTGGACTTCTCCTCCAGAATTGATGCAGACTCCTCAACTGGTGATGTTGTTGTTGGCAAGGGTGAGTACATAAAGCACTCAACAAGTTGTGCACAGAATGCAATTCTAACATAGCTATATGCAAGGCTTATTTCAAAGGATAGGCTATCATGGCTATTTTGCAACAAGGCAGCATTTATGAACAAATACAATAAATAGATTGTAAAGACCGTAAAACAAATAGCAATAATAGATAAATTTAGCATTTCCCATGTAAACCAAGTTTCCAATCCTAAATCAAGTTCCAACCTTCCATATAGCAATCCCGCCATCCAAACCAGGTTATCTATTTTAATTCAACTAACCCTTAACTGTAATTCCCGAGCATTTGTCAATACCGCGAGCACGGCTATTCGAATAGATTTACACTCTGCAGAGATTATACACTTTACCCACACGACAGGATCGTCTCTTGGTTCCATGCAATTAACACACTTCCTTTGGTGTGTCGGAGAAGAGATCATGACAAAGCCTTTACAACGCGCTGGCTTAACCCGGTACAACCCGCTAAGGTTTCAACACTGGTGGGATTGGTTACCACATCCAGGGCCCCCCTCTTGCGCCATGTGAATTACTCCATAACTCGGGAACTCACACCGACCAAGATAGTACTAAAGTTAAGACATTGCAAATTAATCAGCTAGGCTGGCCCATACCAGACATGTGGTTGCATGACTGACTCAGGTCAAAGGCTTGCAATGTCAAGTCCTTAGAGTGATCAGGGCAAGACATCCACATACCCTCTGCCTATTGGGCCCACCTTGGCATACTCGCCCCTTGTCACTTGCCCCAATCTAAGTGATTATCATCCAAGTTGATTACCAAGCACCACGTGCCATCAACAATTCAACATTGTTGCGTGACATGACTCGCCACAATAACTCAATATCATCGTATGACTTCACATGACACACAAGTTCACATCATTGTTCCATATTCCATTAGTCAAGATTAATCATTGATGATTCATGTACATATGATGACGTGGCACGGCTAAGCAACTATGACGATCTAACCATCCCATGTTGATTTCAATATCAACCAACTATAGTGATCCAATCTAGGGTAACAATAGATCATGGCATACAAATGACAAGGTAGGGTATATAGATCAATATGGTATAACAGCTAAATCCCAATTTAATTGAAAACAATTTTATACTTGAAATACTATGCAGTAAAGTAAATCAATATAGCACTTGTATAAACATGGGTTCAACATGATCAAAGCACAACTTGCCTTGGAATAGGTTCTGGTCTTGCTCTGGTACTCGACCTTGAGTCGACGGATCTTCCTCCGAAGCGTCGCACAATTCAACGTCTACGCGTACTGAAGAAGAAAAGCAAATAAATACCAAACAGAGAGCAAAGGAACTCCAAAAATAAAATAAACTTCATTATTAAATAGATCTCAATTTTAAAATTTTTTAGAAATTTGAATCACTCAAATCCGAGTTAAAATGCAAAAGTTATAGCCTTTTGAAGTTTGAATTAATACTGAAAATACAGAAATTGGAAAATCGGAATTAACCGAATTATTTTTAGACTGAAAAACCGATTTATTGCGTCAGCACGATGTCAGGGTGACATCATCACCGAGCCGGCCAATCAGGCTCTGCCACGCATCTCGGTGCATGGACTTAGTCCACGCACCCGCGCTGGCTCACGGTGGACGCGGCTCACGGCGCTACGGTTCTGCGCCCGACACGCGGCGGCACGCGATTGGTCGCGGCGCCGGTGCAATCTGACATGCACAAATCCGATCGAAAATCCAACGGTCGGCGGATTAGGGTTAGGGTTTCCGGTGAAAAACGGGCTGCGCGGGCTGACTTGGGGCGCACAGTGCATGGGCCGGCCCGTTACTGTTCATGCAGTTTTAAAAGGATTTTTCATTTAAAATAATTACAGAAAATTATTTGATTTGTTTCAGGCAAAAAAATAATCAGGAAAATTTCAAGAAAATTCTCAAAAATACTTTGAGACATTTTGAACTCAGATAAAATATTTTTGGCAAACCTTTATTTTAACTTTGCATAAACTTAAATAGTTTTCGATAAAAGACCAATATACTTAATTTAAAGTTAATTCAAATAAATCCAAAAAAATCCAATAAATTCCAGAAAAACATAAAATGGACAAATAACCAATAAAATGATATTAAAGCAAATTTTGGGATGTTACAAACCTCCCCCCTTAACAGAATCCCGTCCCTGAGATTCAGGGTTAAATAAAGAATAGGTTTGGAAAATCTGACTTCAAATCCTCTTCACGCTCCCAAGTTGCTTCACCTTCGGAATGATTGCTCCACTAAATTCTGCAAAAGCGAATAGACTGGTTCCTGGTCCTTCGTTCCACGTCCAAAATTTTGATTGGCTGCTCCTTATAAGTCAAATCTTCCTGCAATTCATTTGCTTCCAATGGCATCTCGCTCACTGCACTCGAGACATCTCCTAAATGACACATAGAACACCTCATGCACTCGCCATTGATCATGCGGCAACTCTAACTGATAAGCAACCTCTCTTTGACAGCTCCAAATCTTGAACGGACCAACATATCTTGACGCAAGCTTTCCTTTATCGTGAAACCTTTCGACACTTTTGAGAGGGCTAACTCTGAGATACACAAAATCATCTGACTAGAACCTCAAATCTTGACGACGGTTGTCAGCATAGCTCTTTTTCCTTGACTGAGCTACTTTCAACCTCTCACTAATCATCGTAACTCGCTCTTCGGCTTCCTTGAGAATATGAGGTCCAAATACCATACGATCTCCTGTCTCATTCCAATTCAACGGAGTACGACAGATACGTCCATATAAAACCTCAAATGGTGACATTTGCAAACTAGACTGTTAACTGCTGTTATAGCTAAATCCTGCATACGACAAAACTTATCCCACAAAATAGCACAGGCTAAAGCATAAGCTCTCAGCATCTCCTCAAAAATCTTGATTAACTCTTTCGGTCTGACCATCTGTCTGCGGAGAATACAATGTACTGAATCTCAGGCGAGTTCCCATCGCTTCATGCAACTTCTTCCAGAATCTTGAGATAAATTGGGTACCTCTATCCGACATAATCTTTCTAGATAGACCATGCGAACACACTATCCTTGTCATATATAGCTCTGTTAAACCATCTCCTGAATAAGTTGTCTTCACTGGTATGAAGTGAGCGACCTGGGTCAACGATCCACGATGACCCAAATAGAATCATATCCCTTCTGGATTTCTTGACAATTCTCAATGTTGGGTATCTTATTACTGATTTGCCTCTTACTTCCACTCAGAAATCTGCGCCGGCTGTAGCAATCATCAGGTCTCTGGTGAACTGCCTTCACTTGCTGACATACAACACTTATAACAGCATATTTAGCAACCTTACACTTGATCTTAGGCTACCAACCCTTTTCCATAGATCTTAATACATTTCAGCACCTTCTGGATGAATCGAATACACGGAATCCTGTGTTTCCTCAAGAATCAACTTCTTAAGCTCCCTCTTTTTCGGTGCACAGATCGAACCTTTAAACCACATGGTACCTTATTCACCCGCAGTAAAATCCTCAACTAAACCTTCATCATTCTTTGACTTGATTCTGCTGATTTTATCATCAACCTTTTGACCATCTCTGATCTGATCCTCAAGCGTTGGCTTCTCTTCCAAAGCAGTTACAAATCCTTGCAAGACCACTTCTACTTTCAACTTTTGAAACTCCCTGCATAACTTCGATTGATCACAGGATAACAATAAATTCTAACATTTTAATCCTTGATCGACTCCTGCCATATCCTCTACCTCAACTGAAAGTTGACTGAGAAAAGATGTATCTTAACTCTTGTGATTTGCACATATTTCCAATGAGATAATGACGCAATAACTTCAAAGCGTGCACTACGGTAGCAATTTCCAATTCATGCGTAGCATAGTTCTCTTCATGTGGCCTCAACTGTTCTGACGCATAGGCAACAACTTTGCCTTTCTTCATTAACACACATCCAAGATCTTGTCTTGAGGCCTCATAGTATATATCAAAACTGCGTTTGCACATCTGGCAACACTAAGATAGGTGCTATCGTCAAACGTTTCCTCAATCACAGAAAACTCTTTTCGTACTGCGGCATCCATGCAAACTTCTTCTCCTAATTGCCTAAGCGGTCTCGGTTGCTCCCACGTAACATCGCTTTTGGTTAGATCAACGGTAACTCCATTAGCAGTCATCTCATGGCAAGAAATTCAACTTTCACCCTCCAACAGTCACATATGCTAAACTTAGCATACAACCATTGGTTTAGCAACCTTTCCAAAACTAATCCCCACTTGTTCCGCATACTTTCCTTTCGACTTGAAGTAAACAAAGACATCCCACCTATACACCATAACAGCTTGACCAAATTTCCCATGGAACTCCATTCGTCATGTTCATAAATTCTGTAATGGCATTGATCATTCTAGCAGACACAACTGTGAACTCATACTGTCCATATCGTGTAGAAAACTCTGACCTAAGAACATTCTCTGCATGCATTCTTAACTGATGATAACTCAATCGAAACTATATCCTTGAGACAACTCCAGCTCCTTTTGACTGATCAAACAAATTATCGATCCTAGGCAACAAATACTTACTCTTTAATCCTCACTTCATTAAATACTCAACGGTCGATACACATTCTCAAGCTCCCATCTTCAACCAGAATAGGCGCTTCCTATGGTGACAAACTGATTCTGGTGAAACTTTTTCCTCACAACTCTTTGATCTTCTTCTTCATCTCAACTAGCTCATCAGTAGGCATTTGATGAGGTCTCTTTACTTTTGGCGTTGTACCAGGCAGTAACTCAATAACAAACTTGATCTCTCGATCAGGTGGCACACCAAGTAGATTCTCAGGAACACATCTGGATACTCTCTTACAACTAGCACATTCTCCAAGCTGACAACTTCCACACTATTGACCTTTAGCTAACCAACACGAACCATAGTTATTTGAAATTCCATTTTCCCGCTTTCAGGGCTTTTAGCTGACACAATTCTTTGATCAAACTCCAGGACAGCCTTATGCCCGGATGAACAATTCAATTCAGGAGTAGCATCTCGGGTCTGATATCCAATATCGTTCGCTAGAAACTTTTTTCCAACTTAACTCCATCATATTCTAGGTTAGATCAAGCAGTACTGTACTTTCTGACAACGATAATTCCTCGGGCTGACAAGCTTTATAAACACCACTGAACTGATCATCATTGCACACGCAACATCCTCAGGTGAACGGTCAACATAGGTGAATACTCAGAAACATCATTTATCATTAAGGCTTTTATTCCAACACTTCACATATCAACCTCTCAACCATCTTTACTTTATTTATTTAATCAAGAAAATCTTTACATGGAATTCATCACTAGTCACTTTTCTTTTACAAACGAGGGTATGACACTTGCTTAGGATAAAATCATCGATCTAAACTTCCTCGATTGGCATTGGCGCTGAAGTTTTGACTGGAACAGAATTGAGATTGACTTGCACTGGTGCGATCACTTCCTTATGAGGGCAATTGTTAGCAAAATGCCTAGTCTTGTTGCAGGTGTAACAAAGCTTAGGTCCACCTCTCTTCCTTGAGCATTCGTCGACTAAGGCAGTGTCTTCATTCAGACTCCTCTTCTTCAACTGATTCTTCGTACAAACTTCTCTTGTGACTTTACTGCTCACTCCGGGCATTATGAACTTGACTGAGGTAACCTCTGGAACATCCATGGTCGTAGACAATGATTGTCTTCTCTGTGGGCATCGATTAGCATAATGGCCTTCCTTGTGACAGTTGTAACACACTCGTGTTCGCTGCTGTACAGCTACAGGTACATTGTTGTCTTCTTGTTGCGTCAGAACTGGTTGCTTCATAGGGCATTCCCTAGCTCAATGACCTTCTTCATCACACAGAAAACATGCTGTTGGTGACTGCCAATTACTTCTTTCTTGATGAGGGCCAACAGGATTAAAGTATTGTATCCTTAGCTTTTCGAGCGGCTCCATTTTTGCAACTGACTTTTCACCTCTTCTTGATAACTCTTGAGCAACTATGGCTCGAAGATTCTTTTGCTGATGCTGGGTTGCAGCAGTAACTATTGGATCCAAGGGACATTGAGCTGGACCATGATCTCGACTTTCACACAGGTAACATGTGATGTCACTCATTGGACACTCTCCAAGAGAATGGCTTCCTTCACAGCTGGAGCAATTAATCGCATGCTCGTCAGCGGTATGTCCTATTTCTCCACAGCGAATGCACGCACGATCTTAGGACTTGTTTGGTTGACAGCAATTCAGAGAGCAATGCTTAGATGTCGAACAAGGTGCAGATATAGTATTATGCTCCGTATTGATTGTGACCATACTGCCTCCAGGTGAGGCAAAGAGATTACGAAAAGCAACAACAAATTCTTTCCAAGTGATATTCCGCGGAGCTTCATGAATAGCACAATATTTCTTCCACCATTCAGCAGCAATTCCTTCTAACTGATAAGAAGCATACGTGACTTTCTCATCACTTTTACACTGAGCAGTGAGCAGCTTCCTCTCAATGGTCTTGAGCCAATCATCTGCTTCCGAGGGTAACACATTTCCTGAAAACACCGGCGGACGAGTCCTTATGAATTCTGATAACCTTGAGTAGGGACAGAAATCATTGGTAGCAGCTTGGGACACTTGGTTGACATTGGCTTGGTCAGTGATATTCTGCATCTGCTTCATCATTGCATGCATCAACTGAGTCTGAGCAGTCAAGAACTCTCTGAAACTATGCATATCTATCTGTACTGATGGTTGAAGAATTGATCCATCATTGAGGTTCTCCTTGGATTGATTTTCACTTCCACTGATTCTGTTGTTTCCTCAAGTCTGAACCATCTGCTTGATTGCTTCACTGGGTTAGGGAAGAGGGAAATAGCATAGGTAAGAAGCAGGGATCCTAAAGCAGGGGAGATAGGCTTAACCCAATAACTTACGCAAACAATATTAATAACTTGGTATGGTTGCTTATATAAGCCTAAAAGCTCTGCAACACATACTGCACATTCAGCAATCAAGGAAGAACCAATTCAACCTATACACATGAAACTACAGCCTACAGGGGTAACACTTCTATCTTAAGCAGACGCGACTCGCACACATGAGTCCCAACTGGCTACTTGAAGCATAGATCTTCCAGCTTTTGGAACACTTCATAGATCTACTCCATCCTTGAGCTCGATGATCCCCTCCTTCATGATTTCCAGGGTTAACAGCAAGCACTTGATGCTTTCTCTAAGGTGTGGCACGTCAACTACCAAGACAACTTAGATAAGGTTTTTAACTCGATCCAGCTAGGGAGAGAAAAAGAAATTCAGCAGGGGAAAGAGAGAAATTCTAACGAGGAAAGGAATAGAAGAATAAGATAAGTCAAGAACATATTATTCTTCCAAGTTAATTCTTTTCTTTAGAAAATAATTTTGAAGATCCTATAGAGACGACCAGAATATCTAGGGTCAAGGCCTACAGTTAGTATGGCTCGATACACATACGCTCGGGACCGAATATGCAAATCCGGACCCTCTGTGTATACGCACTAGTCTAGGATCACGCTTAGTGCACACAGCTCAACATAAGTAAATATCACAATCATACATAGCGAAAGCATTATGAAAGACATCATATGATATATACTATTAGTTGAATGACCTTATGGTCCACTTACATGACTATGCCTCGCAAGGCAGAATAACAAATTAAACTGCAGCGGAATGAAAACGTAGACAACCCCTCAGTATACCACAGGCAACTGACAAGGCTTGCGCCCAAAACATTCTTCTCTTCCTGGACTTCTCCAGAATTGATGCAGACTCATCAACTGGTGATGTTGTTGGCAAGGGTGAGTACATAAAGCACTCAACAAGTTGTGCACAGAATGTAATTTTAACATAGCGATATGCAAGGCTTATTTCAAAGGATAGGCTATCATGGCTATTTTGCAACAAGGCAGCATTTACGAACAAATACAATAAATATATTGTAAAGACCGTAAAACAAATAGCAATAATAGATAAATTTAGCATTTCCCATGTAAACCAAGTTTCCAATCCTAAATCAAGTTCCAACCTTCCATATGGCAATCCCGCCATCCAAACCAGGTTCTCAATTTTAATTCAACTAACCCTTAACTGTAATTCCCGAGCATTGCTCAATACCGCGAGCACGGCTATTCGAATAGATTTACACTCTGTAGAGATTATGCACTTTACCCACACGACATAATCGTCTCTTGGTGCCATGCAATTAACACACTTCCTTTGGTGTGTCGGCGAAGAGATCATGACAAAGCCTTTACAATGCGCTGGCTTAACCCGGTACCACCCGCTAAGATTTCAACACTGGTGGGACTGGTTACCACATCCAGGACCCCCCTCTTGTGCCATGTGAATTACTCCATAACTCGGGAACTCACACCAATCAAGATAGTACCAAAGTTAAGACATTGCAAATTAATAAGCTAGGCCGGCCCATACCAGACATGTGGTTGCATGATTGACTCAGGTCAAAGGCTTGCAAGGTTAAGTCCTAAGAGTGATCAAGGCAAGACATCCACATACCCTCTGCCCATTGGGCCCACCTTTGCATACTCGCCCCTTGTCACTTGCCCCAATCTAAGTGATTATCACCCAAGTTGATTACCAAGCACCACGTGCCATCAACAATTCAACATCGTTGCGTGACATGACTCGCCACAACAACTCAATCTCATCGTATGACTTCACATGACACACAAGTTCACATCATTGTTCCATATTCCATTAGTCAAGATTAATCATTGATGATTCATGTACATATGATAACGTGGCACGGCTAAGCAACTATGACGATCTAACCATCCCATGTTGATTTCAATATCAACCAACTATGGTGATCCTATCTAGGGTGACAATAGATCATGGCATACAAATGACAAGGTAGGGTATATAGATCAATCTGGTATAACAGCTAAATCCCAATTTAATTGAAAACAATTTTATACTTGAAATACTATGTAGTAAAGTAAATCAATATAGCATTTGTATAAACATGGGTTCAACATGATCAAAGCACAACTTGCCTTGGAATAGGTTCTGGTCTTGCTCTGGTACTTGATCTTGAGTCGATGGATCTTCCTCCGAAGCGTCGCACAATTCAACGTCTACGCGTACCGAAGAAGAAAAGTAAATAAATACCAAAACAGAGAGCAAATGAACTCCAAAAATAAAATAAACTTCAGAATTAAATAGATCTCAATTTTACAAATTTTTAGAAATTTGAATCACTCAAATCCGAGTTAAAATGCAAAAGTTATAGCCTTTTGATGTTTGAATAAATACTGAAAATACAGAAATTGGAAAATCGGAATTAACAGAATTATTTTTAGACTGAAAAACCGATTTATTGCGTCAGCATGACGTTAGGGTGACATCATCATCGAGCCGGCCAATCAGGCTCTGCCACGAGTCTCGGTGCATGGACTGAGTCCACCCACCCGCGCTGGCTCACGGTGGACGCGGCACACGGCGCTACGGTTCTGCGCCCGACACGCGTCGACACGCGATTGGTTGCGGCGCCAGTGCAATCTGACGCGCACAGATCTGATCGAATGGCGCTGGGAAGGGGAACACGTGGCTACGCCTCGATCGCACGATCAGTAACCGACGGCTACTTGTACCCGAGATGCTTACCCACTCGGCACGATTCGGAGCCTCAAACGAAGATCGAACAGCTGGCAGAGCTCAAGACCGGCGATGGCGGTGCGGTGGCGCAGCTTCACCGGCAGCGGAGAAGACGACATCGGTGACGGCATTTCTACGACGATCCGGCGGCAGGGAACGGCGAGGTAGATATGTCACGGTCCAAGGGTCACGGATCTGGAACCAGAACGGCGAAAAGAGGCTCGACGACGGCTGAAAAAGGACAGAAACCACGGCGGGGCTTCGGCAACTTCGGCGAGCTCGCACGGGTAGGCAAGGGCGTCTCGGCGTGCGAGAATTGACCAAGGGGTGCGGTGTGGGGTGAGGGATTCAGCGCCCGTGGTGGCGCCTTAAATAGGCGCACGGGGACGCGTGCACTGCGCAGAATTCAGAGACGGTTTCGTGGCGGCGGCGGACTCCGGCGACGATACGGAGAGCGACGAGGCCTCATCCGGAGCGTCCACGTGGCCTCCATCCGACGGCTGCAGGCGACAGGCGACGCGGCGGAACCGCGGCCATTGGATCTCAATCCAACGGTCGGCGGATTAGTGTTAGGGTTTCCAGCGATAAACGGGCTGCGCGGACTGACTTGGGCCGCACAGTGCATGGGCCGGCCCGTTACTGTTCATGCAGTTTTAAAAGGATTTTTCATTTCAAATAATTACAAAAAATCATTTGATTTGTTTCACGCAAAAAAATAATCAGGTTATAATTTAATTGATGCCATATTTGAGGTTATAATTTTATAATACTTTTTATGAAGATTTTAAATGGTTTTAACTAGCCTTTGTAAAATTTTCAGAGTTTTAGAATTAATATTTAAATTTTAATAATTCTGACATTACTATTTTCCACTTTATTTGTTTTCTGTTTTCGAATTTTTAAAATTACAAAATTTAATTTTTGATATTTTTACCAGAGGTAGGTACTTTTCTGTTGACGGCAAGGTAAAAATTTCAACCCAGGATAACTTGTTGAGAATTCTACAAAAATCTATCACATTCTGCATTGATTTTCCTTTCACATGCTTTCTCCTTGAGTTTATTATATTTTAATGATTCCTGGTCTCCAACCGCCATAAGCTGGCCCTAGAGAGCCGTAATATTTTATTATAGTTTTTGCAGATTTTTGTTGACTTGATGTTTTTATTTTTTTTACTTTTACTATTTTACTATATCCTTAATTTACTTTCTTTTATTAGAGAAATGCCAAAAGAATTTACAATAATTCACGAAAAGCCAAAAAATTCAAGAATAATTCACAAATATTTTGGATATTATATTTCTCATTTTATTAATTTTGGGCTATTACATCTGTCCCTTAGAGCCTTTTCGGATGCAGAATTTACTAGCTGTAGGATAGATAGGAAGAGTACTACTGGCACTTGCCAATTCATTGGCACTTCTCTTGATTCTTGGTCATCTAGAAAGCAGTCCAGAGTTGCTCAGTCCACCACTGAGATCGAGTTTGTTGCTGCAGCTAGTTGCTGTAGTCAAGTGCTCTGGATGAGATCAACCTTGTGGAATTTTGGGTTAGAGATAGAGAGTGTGCCACTTTTTTGTGACAATACTTCTACTATTTGCATTACGAAGAACCCAGTGCAGCATTTCAGGACCAAACATATTGATATTAGATATCACTTCCTTAGAGACCATGTGGAGATGGGCGATATCACGCTTCAGTTTGTAGAGAGTGACCACCAAATAAACGATATCTTTACCGAGCCTTTGGATAGCTCCAGATTTGTTGCCTTGAGGAGTGAGGGGGCTGGTTTGTATATTTTGTATTATATGTTTTCTTCCAGTATTTCCTCTCCCTTGCTTTTTCTGGGTGATTATGGGCTTATTTTCTTGAGTTGAGTTCACTTCACTTAGACTTCTGGCATTCTTTGCATAGACCTCTTATCTTATGTTATAGGTTGCTATCATGCACAATTAGCTGTTCTCTCTTCTCTCTAGGTTGAGTTCCCTCACAGTCTTATAAGTATAGCAGGTGTTGGGTCTCCTGGGTAGACAGGGTCTGTGTGCACTTCCTAGTTTGGGATCTAGAGTTAGCTTCCCTATGTCAGTCACTGGGGAAGATGAGAGTGTGTCGGAGCCGTAGTGAGTCTCTTCTATCTTTTCTATGCTCTATAGCCATCTAGTTTGTAGTTTTCTAGACTTCTTCTCCTCATTATGTATTTCTGGTTTTCATTGAGTTCATTTGGGTTTTTCTTACACTTAATTCTGCTAATAACTCATTTTAACCAGATTTGTGCTTAAATTGATTCACTTGTTGAGGGGGAGTTTGGGAATTTGTTCAAGCATTGCATATAGACTGCAGTTTTTGCTTTATGAGCTTTGTCTATTATGCAAATGATTTACTCTTCATGCTATACACCATGCCACATCATTTGAAGAAAATCACTAGCTTAGATATGTCCAAGTTCATTTGTATTGCTAAGCCTGTTAAAATTTAAAATTTTAAAGCTTTAAATGAAAACTTGATGAAACATGTTGTTTTTACTTGCTAAGTTTCTTCTCTAGATGATTTGCCATGATTCGTGAAATTTTAGATATTTCTAGAGTCTCTATAGCAACTTGGGTGAAACTTGCTTGATTCATACTAGAGTCCTTCATTTGCTCATAAATCAATGTACTAAAAATGAAAATTAAGCAAAAATGAATTTATTTTTGCGCATTTGACTCAACACCTTACATTCACAAGACAGATTTACATTGCACTTAGGATGAACTTGGAATGCATCGTGTAGGACCAAGACTATCCTCTTAAGAGTTCTTCTAGAGATGGTCGAATATGGCTTTAAGTCAATTGCTTTAAAATCAAAGCAAATAAAAAAAGCATAAGTGGGTAAAGAATGCGAATAATGTCAAACATTTGTACCCCACTATGTCTTTCAAAGTCTTAAAGAAAATTTTGCATTAATTGAAAAATAAGCCCAAAGGACCTTGTATGTACTCCAAGATTCCCCAAAGTGTTGAGTAGGTTGAACTCTAGGTTTTCCATTTGATCCTTTGAATGGCTTTGCTTCTAGCTTTGAAACTATTGTTAAGTTTTGCACTTGTCAAATCTTGCTAAAAATGAGATTATCAAAACTAAGCTTATGAGCAAAATTTGTTATTTGCACTTGGATATTCTTAGTTTAGTCTATCTTGCCATAGACAAGCTTGGTGTCATATCTTGTCATTGTGGTCACTTGGATAATTTTCAAAGCTCCTTTAGGTTGCATTTCATGCAAATAAAACAAAAAAGGGAGAAAATGCCATCTTGATGCATATATTGCCAAAAGGGGGAGAAAACGTAGAAAAGGCATCATTAAAAGATAAAAATGTGAATGCATATTTGGCTCTTATGATCTTGGTAAAACTCTGCTAAATCTCATGGATCATAAGCATTTGCACTTCTTGTGAGCTTCTGATTGGATTTTAGAGTTTTTGTGGAAAACTTGCTCTTTCTTTTGAATTTAGCTCCAAAATCCCTTTCGTCAACTTAGTCATGATCTCAATTTTTCTTTTTCGGACCAAGTTTGGATTTGCAACTAAATTGCTTTATTTCTTCATTCTTCAAACTCAAAACTTATGCCTTTTCATGTGTTTGTCAATATACTCATCAAGAGGGAGATTGAAAGACCATGTGGAGGTCTACCTAGGTATGTGATGAGTATTTTGACTAAGCTTGAGCTTTGTATGCTCTTGTTTGAGTTTGATTTGAATTGGATTTGAAATTTGAAGTAATTTGAGTTTTTCTCTATTTTTCCGGTGCTACCGGGTGAGCGGTAGCACTGACCCAAATGGCTGGTGTAAAAATTTCAGAGAGGGTATTTCTAAGGGTTCTGGCTGGGCGGTGCTACCGGCCATGGTAGCCCGGTACTACTGGGCGAGCGGTAGCACCGACCCATCGGAGCGGTGTAAAAATTCAAGAGAAGATGTTTTTTGGTGCTAGCGTAGAGCGGTGCTATCGTCTGGGCGTAGCACGGTCCATATATGGCGTGTGCTACACCGACTGGGCGTAGCACCGGCCAATATGAGTGAAGATGAATTTTAATGCGTGGACTTTGATGAATTTATTGCATAGCTTTTGGGACATTGCTATGTGATGTGTTTCCTTGTTTTTTATGGTTGCAGGATGTCGAGTTTTGATCATGGTGAGGCGGAGGATGACCGGGACCAGGCGAGGAGCGTCGAAGGTCTAGACGGTCGAGGATCGCCAGAAGATGATCGGAGACAGAGTCGATGCAAGTTAAAGAAGACAAGGAACGGATGAGATGCTAGCTAGAAGCTGCTTGGATCAATGAGGGCCGTCAGATCACGGTCTAGTTGATAGGATAGCGGGTCTAGTTAGTATGCTTTGAAAACCGTGCAAAAACCTGATTTGTGTGGAGGGTTTTGGGTTAGCCCTTGCATGGCTGTGTGAGTGGGTCAATCCTAGCCCTTGATGGAGTGCCCTAGGGTTGAGGGACTCATCCAAGGGTGGTACATGGCCCAAGAGTAGTATAAATAAAGGGGGAGGGGTGGCCTTTTTCCTCTTGATGGTTTTAGAGGTTTTGTGCTCCTTTGAGCTCTGCACACTTTGTTGTGAGGCTTTGTAAACCTCTCTTCCAGAAATGCAAATCATTATCTCTTATACTTGAATGTACTTTACGCATTTAAATTCTGTACTTACATTCTTGCAATTTACATTCATGTAATTTGGATTTGCCTCCCCTCCTTCTATATGCTTTTGGATTTGCCTCCTCTCCTTCTAAAATGCTTACGATTCTTATGTCGAGGATGTTGATTGATGGATGAATCTCTCTTTAGATCATATCCCAATCATCTAGGCAATCCATGCGTTCTTCTTGCAAGAAATCGGTTTTTGCGTTCTTGAATGAATGATCATGTAAATAGCATTTGTGGAAGTTGATACTTGTGCTTTTGCTTGCTGTGACATGTGGGAAGCTATCCAATATCATCTTGATCATTAAAATCTCATGAGCAAGTCTTAGGTCGATTTCTTGGGTTCTTGCGCAAACTTGGTGTGTTCTTCCTTCCCGGTCAAAAAGGTCGGAACTTTGACGTCAATCCAACATCCATAGGATCATATCTACCAAGTTTCATGAGTTTTTGTCTAGCCGATCAAAAGATTCCTCGAAATTTGCTTTTAGGTCGTGCTGTTTTTCAGACTGTTCTTGAGCTGTTTTTGAGCCCGGTGCTACCGCTCTTCCTACGGTACTACCGTCTTCGTTGCTACCGGCCCACGTGCGGTAGCATCGGCTAGACAGCACAAAAGGCTCATCTTGGTTGACTCCTCTTATGTGTTTTCTCCGCGAGCTTGTTTGGATTATTTTTCGAGGAAAATTTTAAGTTGCGACCATTCACCCCCCTCTGTTCGCCATCTCGATCCTTCAGAGATGAGCTCATTAAGTGTTAAGAGTCCATTTGTCCTTCTGACAATTATAGCTCACCTTAAACTAATTGAATTGTGTAGGAAGGGATGTCAAAATCAAATGCACAAGCAAATCCTCATTCAGCTCTAACTTAAGTGCCTTTAGCTTTGAAGCAAGATGAGACATCTCCATAATGTACTCCCTCATATTTCCTTTACCCTTACACCTCAGAGAGATGAGTTTTGCTAGAAGCGTACTAGTTTCAGCCTTTTTGTTTCTAGCAAACCTCTTCTCAAGGGTGTCAAGGAAACCTTTAGCTGTAGCGACCTCTTCAGATGTACTATGCTGAAAAGCTTTCGAAATAGTACACTTCATGATCATAAGACTTATGCGATTGGAACGGTCCCACTTTTCCGATTCCACTTTATCATCTTTGAAACATTTATTTGTAAGAGTGGGTTGTTCCTTCTGAAGTGCAAGGTCTAGATCCATTACCCCAAGAATGATCAGAACGTTTTCTTTCCATTCCTTAAAGTTTGCACCAGTAAGCATAGGGGTTGAATTGATGCTAGCAGAAATATTAGAAGCAAGATTTGCAACTAAACAAAATGAAATAAAATAATACTCACATCAGAACATTAATTATAATAAAGTCAATTCAAAAATAATAATGGTACATCCCATCACAAGATGTTGAACACAACATCAATATTTAGTCTTTGGACAGAAATATTTACTTGCAAGTGATACCTTAGTGCGATAATCAAATATTAACAGTAAATTCCTATCAAACAATAAACCTACCTTTGGACTGACATATTGTTGACATGGAAACTTGATAACCATTACATATTTATTACCACAGTTGTATATGCAATTCAGCCAAATATTACCTTCCTTTGGGCCAGTCAATAAACGCAAGAATTACATACACAAAGAACTATCTAGATGCTCTTAATATATTAACCTACACAACAGAGGTTGCTTTGTCAACTTAGCAAATTGTACCAAAAATGAATTAATCAAAATATACTATCGAGGGCATTACTTTATTTTGCCGTAAATAAATTTCTCCCGTAATTCCTTAACTCCTCATATATTTTAATTAGCCAATCTTTAAATTGTTCTAGACTTGCAAATATGATCGACTAGCACTACTGAAAGTAACGAAAACACATATGTGATTGTGATCACAAGATCAAACATAATGTACAAGAATTTACCAGAACAAGAATATCTAATTGCAAAACAAGAGCGCACAGGACCCGAAACTACAAAGCATGTGCCAGACCTTTCAGATTATTACCAAACAGAGCATAAGCTAATTAATCCAAACACAAACCTAGCAGAAACCAAAAACACATCGGTGCATGCAAATTGCGAAAGCAAACTTGCTGCACTAATACTCATGCCATGCATAGCATACTTGCGTTGAGCCAAAACAAAACTAGCCAACCAATTCGATGCAAAGCAATGGAAAATTAGCTTATCAAATACCAAAAGAACTAGACAACCTCGCGTGCCATGGCTGAACGTGTCTTGCTGATCTGACGATGGCTAATCTAGAGCGAAGCAACTCGGAAGCCAAAAAAAGATCTAATCCAGTGCCACGCGGAACTACAGATCGCAACCAAAAAACCGATAACCAAAAAGACGAACCGTAATTATTAAGGTTCTAATCCAATATGTGTTGCTTGGATACCACTTGTTGGAATAAATTAGATCTAAACCATAATTTAATAAAAGGATCTTACATGAGAGAACTAGAACGTACAAACTTGCAAAACTTCTGTAAATGCGGAAGCGTACCGGAGATTGTATATGTCATGATCGCAGATTGGATCCTTAGCAGCTAGGGTTTTGGTCTTCCAAAACAATAGCCAAACCGTGTTCAACTACTGATGGATATATATGGATTGGTTGATACCCTACTTTGGGACCTAACCGTGCATTTATAGGCAAACCATAGGTGCCAGTTTCCTATTCTAACCCATCATAGAATAGGAATTAGCATCCGGTCTCTACACATATGTGCATACGAGTCCACACTTATCATAAGGGAGTTGCTAGCAATCGGACGTCCGATCCTAGATGTTTTTCTCGAACGCGTGGGCGCAACATTTTTTTTCCATTCGTGTAACATTTTTTTTCTATGTGTGCAACATTTCTTTTTGCGTGCACATTTCTATTGTTATCGAGCGTTTTTGTTGCACACGATGATTACAAATATTGCACGCATAGGAAGAAAATGTTGCGGCGATCCGGGTCGACATTCCTACTGTTATCGAAAGAAAATGGTGCACGCATGGGAAGAAAATATTACACTCATGGGAAAAAATGTTGAAGACGTTCGAACAAATCGGACGTCCAATCACAAGTCATTAAGTTATCATAATTAGATGCTTGGGCCCAAAGAAACAATAACTTTAGTTGTTCACTTAATTTGTGAGCCAACTTGACGATCATAATACGTCTAATACATGTAGGTCCGCCTAATATAAAATTAATCCAACACACCCGCCATCTAGCCGTGGCTCGACGGACGGCTCAGCGTCGCGCCCATCTGCACAGCCTTCTGAAGCTGCGCCGTGGTCGACATGTGCGGCGCCGGCGCCACCGCGTAGCCACGGTCTCGAATAAGGCGGCGGACTTCGGCACAAGCTGCTGCACTCGCTGACCACGACACTACTCTTGGATCCATCCAATATTGCAGCTTGTGGGCCATGATGTGTCCAACACCATCCACACTTGCGATGCCGCCGCCGCCGTCACCCTCGCGCTCTCCCCCACCAGCGCATCGCAAAACGCCCTGTGCATGACGAAGCTATCTGTCCTGCACGCAGGAACTGATCAATTGCAGAATCAACTGATTAATTAAGCTCACGGTATGCCACTACTACAGAACAGTACATCACTGCCGGTTCCAAAACGCCATCATTGCCGGTCATTAGTGTCGGCAATGATTGGTCGGCAGTAATACTTGAGGATAATCACTGCCGGCTTAGGAACCAGCAGTGATAAGGTCTATCACTACCGGTTCGGTATATAACCGATAGTGAAATATATATATCACTGCCGGATTAGCCCCAAATCCGGCAGTGATAAGGTATATCACTGCCGGATCATCCCAAAATCCGGCAGTGATAAGATCTATCACTGCTGGATTTTGGGCTGATCCGGCAGTGATATATATATATATCACTGACGGATCTGTCCAAGAACCGGTAGTGATAAGCCCTGCACCAAATGTTTTTATTGCATATTTTTACTGCATTATTTATTTGTGTGCAATATAAAACTACAGTGTTAGACCATTTCCCCTATTTATCAGTAGATTACTGAAGCCTAGGGTAGTTTATTGTATTGAGATGATCGAGATCACCTTCTGGCTAATCAGTGATAAGCTGTGCATCAAATATTTTTATTGCATATTTTTCTGCAATATATATATTTTTGTACTATTTTTTATACAGTGTCCATATATACTATATAAAGCATTGTTAAAATCATAATTCAAATATATTAAAGCATCATAATATTTTGTTTTTACAATGATTTGTTTACAAATATTAAATCATCTCATTCACTTTGATTTTGCACTAACTACAGTAGAAGGAGTCGAAGTAGGTATGTCACGGGTCTAGATCGAAAGAATGAGGGCGATGCGGCTACTCGTGGAACTCGCCGTTTGGATTGATGACCTCATCATGAATGAATCCGGTGATCTGTTCTTGAATTGCTATAATTTCTGTCAGTAATAACTTATTTGTTCTCAGTTTAGAGTGTTGTTTTTGAAGAAAAGAGAAAGTTAATTAATAATGATATATGTTAAATGAAAAAAAAAGTAGGCATCAATGTGTAATTATGTACTATGGCTTCGTTATAGCCCACAGTCTCTGTGACAATTGAATGTAAATTTGTACATACATAGTATGCACATAAATTGTTTCCCAGGTCCTGCCACATACATAGAAAGTCGGTTACTATTTCAAAATGTTTACTGTAGGGACGATGACGAACACTTTTCTTGCAGTATCGTGCGAATGCCCTGTGAATGATTTTGAATAGTAAGTAAAATTAAATGCAATAGAATAGAATATTGCTAGAGCAATAACGCAACGATCGAGTTTACCTGTTCAGCATGTCTCAAAAGTCTTGATATAGATTAGTTGGTTTTCTCCTAGAGTCCAAGACAAAAATCCTGCTAGCATCTAACTGGATGACGAGGAGGACCCAAAGAAAACTCGCATATATGTCAACGTAGTCAATTACTCCCACATCGTACGTGTTACGCAAAAATAGTAAAACAATATTAGAAGTAGGGAAATACATACTTAAAGTAATAGGGTAAATGTATGGAGGTTTTGTATTGCAGCTTCAAGAAAGTATTAAATAAATAGTCTTCATTGTACTGTGGATTGTCCTTCACATGCTTCTCGTTGATAAGCCCCGGATCTAGGAATGCTAGATTGTCATTGCCATTTCTTCTACATGTCTATATCTCCATTCTACATAAGAAAGAAGTCAGACATGCAATTAAACAGTACAAGAATGCACAATAATATACGTAGAGACTTACAAAGTCCACAGTTTAAGTATATTCACGTCCAGGGCATCTTGCTGGTACAACATATACAACTCCTTGAAACCCACCCAGAAGATGCTATCCCCATTGTGAAAATCTTGCTCCACGTATATGACTGTTGCATGTACCACTGATGGATGCGCCGCAGTTGTGTTGTTAGGTGGTCGAAATGAGCTGGTTCAACCAGCGGTTTCCCCATAAAGAACTTCCACCTTAGACCTTGCTCCTAAGCATCTCGTTGAGCAGCATCTGCTTGAGCATCCAACCTCAACGTGTCGGCAATAGCCACCTTCAAGTATTGCTTTCTAGATATTCGCTCGTAGTCTGACATTTTGCAAGGTTCAGAAGCTTGCCCTGTCTTTTGCACTTTTGCCATACTCAAGAAAAACTTTTGCGCGTTAGCATCAACTTTAGTCTTCTCAGGTGATGGCACCTTTTTAAAGTGAGGTGTTACGCTGGCGCTTACATGCTTTTTTCGTTCTTCTTCAGTCATCTCAGCTGGTAATTTCTTCGAGGACGGTATTGACTTCCGAGATGGTGCTGGTGTTCTATTCTTTTCAGATTTTGGCGGAGGAGTCAGACTTTTTCTGGTTGGTACCGGTGGAGGAGTTGGACTTTGTCTGTGTGGTGGCGACAAGGGCGGGAGGTCTCTGTGTGGAGAGTGAGGCTGATCATCATCTTCGTCGTCCTCATCGTCCGAGCCAAACTTAATCAAGCTCTTGTGCCACGCGAGGAATCCATGCATGTTTTCTCCTAGTTTTTTGTTTTCGTCCTTGCCAGGGATCTCTACCTCTATTTTACGGTATTGGTGAACTACACTGTCCACTTTGACCCTGGTGAATCCCTATAGTATCGAGCGACAGTGCAAAACATGAGACTCTTGGCATGGCCAAGCCCTGCCCTCATCCACCTTGATGGTAATGCCATGTGCGGACAAATGTAGCTTGCACGGTGTGGTTCTTTGATGTCATCCACAGGAAAACAGAGTCCATGCTCTTCAGGAATCCCTGTGGATGCACAGCTGCTCTTATGAGCACCAAGACTGATGAGCTCAGGGCTTTCACTGGGTGGCGGTCGTGAGCTGAGAGCTTTCTATACTGCTTGCTCCACAGCCTTATCTAGTTCCGCTCTCTGTTCCTCTAACGCTCTCGCCACAACATCTTTTATTTGATGGTCCAGTTGATGTTCTCTTAATCTCTTTGGACGCATATACAACCATGCGTCAGCTGGGAAGGTTTCTTTCCACGGCACCAAACCAACTCCTCGGGTGCAACCTGGGTGCTCCTTGTTACCCAGGGCTATGGTTAGCTCGTCATTCTCCCTTCGTAGCCTAAAAGATCCTTGGGAAGACCGCACGTGAGCATCTCTAATTCTGCGAGACACTTCCTACTCTCTATCGCTTCTGAAGCTTAAGCTGCCATCATCCGAGATAGAAGCACCCCTCCCAAGAAACCAGTGCTTCGATCGTTCGCTCAAGGCGGCCGTCGCAGGAATGACACCCTTGCGGGTTAGTTCTTCTTCGGACCGATCCCATGCTGGTATTTTCTTTATGTACCATCCTTTGCTAGTGTGTGAGGGTAAATATTCTTATCCGTGTTTGCCTTGTTCCTTTGACTTACCATCTGTGCTTCTTCAGTCCTCTTGTATGCCACAAAGTCCTCCCAAAACTCCCTTAACTTTGGGTACATGTCAAAATTTGGCGTTTCATTGTTCTTCACATAGTTCTTATTTAGTTTCGTCTTCCAATTCTTCCACGCTGTGCACATGATACATAGTACACATTTCTTTGCAACCAGCTCGGTCCCTTGGGGGAACTAGAACACTTGTTTTAGCTTGTCCCACAACGAGTTCTTCAGGTCATTGGGAACCACCCATGTGTCACCTGGCGGCCAGTCCATGATCTGTAGCTAATGGGCACATCATCCCTAGCAAGAACCCCGCAGGCTGTCCTGTATGGCCCCAACGATGACTCGGGTATAGCAGGTTCCCTGACTGCCAAGAGCTTCACTATGTTAAAAAGTCCCTTAGACATCTTGTTCGGACCACGACTTGCGCGCTGCCTCCATTCAGTAGACGTCTGAGCCTACAATTTGATCTTCTTATTAGTCGTATGGCCCTACAATGTTTTGGGAACCACAATGTACTAATACTTTACCTCGCCTACGTTAGTGACGTCGGGTTGGTCCATGGTAGGATCCTGTAAGTTCAGGTAGGACGTTGGGCTATGGTTCGGGCTACCCGTCCTCCTTCGTCCATATTTGAGGGCCCAGCTCCCTACGGCACTTGTCCCTGGTCAGAGGCCATTCCTAGCAAGTTTATCGGAAATTTCAAATTAACAAGGTCATTTTTGAAAGACACGTACAAATGAAGATAGACATAATGAATGAACATAGATGTAAAAGCATATGAGCCTACGTTCATACACTAAGGTTTGGATTGATAAGAGGAAAACAGTAAGGTTTGCATTGATAAGAGGAAAACATTCATGGGAGCAATTTAGGGTGTTTGCGTTAACAGATTTTATATGATAAGCAAGTTGTAATTTGGATATTTTACTATAATTTGGTTGTCCATATACTAAAGTGTGTATCTGAACCAACTTACTCAAAATTTAAGTTTAGACGAGTTGTTTTACGAGCCGCCAAAAAGGCTTAAGTGATATCAAATCTGTGCAGTTTGTGAACATTTAGGGTTTTTGTTGTGATTGGATTCAGATGTAAAGCAAGTTCTAATTAGGATATTTTTGCAGATTATGGTAGTACATATATCAAATAATACTTTGGAGCTATTCCCTCAATATTTTGTATTAATACATGATATTTTGACGGCTGCCGAAAAGGGTTAAACGACCATGTTGTTTGCACGTTTGCGGTCCATTTTTCATTTCATGATTGCGGCTAAACCGTATAAGATATTCAGACCATATTTCAGGCATAAGTAGGGGATATCCCCAAGAGTGTTTTAAAGTAAATCCCGTGATATTTTGCACTTATTCGAGATTGTTTTCATATAGATTATCATTAAGGCTTAATATGGACTTAACTCAAAATTGTTCAAACTGATATTATTTTTGCTTAAACTTAGAGGCAGTAGCAGTTCGACCTAAGTTATTTTCTCTTTTGTCTTTCTCAATTTCAATTTCACCGCAAATTGTAAAACTAAAATACGGCTAATATTTATTGATAGTGGGAGTACTCAATAATAATGTACAGAGATTTCGTGATGTCAATTCAAGGACAAATACATAACAATTGCCGAACTTAAAAATTCAAAGAAATAAAATTAATACACATATTTGAAAGACACATACACATTTTTAAAGAACATGTACACATATTTTTTTTAATCTTTATACACATACATCTTTGAAGGACACATACACATATACATTTTTTTTTGAATCTGCATGTTCCAGAAAAAATTGGCCATGAACACAAATATGCATGGACTTAACTATGAGAGATGCTTGTGCATGGACTTAACTATCTGTTGTACAGAAAACCTTCCAAACTCATTATCATTTCTAAAAAATGATGATACAAAATGCATCCCATGATTTGAGCTCAATATCACTACTTGAATGTGTAGAAACAATAGTTTCAAAAATTCATTCTCAGGCCCAATTGGAACGTGGGAATTGAATCGTTTCGTATCAAATTTTTTGTAAAACCGATGCATTCCAAACAGATCATGAATTTCTTCAAATTTGAACCAATAAGCATCATTATATGCAAAGTACATTAACTGAGATGTCCCTGGTATAGAAACAGAGAAGCGATAGGAACATGCCAAGCTCATAGCTGCATGAACAGACCACCTCCTATCGCTTCAAACACATCGCTTGCAGTGAAACCTGGCAGTTACAAATCGGTAATAAAAAGTTCAAGCCACAGCCACAATTCTTAGATTTAAATTGAATTAACTATGCATTAAAAAAGTTCTTCACATTTTTGCATCTCAGGAAAAATAGGAAACTACTTCATGAATACATGTATTTTACACTGTACAGCAAAAAAAGTGAAACTAATGGGATTGGTTCCATGCTCTTGTGAATCTTCGGCTTGGTCAGCCCACCGGCAGCGTGAACAACGACGAGTCTTTAGCGGCCTCGGGAGAGAGGAGGAGGGCACAGGGAAGGGAGAGAAAGGGCCCTAGGGCTTCACCTCAATGGCACGGTGAGCGGCGACGACGGCGAGGGGATGCGACATCGGCAACGAAGGCGAGAGGATGCAACGGTAGTGACTGCGGGGAGGACGAGGTGGCAGCGGAGAGGATGAGGCTACGGCGGGGAGGCCCGAGGCGACGGTGGGGAGGCTCGATGCGGATGAAGGCGCGGAGGTGAAGGTGCTGGAGATGCAAGTGACAGGAGAGGGTTTGGGTTGAGCGCGACAGTGTTATTTATAGGGGTCGACTATCACTGTCGGGTCCAAACAAGAACCGGCAGTGATAGTATATCACTGCCGAGTCATAAAGAGAGCCGACAGTGATAGTGGCCTTATTACTGCCGGCCCAACTTAAACCCGGCAGTAATACTAAGTATCACTGCCGGTGTTAAGTAGAACTGGCAGTAATAGTTGCCTTATCACTGCCAACCCAACTTAAACCCCGTAGTAATACTAAGTATCACTGCCGGTACTAAGTAGAACCGGCAGTGATAGTTACCTTATCACTACCGGCCGAACCCAAACCTAACAATAATACTAAGTAGAACTGCCGGTTGAGCCTACAAACCGGCACTAATAATAGACAGTATTGCCGGTTTTCTGGCGAAACCAGTAGTGATAAGCTGGTGTCCGCCCAATTAAGTGAAACTTTCAGTTTATTTCATTCCAAAGACTGAGTGCCAAATATTTTTGAAATCCTATCAAATTTGATCCAAATTATGTGAAAATTTTTGGAGGCATACTGCAGGACATATACTATTTATATAAATATTTCCCCTAATTTTGATTAAGTTCTAAAATTATGAAAAACCAGATTGCTCACTATTTTAATATTTTATAAATCAAATAATGCTTCAGAAATTCACACAAATGCTATAAATAATTTCACACAAATGTAACAATTCACACAAATACAGTCAAACCCATTACTTCATATAATATATTAATTGTTACACATGAGAAAATAAACATGTCGTTCATACAAAAGAAAGCATATCTTTAATTTGTACAACTAAGCTACGATTCGACCTTCGTTATAATCGCGGCGTATGTACGTAGCCTCCTCACTCTCTTCCATGAGACATAGGTCAACGTCCTCTTCGAAAGGAGGAAGCTAATCGAATTGGTTGTATTCTTCCTTGTCGATAACATTTTTAACTTCGACAATCCTTCTTTTTCCTTGAATAACCACGTGGCATTCCTTGTTAGCCGGGTCAGTTACAAAGAATATTTGTGTAACAGAATTAGCAAGTACAAATGGTTCTTTCCTGTATCCAACGAGTTTGAGGTCCACGGTAGTGATACCGTACTTGTCGATGTTCACGCCTCTTGGAAGTCTGACTCATTGGCACCGAAAAAGAGGGACCTTCAAAGCTCCATAGTCAAGCTCCCAAATCTCTTCTATGAATCCGTAGTAGCTTTGCCTATTTTTATTGCTGTCATAGGCATCTATACGGATACCGCTGTTTTGGTTGGTACACTTTTTATCTTGTGCTCTTGTATAAAATGTAAAACCATTTATGTCGTATCCTTGGAATGTCCGAATTGTAGTTGACGGTCCCTGAGCCAACACTTTTAACTGAGTGCACTCTGTCTCTATATGCATCATGTGCCTACGCAACCAATCGCCGAAGTTATCTCTATGCTCTCTCGCGATCCAACCCTCTGACTTCCCTGGGTTTGTTCTGGATAGCATGCTCTTGTGCATGTTGACATACAGGGCCACCACAACTGATTGTCCCAAAACTGCGAAATGTGCTTGTGTGAATGAAGCTAGATTGGTTGTACGGAGTGATTTCTCACCTATTGTCCCTTTCCCCTGTAGCCTCCCCTCATGCCGAGATATAGGCAAACCAATCGGTTTGAGATCTATATAATCGACGCAGAACTCAATGACCTCCTCGGTTCCCCAACTATCGGCAATGCAGCCTTCCGGCCGATGTCGATTACGAACATATTTCTTTATAACCGCCATGAACCTCTCGAAAGGGTACATCTGATGTAGAAACACGGGACCAAGCATCCGTATCTCTTTCACAATGTGAACAATGAGATGGACCATAATATCAAAAACAGATGGAGGGAAACACATCTCAAGCCTGCACAGAGTGTGGACCACGTCTTCCTGCAGCTTATCTAGTTTTAACGGATCGATGGCCTTTTGTGAAATCGCAATGAAGAATGAACACAACTTTATAATTGGGTCTCGGACTTTCTCTGGAAGAACACCCCTAATTGCAATTGAAAGCATCTATGTCATCATCACGTGGCAATCATGAGACTTCATGCCAATTAATTTTAAGTCTTTCATTGAGACTAGTCTCTTTATGTTGGCAGAGTAACCAGACGGAACTTTGACTCTATGCAAGCATTTGCACACGCTAGTTTTTTCTTTCTTGCTTAGAGTGTAGCAGGATGCGGAAAGGTACTTTTTGCCTGTATCGATATCTTCGTGATGCAACTCCTTCCTGAGTTTCATATCTTCATGGTCCATCCGTGCGTAGAGGGTATGTTTTGTTTTGCTAGGTATATCCAGTAAGATACCAAGAAAGCTGTCACACACGTTCTTCTCTATGTGCATGACGTCGATTGCGTGTCGAACTTCCAAGTGTTGCCACTAAGGTAGGACCCAAAATACTGATCTCTTTTTCCACAAAGGAGCCTTATCACGAGAACTTGGGATAGATGTACTGTCGGCTCCCTTTCCGTGAATAATATGAAGATCCTTTAAGGCCGCAAATATTTGTTTCCCAGTGCGATTCTTCGAAGCTAAGGCAGTCTCCTTTGTTCCGTCAAAAGCACTCTTATTATTGCGGTATGGGTGATCCATGCGAAGGAACCTACGATGCCGCATGTAAGCCATTTTCCGACAGTTTTTCAGCAACCGGCTACCTGTATCATCCAAGCACTAGACGCATCCATTGAACCCTTTTGTCGTCTATCCCGACAGGTTACCAAGGGTAGGGTAATCATTAATGGTTACGAACAACAATGCGCGTAGGATAAAATTCTCTCTTTTGTACTCATCCCATACCCGTACTCCATGGTTTCACAATATTAGAAGATCTTCAACCAATGGTTTGAGGTACACATCGATATTGTTGCCAAGTTGTATGGGCCCTAGGATCAGTAGTGGCATCATAATGTACTTCCGCTTCATACAAAGCCAAGAAGGAAGGTTGTAGATACATAGAGTCATCGGCCAAGTACTGTGACGACTACTCATGTTGCTAAAAGGATCATCCCATCCATACTCAACCCGAACCTTATATTCTCACATCATATGCAAAGTGCTTCTTATATTTTCTATCGATGTTCCTCCATTGCACAGAATCAACAGGGTGTGAGCATTCCATCCTTCTTACGCTCTTCGGCGTGCCATCGTAGCAATTGGGCATGCCTTTTGTTCGCAAACAATTGTTTCAGACGGGGGATTATAGAAAAATACCACACCACCTTACGGGGAGATCTCATCTTCTTACGCTTCACCCCGACATCATCGTTATCAATATCATCATTGTTGCCCTTATACCGCTTTGGTTCGCAAACAGCACAGGCATCCAAGTCTGCAAACTCATTGCGATACAACATGCAATCGTTTGGACATGCATGTATTCTTTGTACTTCCAGTCCCAATGGGCAGACAACCTGCTTGGCCTGGTACGTAGTTGTAGGCAACACGTTACCCTCTGGAAGCAAGTCCTCTAAGAGACATAACAGCTCAGTGAAGCTCTTATCGGACCAACCATTGCTTGCCTTCAACTGCAGTAGTGTAAGCACGGTATGCAGTTTTTTGTGCTCCTCTTTGCAGCCCGGGTACAAAGATGTTGTGGAGTCCTCTACCATACGCTGAAACTTTTGAAACTCTCTTTCACTCGTGAAGTCCCCCTCCCCATCACGCAACATTTGATCTAGATCGTCTTCGTGGCTATCAACGAACGTATCTTCGACCACCGTCATATCATTGTCTCTGTCATCTTCATCAATGTGTTGCCCTTCATGTACAATGTCATCCTCACTCTACTCGATCCAACAGGTGTAGCCAGCCTTGAAACCCCTTCGAAGCAAGTGTGCACGTATCGACTCTATGGTAGAAAACAGCTTCTCAATTTTGCAATCAATGCATGGACAGCACATATAGTCCGCCAACTTCTTCGACTTGTGCACTACAGCCGCATTCAAAAAACAAGTCACACCATTAAAGAACTCTGGGCCGCAACAGTCCGTGTCATACATCCACCTTCGGTCCATCTACAATTAATTATATCAAACTAAATTTCAGTAAAAAAAATGATCAAAAAATAATTTATTCTTTACATTAGTTATGCAGTACTAATTAATTAAGCCAATAAACATCACATAAGCATATAATTGCAAACAACAATATAATTGCAAATGATTAGATTTAAAAATCAATGTACCAATTTTGATATATTAAAATACATCAACCTTTTTTCATTATTTAAATATCTATCTAGCAATTTTTTATTATTTAAATGATTTATTCATTTCATTTGTTATGTAGTGCTAATAAAATAAATTGACATACATGAAATAAGCATATAATTGAAAATAAGCATATAATTGAAAATAAGGATATATTTCTAAATAATATATTTATTCTTTTCCTAAATTATTTGGATTTTATTGACTTTTCTGGATTTTTTGATTTTGCTTGGAAGGAGAAATCCTTTAATATAATCCTAAGTAATAGATAAAGAAAAAAAGAGTAAAAATTTATAACAATAAGATAAATAAAATTTTTATTTAATCCTATAAAATATTTAGAAATCTAATTCTAAATTTAAAAAGTCATGTCAAAGCATTTAAACATGAAATGAAAGTTAATTAATGTTTCTTGACTACAAACAGTAAATATGTCAGAAATTAATTTTCATACATTCGATGTGATTTTTTTCATAATATCTTCATTCTGGATCGGCCAATAAAATTAAAAATATTATAAAATAATTATTAAATTTGATAATTATAAAAATTCAAAAACAGAAAAGTCGAAAATATGTAAATATCAATGTCACAATTTTAGTAAATAAAATATAAATTATTTGAAGTTTAAAATTTTACAGGAGACCAATATGGCCGTGATAAACGTTTCAAAAAAGTTTCACAAATATTTGATAAGTTATATACTCCTAGATTAATTAAATATGGAAAACTGAAATTTATGCACAGTACCATGTCAGAATTTTTATAAATTCCACAGATATCATCTCAGTATTAAAATTTAACAATGTGATCAACCTTATCTCTAGTACACTCATTAAAAAATTTCATTAAATTATAGACAAGATAGATAACTAATTCAATGGATCAAATTCGCTTGAGATTGCAGAAGAACTTGAAGTTCACTTCCCTTGTCTCTGCCGCGCGGGCCCTCCTCTCTGGTGACCCCTCCTGTCAGCCCGTCTGTTTAGCTAATTCGAACAAATTACTAAACTTGGAGAGAAATTCGAGATGAATTTTGGAACAATCAGCAAATTGCCAAAATCGTTGCCACCGATCCCATCTGCTCTGCTCGGTTCGGAAAGGCAATTTCACCTATATAAAGTACTTATCACTGCCGGTTCCACGTAGAACCGGCAGTGATAAGGATTACGCGGGAAAATACTTACGAGTTTGCGAGGAAAAAAATTATCACTGCCGGTTCTAGAACATAACCGGCTGTGAAAATGGTCAAATCACTGCCGGTTTGGGATACAAACCGGCAGTGATATATTGTTATCACTGTCGATTCTTGTTGGCATCAAAAACTTGAAGTAGGGTTTCTAACAACAGCATACCAGACGAACACCTACTTCAGAGCGTGCCAGTTCATTTGACATGTAATCGGCAAGGTAAAAATATGAAATTCACTCAAAGCCGATCGTGAAGATCAAACAGCTTAGACTCAATCAGCTTGAAGCCGATTAAATCAAAATAAAATGGTAAGTCTAACTAGCCGATTAAGGCTAATCAGAGGATAAAAGTAGATCGATTCTGAAGAAGGCGATGCGCAACAAAATCAGAATAAATCAAACCTGAGGCGTAATTTGAAAGAGATCAACAATCGGCGATGCGCAACTTTATAGATCAAGATCGAATTACAAAGACTAAATTATAAGAACTACTCCTAGTCGATAGGAAAAAGTAATGTAGATTGGTGTTTGATTGTGTTGGATCCCTCCGTAGCTCCCTTTGGCCCTTCTTTTATACCCGTCAGCCGATCGTATCCTATTACAACACGTTACAAAACCTGATTCGTATTGGCCTTATTTTGGATAGCTATCCCTCAAAGATCTTGCCGTTGCTAAATATCTTCAAATCTTTCCAAATCACCTGTTAGTTACCGCAGGTTTGACTTTCTTGCCGATTTTGACCAGACTTGCCAAATTCTGGTGCAAACATATGCCCCCCATTTTTGAGGGATGACTCGTCATCTTTCAAAAATTGTAACTATCGGCTTCTTTTCCATCGGCTAACTGTTAATCTTCACTCAGTAACTACTGCTTTAATTACGCCGTAATTTTCTGACATGCGTGTAGTGCGTTTTAACTGCTTGTGTCTTTAGAGATTCATTTCCCGCCGCTTTAAATTTTGACCATGCTATATAAAGCGACTCCCACACGGTCATTCTTCACGCGCTCAAGCTCTCGCACTATCCGCAATCGGCTTAACCTTTCTGTTGGACGGATCTCCGAAGCAGTCCTTAGCTCAATCATCCTCCCTGATCGGCTGGAATGGACCCAAGCCAGGTACTCATTCCGATCCCGCATAGCAAGGACCAATATTTTTTGGTTCCTTTGGGAAATCTAGATGTCAATACTGTCACAAACCAAGAAATTCTTCATCTCCCTTTATCGGCTTCTGGTCATAACATAGAAGGTTGGAATAAATATTTTAGAGCTTGGCCGACAGCTCTCAAGGGGTGGAGAAATTGGTTTATCAGAGTGGCAGCCCAAAAGAGGGGTGAATGAGAGAAAATAGGCATAGCCAAGTGTATTCCCCTTTCTTTAGCCGATCCAATAGCCAATGAGCCCTTGGTGGCCACAGCCTGTTATTTTTGGTCGGACTGCTTTAATGCTTTTTTGTTTCGTACCGGTCCCATCGGCTCGACCCTTTTGGACGTAGCCCAGTTATGCTGCCTTAGGCCAGATGGTGAACAAATATCGGCTTTTAGTGGTAAGCCCAAATATAAACTGATCAGATCTAAAGGTGAAGGATGGGCCAAATACATTGGAAACAACAATAAGGTCAATGGGCCAGTATCGAATGAAGAACATGTTGCTTTTCTGAACCTCTGGCTAGATCGCTTTTTATTCTGCGGAGCATCTCTTGGGCCGACTCAGGTCTATCAAGTAATAGCAGAACAACTCGTTGAAGGACGTCGGCTAGCATTAGGGAAAACTTTTCTTGGCGCAGTATATCAGATGCTATATGTGATAAGGAGTCGGCTTTTCACTGGTTTTGAGAATTTTACCGTTGGTAACGTGGGCGGTCCGATGTGGTTTATACAAATATGGTTGTACTGCTTATTCAGTCATTCTTTCCAATCTGGATTTAGCCGACGGGACTCTTTTTTCGAGAGAAGACACCCCAGAGGGAGCACCTTTCCAGTTCAGAGAATGACGATCCTTTGGTGAGAGATTCATAATGTGCTCTAGTAATAAGTCAAAAATCACACCTATCGGCTGTAGAAATTTTTTGTCTTTCTTCCTGCTATTAGACGCTGAAGACTTCAAACAGCAAGATTTCTTTAGCTATGGTGCCACAGCCGATTTCTCTTGGCCTTCTTTCCTTCATCTGGAAGCCGATTGTTCTTTGATGCCTCAGGAGACTTTGGACTTGTATAAAATCTTCATATCTCCGTGTGTCTTTTATGCTGGTTTCCACACTAGGAATCGAACATTCCTGCCTTCCTATGAATTTTACCATCCTTCAGTCTATGCAAGGCAGCTCGGCTTTGGTCAGGTGATTCCAAGCCTGCCACTTCTTGATCGGCTACAGCCCAGAGCCAGAGTTCGCAATGCCACTTCAGCCAAGCTGGTTTTGGAGTTAGCCGATGAGCTTCAACTCCCCAGCCTTCCTCGCTTCTTCCTGAATGCTCGCCAGGCAGGAGGCTTTACAACATGGTGGTCGGCTATTACGGAGCCTATATATATGTAGAAGACTCTGTCGCTCATAATCAAGGAATTCTTCCCCGATCTGCCAGAGCCATCCTTAGTGTCTAACAGCGATTCTAGAAGTGAAGCTAGTTCATCGGGTTACACTAACACAAGTCTTGTAGATGTTGATGAGGTATCGGCCTGAATAATTTCTTTTATTCGTCAGTTCTTTTGCCAGATACATCTCCTAATCACTTTTATTTTCGCAGTACAGACCAAGGCTGCTGGCAAGAAGCCTGCTTCTGGCCAATCGAGTAGTGGCCAAGGCAAAAGGCCTCACTGGGTACACTTCAGGTACCCTAGGGATTCAAAGTCCGTCATTGTTAGACATTGAAAAAAAACAACCAAGTGAGTATAATACATTCGGTTGTTATTTCTTTTACTCCTTATCTAACTAATCATTAGCTGATATGATTTCAGAAAAGAAGAAAACGAAGTATACCAAGGCTCCGGCGAAGAGGGGATCTAAGCCCCAGGAGCAGAGCAGTGAGAGTTCGCCACATGCGTCGGCTACTGCAGAGGTAAGTAACATACCTTTAGTTAGCGACTTATATTTTTAACATGTCGGCTTACCCTTCGTTTGCTTCTTTTTAGCCGAGCAATCGGCTCAGGCTGTGAAGATTTTGGCCGACCTCCCTAGGATTTCGCCAGCACCCCTTTCTCCACCACGGCCAACGCCAACAGCTCTGATTACTGATCTGCCAGAGCTCTCTGACCCGACAAACTTGTTGGGCTTTTCCTTGGCCGACATGGATGATCTTGAGATCATGACCACCGACGACTACGACGCAGAAATCAAAAAAATCCTCAAAGTCTCGAAGGAAGCATCGACTGCCGTCACTTCTGCCCCAGGCATGCAAGAAAGGCTCAATAAGCTTTTTGATCTGGTGATGAAGCCTCAGTCAGAGATTCTGACCAACAATCAAAGGATCAGAGATGCTATGGCGGCAATTGAAGCTGATCTGCCCCCAGAGGCTATGGAAGCTCTCCTCAACGTCTGCCACTTGGACGAGAGGAAATCTGAAGTGGAGGCAGCTCAAGCAAGGATAGCTCAGCGCGAGGCTCAAGAAGCCGATCAAAAAATCTTAGACGAGCTGGTCACCGATGCCAAGACCAAAAAACAGAAGTTTAACACCGATACTGAGCTGCTCAAAACCACCAAGGACTCCATCGGCAAACTTGAATCGACCAAGAAGTTTCTTATGGAAGAGTTGGCCAAGACAGAGAAGCTAATCTTAGAAGGCCAACAAACCCTTGAGAAGACTTCGTCGGCCATCAAAGATCAAAAGCTGGGCATCGCAATGGCCGTGGTCGGAGTAAAAAAGCAAATGGCAAAAGTGGTGCCAGTGCCAGGGAGGGCAAAAGAAGACGATCGCATCATTGACGAAGTTCAGTGTGTGATTGCCAAAGCAGCCGATGCCTTATCGGCTTTAGGCGCAACTCTTCCAGGCTCTGGCATCCAATATTAGCTTTTTATGAGATATAAAAACTTTGTCGGCTATCCTGAAATGCTTGTCCTGATACTTTTGTAACTCTTTGCTGTTTATAATCGGCTGTTTAACCGATTTATGTTTGGCTTTGTGTAATTTTATTTCTCCTAGCCGATTAACAGCACCGTGTTAACTTGGCCTTCTCATAGCGATTTCCAGTCGGCTAGGCTCCAATCCAAACGCTAGGATAGTATCTCTTTAAATATTTCCCGTTAATTTCCTTGGGCAAAATATGCCCTTCTAACGTTTCAAGCATGTATGAATTTCCGCCGACTAGCCGATTAACCTTGTACGGTCCTTCCCACGTAGGTGACCATTTTCCGAATCGGTTATCTTTCGAACCAACATGCAGTATCGTTTTCCAAACTAAATCGGCTTCATCGAAAGACTTAGGTATGACCTTTTTATTGTATGCTTTTGCAACTCTAACCTTATTCTTCTTAAGCCGATCAAATGTGGACAAACGTAATTTTGCTAACTCATTCAAGTTATCGATCATCAAATCGTTATAATCCTGAGCCGACAAATCACTTTGCCTGGCTATTCGTATAGACTCAATGTTAATCTCCACGGGTAAAACGGCCTCTTGTCCGTATACTAACTAATACGGTGAAAGCTTCGTTGCTCCATGATAAGCTAGCCGATACGCCCAAAGTGACTCCGATAGGGTTGAATGCCAATTCCTTGGTCTTTTATCGATTTTCCTTTGACCAACTTGATTAATGTTTTGTTAGATGACTCGGCTTGTCCATTAGCCTGAGCGTAATATGGGGATGAATTCAATAGTTTGATTCCTAGACTCTTTGCGTAATTCTGAAACTCATTAGACATAAACACTATACCTTGATCGGTCGTGATTGTTTGTGGTATTCCAAACCGATGGACAATGTGTTCATTAACAAACCCGATTGCTTCGACACTAGTGACCTTTTTAAGTGGTATAGCCTCAACCCATTTAGAGAAATAATCAGTTGCGACCAAAATAAACTTGTGGCCTTTACTTGAAGCAGGAAATATTTGGCCGATTACATCTATCCCCCATCATTTGAACGGCCACGGCTTGATAATTGGGAGTAAAACCGATGCTGGCGCTAGTTGTATATTGCCGAACTTTTAACAAGTCTGACTTCTTTTGTAATATCTGAAACAATCCTCTAACATTGTCGGCCAAAAATATCCTGTCTGTCTAAGCATCCATTTCATCTTATGAGCCGATTGATGAGATCCGCAAATACCTTCATGTACTTCGCCCATTGCCACCTGTGCTTCTTCAGTTCCAAGACATCTCAACAGCAAACCTTCCATCGTCCGCTAATACAACGTGTCGTCCATAACTACGTACTTTAAAGCTTGTTGCCTAACCTTCCGTTCTGTCGGCTTAGATGGGTCGATCAGGTAATTCCTTATTTGCGTTCTCCAATCAACAATATCCGCGCACATGACAGCTTTGTCTACTAGTTCAATCACCTGATATCGGCCAAAGTCTTTATACCCTGACGCCTGTTGAGCCAGCGTGTTGGCTCTATCGTTCGATTCTCGAGGGATATGACCGATAGAAAATGAGGTAAACGAGCCGATAATTTTGAAGCACTGTTCTAAATATTTGAGTAATATTTCATTACGGCATTGTTATTCACCTTTTATTTGCTGTACGATCAACATGGAATCCCCATATGCCTCAACAGTACTTACTCCGATATTTTCTAACATATGTAAGCCTTTGAGCAATGCTTCATACTCTGCCTGGTTGTTTGAGTATCGACTATTTACCCGAAAAGCAAATTCAAAATTATATCCTTTGGGTGATATGAGTACAATACCGATTCCATCACCCTCCCTGCACACCGATCCGTCAAAAAACAACTGCCAAGGGGCGACAGATACTAGGTCGGTAGCGGTATCATGCCTTGTTATGAAATCGGCCAGAACTTGTCCTTTAACTGTTTTAGCCGATTCATAAGTCAGGTCGAACTCTATTAAGGTATAAGCCCATTTACCAAGTCGACCTCGTAAAATTGGAGCCAATAACATATATTTTATAACATCGGTTTTACAAACCACCTTACAAGCCGATGCTAAAATATAATGTCTTAGCTTTGTACATGAGAAATATAAAGATAGGCATAATTTCTCAACGAAAGGGCACCTGACTTCAGCATCAAGTAGGCGTCGGCTTAAATAAAATATAACTCTTTCCTTACCATCGACTTCTTGTGCTAAAACAGCTCCGATAGTTTCCTCCTCATCCAATATATATAACCTAAAAGGAATCCCTTTTCGTGGTGCAGCCAAAACCGAAGGATTAGCTAAATATTCTTTGACGTCATCAAAGGCCTTTTGCTGATCAATCCCCCACACGAATTCTTGATTATCCTTTAATTTCAACAGTGGGGTAAAAGCACGAATCTGACTGGAAAGATTTGAGATAAATCTTCGGAGATAATTAATCTTGCCGATCAACTTTTGTAATTCTTTTTTACATGTTGGCGGCTCTGTTCCGACTATAGCTTTTACCCTTGCTTGATTAACTTCAATACCTCTTTCATGTACCATAAAACCCAAAAATTGCCCAGCCGACACGCCAAATGCACATTTGAAAGGATTCATCTTCAAGCCATGCGATCTTATATTCTAGAAAACCTTTTCTAAATAGGCCAAATGTTTTAAGTCATCTGTAGATTTTACTACGACATCATCAATGTATATTTCGACAATATGACCGATTAAGTCATGAAAAATCAGATTCATGGCTCGCTGGTAAGTCGCCCCAGCATTCTTCAAACCGAAAGTCATAACCGTCCATTCGAATAACCCTATCGCGCCAAGACACCTAAAGGTTGTTTTCGGTATATCAGCTTCTGCCATGAATATCTGATTATATCCGGCATTTCCGTCTAAAAAACTTATGATTTTATTCCCTGATGCAGCATCGATAAGCATATCGGCAATAGGCATTGGGTATTCATCTTTTGGCGTGGCTTTATTTAAATCTCTAAATTCGACACATACCCGAAGTTTTTCGTTTTTCTTCATGACTGGAACGATGTTGGAAACCCATTCCGATATCGGCAAGGCCTAATGAATTTTGCCTCCAACAGTCGTTCTATCTCCTCCTTTATAATATTATACAGGACCGAATTAAAACATCTAGGGTACTGTTTAAACAGTTAATATCCTGGTTTAATAGGTAATTGATGTTCTAACAGCCGTCGGCTTAAACCAGTGAAGGACCATGTGGAGGTCCATCCATGTTTGTGATGAGTATTTGACTTTATTTGAGCAAGGTGTGCTCAAGTTTGAGTTTGATTTGGATTGATTTTCAAAATGAAGCAATTTGAGTTGTCTTTGCCAGAGTGGCGATCTGGGTCGTATGGACACGGTAGTGATGAGTTGCATGGTTTATTGCACATCTTTGTGGGCATTGCTATGTGAGGAGTTTCCTTGTTTTGATGGTTGCGGGACGACGGTGCTAGGTCATGGTGAGGCGAAGGATGACCGGGACTAGGCGAGGCGTCGGAGGTCGAGACGGTTGGGAGATCGCGGAAGATGATCGGAGACGGAGTCGGGCAAGTCAAGAAGACAAGGAAAGGAGTTGATGCTAGCTAGATGCGCGTGGATCAATGAGGGCCGTCGGATTGCGGTCTAGTTGATAGGTTAGCGGGTCTAGGTAGTATGCTTTGAAAACCGTGCAAGAAAACCCGGTATGTGTGTGGGTTTTGGGTTAGCCCTTGCATGGCTGTGTGTGTAGGTTAATCCTAGCCCTTAGATGAGTGCTCTAGGGTTGAGGGACTCATCCAAGGGTGGTAGGTGGCCCAAGAGTAGTATAAATAGGGGTGGAGGGGTAGCCTCCTCTCCTTAAAGGTGTTGAGGTTTTTGATGCTCATTTGAGCTTTGCCCACATGAATGTGAGGCTTTGTAACCTCCCCTTCCAGAAATGAAAGTTTTATTCATCCACCTCTGAATTTATTTTGCGCATTTACATTATGTCTTTACTTTACATAATTTAAATTCAGTATTTACTTTCCATAATTACATTCCGCAATCTACTTTCAAGTAATTTGGATTTGCCTCCCCTCCTTCTAAATGCTGCTGTTCTTGGATGTTTTGAGTGTGTTCATATGGTTTTACATCTCTTTTGCACTCTTGGATTGAGTAGAGAACATCTTTTCTTTCAAGTTCCAACTTTGTTCTGAACTTGTTCTTCGCGCAGAAGTCAGTGTTTGATTTTTGTAAAAATATAGAAAAATCCTTTTTGAGTGATTCTTGTTGGAGGAGGTGCGGGACTCTGATATCCGCTTGCATAAAAATTTTTGAGTTCACTTGTTGCACCGTTTGGGCGCCATGAGGTGAAAACCGAGCCCCAAACTTTCTGCTCGAAGTTCTTGACCAGACTGTGTTCTTCGATTTTTCCTGTTTTTTCTGTAAGGATTTTTGAGGAGAAATTTGGTGGAGTTCTTCACGACTCTAATGCTCACAGGGATAAAAAGTCTCAAAATTTTGTGAGCTACAGAAACCCACCAACCTCCTGTGCAAATTGAGGACAAGTTCTGGAAATCCTGCTTTTGCTTTTTTGAAAGTGACTTTTGTGATTTGAATTGATGTCCTTTCTAAAAGCAAGAGTTTGAATTGATTCCTCTTTCTTTTGGACACTAGACAACCAGGATTGTGACTCAAAAATCCCCACATATTTTATGGTACTTATCCATGCAAGCTTGGGGTACACATAGTTGTCTAGTTTTTGGGTTTTCACAATTCCTTTTAAGCGATCTTGTCGAGGTTTTTGTTGGAGTATTTTGGGGAATTTTTATTTGCGACCATTCACCCCCTCTGCTCGCCATCTCGGTCCTTCAATTGGTATCGAGGCGGTTCTGCTCTTTCTAGATCTTGACCGGTCTCAAGAGCCATGGCGACGGACAAATATTCCACCAAGCCTCCCATCTTTAATGGAGTTGATTTTCCTTTTGGAAATCCGGATGGAGTCATACATCATCGCCGAGGGCTACGATATGGCGAAGGTGAAACTCCGTATGAGGTTCCTGGCGATGAAAATGTCACGGCCATCAATATGGTTGGCGTTGAGGCGAATGCTAAGGCAAGGAACATTCTCATCTGAGGTCTTAGCCGCGGTGAGTATGATAGGATTTCTCACCTTCGCTCTGCTCACGAGATTTGGGTAACCCTCGATGCTTACCATGAGGGCTCTACTCAAATCAAGGCGTGAGCGAGATCAGTTCAAGCGAGTACAACAAGTTTGATCAACGCGTTGGTGAGAGTCTCGGCGAGTGTTTTGGTCGGTTTACAAAGATTTTGGCGACCTCCGAGCGGTTGGTTGCATATACCGACTCGGACAATGCTCGGCATTTCTTGACCGCACTCGACCTTGGGTTTGGGAGATGAAGGTGACCACCATCAAGGACACCACCGACTTATCGACTCGACTCTTGGCGGGCTTTATTCCGCCTCAAGACTCATGAGATCGATGTCGTCTCTCGGAAGACGAAATCTCGATCGATGGCTTTGGTCACCGATCCCATTGGATCTTCTTCTTGATCCTTCTATTGGTTTCTCTCTTTCCGCCCTTTGCGAGCTAGCGATGACCAAGCTGGAAAAATTTCGAGAAAATGAGCTTGCTCTTCTCGCCGCATAAGTTTTCTCATGCATACAAGAGGGTGAGAGAGAGGAAGAGAGGTGGCATGATCACCGCTTGAGTGTGGTGGCCCCAACCACATTTGGCGAACTATCCCAAGGCGGAGAAGGGCAAGAATGGCGTTGGCGGTTCGGGCAAGAACGACTACACCGACAAGAACCGCAACAAAAGCCTCGGTTCGTGAGCCGCGCACGAGAAGAAGTACCGCAACTTATCCAAGAACAAGAAGCTCTTCCACGCGTCCTTGCGCGCTTGCGACATCAACCTCTCCGACACGGAGACATGGAGCGACGAGGCGAGGATGATCCGCAAGAGAAGAAAGGCGGTGGCGACTTCTCGGCATGTGCTTCATGGCGACACAAGCGACATCGGCGACTCAGAGCTCTCAAATGACTCGGACGAGGTACCCTCCTATGACCAGACTCAGCGAAGCTTTACGCAAATTAGGAAAATTTCATGCTAGAGCTAGAGCTAGGTGTACAGAGCTTGAGAAGGAAGTAGGTACCTTGACTCGGAGTTAGCTTCACTTAGATCTTCTCCTCCCGAGTCAGCGATGATTGCTCTTTGTGTGATGCTATTCTTGTGGAGTTGGAGAACCTAAGGACCATACATGATAGTGTGCTTGTTGAACTTGATGATCTTAGGTTGAAGAATGCTAGCACTAGTTACATTGATGCTATTCTGTTGAGGCTAGTTTTCTTCATGCTCACTCCACTCCATCATGCTCTAATTGCCCTAAATTGCTTGCGAAATTGATGCCATGGCGAACACCTTAGGAAGCTTTACGCTAGAAATAATGAACTTGAATCACATGCTTCTAAGGACCCGGTCGGCTCATGTGAGGATGTAAGCAATTAAAACTTGACAATGAAACCACAGATGTCAAGTGTGCTAAACTTGCTAAGGACTTACTAGATAAGTCACAAAAATATTGCTTGCGATGTCTTGAGATTGTGGGGACTTGGATAAAATCCATGTCGAGCTTAGGAAGAAATTAGAAGACCAAGCCCATAGAATTAGAGATGCTCCTTGCGTTTCTTGTGAGGCCCTCAAGATTGAGGCGGCCGTCTTTGAGGAGAAAAATGCACGTCTTGAGAGAGCTCATCTTTACGGTTCTTCTTCCTCTCCTTCCCCTGTTCTTCTTGTGCTTCTTTCTTCCGAGATTGCCGGTATCTTATGAGCACTCTCGAGAAGTTTGTTGGAGGCAAGAAGAAGCTCAATCTTATTCTAGACCAATCCAAGATTAGTAGATTCAATCAAGGTCTAGGATTTGATCCTTGGAGCACGCTCGGCGCATCCTCCCACCATTGTGCGCGGCTCCAAGAGTGGTGAGATTGTGGTAGCTCGAGTGAGTACCACCGTGTTTAGGTCTGCTAGGGTTGTCCATAGGACTTGACCGTAAGGGTGTTACTCCTATTGTACGCCTCTAGCAAGGCGAAGTACACATGCACCTTCTGTAAGAAGGATGGTCACCTAGTAGATTTACGCTTTAGCGCGCCAAGATCACTCGGTGTGGCGTGTTGTTGCTCTTAGGGTATTCGGGATCATCCCGGACTTTGAGTGCTCCTAAGACACACTTTGCTTCTAGACGAGTTAGAGAGTCGCTTTGTTTTTGGGGCGTCCGGGACTTGGTTTTCATGCTAGTTCTTGAGTTTTAGTCCGGAGCTGTTCGTAGTCGGATCTTTCCGCCGTCCTCTTGATATTCCTCGTTTTCCCATCGAGGTAGATATCGTGGCGTGAGGTGTTTTCGGTAGGAGATCCAGCGGCCTTCTGGGATGGTCGGCTTTTGCACCACGGCGTGCCAACCCAGCTTTGACTCTAGATTATCTACGAGTTGCTCCTGATCGTGTGAGAGTTGGCGTCGGAGAGACACTCGAGTCTAGTCTTCTTACGTGGTTGGTACTACGAGGTGTCGTATGGTTGATATTGGGTTCCTAAGTCTTCACTCTATCCCGATCTTGAGTCATCTTTCTCTCTTGTGTCTTGATCGGAGTTCATCGGATGGGAAGGGCGATGTTTGGATTGTTGACTCGGTTGTTCTCGTCATATGACCGGAGATTCTCGTTAGTTCTCTTCCTAGTCCGAGCCCCGGTGATGAGTTAATCACTTTTGGGGATGCATCTTGAGTAGAGTCATTGCTAAAGGTACCATCTGCATTAACCAAAATTTCATTCTTAAAGATGTTGCCTTAGTAAGTAAGTTGCAATACAATCGCTCTCTGTTTCTCGACTTATCGATGACTCTTTCGAGGTAAGCTTCAAGAGTAATGCTGTAGAATCCTTGATTCATCGGGAGGGTTAGTTCTTGGATTTCTAGATTTGGGAGAGTCTTTCGTGCTGATTTTTACGCTTCTTACGGAGACTCTCTTGATGTTTGATTGCTTACGAGTCCGTGATCTCTCCTTCGGCATAGGAGACTTGGTCACATTGGTTTTGATCATTTGACCCGAGTTAGCGACCACGATCTCATTCGGGGTTTGCCCAAACTCAAGATGGTCAAAGACTTAGTTTGCTCTCCTTGCCGACATGGCAAGATGGTTCTTGCTTCTCATCCTCAAGTCACAGTAGTGATGGTGATGCACCGGACAGCTTTTACATATGGACCTTTGTTGGTCCGGCTAGAGTGCGATCGGCGGGGGAAGTGGTATGTTCTTGTCATCGTTGATGATTTTCTAGATTCTCTTGGGTATTCTTCATGGCCTCGAAGGATGAGACTTTTCTCACTTGAGGGTTTGATCGATGGGTTGTCTATTGAGCTCCCGGTGCATTCTGAGCTATCTGTGAGTGATAATGGCACGGAGTTCAAGAATTCCTACTTTGAGAGTTTTTGTGTGGAGTTTGGTTTAGAGCATCAGTTCTCTTCTCCCTCGCCCCTCGTGAGAATGGCGTAGTGGAAAGGAAGAACAGGACCACTGGTTGAGATGGCGGGGCGATGCTAGGCAGTCTGATACTCCTAGGAAGTTTTTGGTGAGGCTATAGCTCTTGCTTGCCATGTTTCTAATCGCGTGTTTTGAGAGCACATTTGCATCGCACTTCTTATGAGTTGAGGTATGGCGAAAGCCCGGTGTGTCTCATTTTCGCGTTTTGGTTGCAAGTGTTTTATCTTGAAGTCAGTAACCTAGATAAGTTTGAGTCTCGCTCTTACGATGGTATCTTTTAGGTTACTCGACTTCTTCTCGTAGCTATAAGTGCAGGTGTTGATGCGCATAGGATCATAGAGACTGTGATGTGACCTTTGATGAGGCTAGCCCAGAGCTAGACACGATGTTTGAGCTCTTCTTATCCCTCGAGACCATCTTTGTAGAAGATGAGGATGATGGAGATGATGGTGTTCCACGGATCCAGTTCCCTCTATACCGAGGTGCCTCCTGTTTCCATTTACGCACCTCGGGAGACCGACCCTTGCCTTGAGCTCTCCTTGGTGAGTGGCTCTGCTCCTACCTCTTACGTGCATGAGGTAGAGGCCATACTTACGGTCCTCCCGTCATATTCAGCGTTCTCATCCACCTCATCAAATCATCGGTGATCTGTTTGGCGGGTCACTCGCTCAAAATCAGGTTTGTCGAGCCGCCTCCACTCTGCCTTTGTTGCCTCCTTTGAGCGAAGGATGTTTCTCATGCATTATCGATGAATCGTGGATTAATGCTATGCATGAGAACTTGAGAACTTTGAGAGGAACAAGGTATGGCAGCTTGTCGAGCCCCATCTGGTCATAATGTCATTGGGACCAAGTGGGTGTTCAAAAACAAGCAGTGAGGATGGGGTTGTCATTCGCAACAAGGCTAGGCTAGTTGCAGGGCTTTTCTCGAGGTTGAGGTCTTGACTTTGAGAGACCTTTGCCCTGTAGCTAGACTAGAGGCTATTAGGATCCTGCTTGCATTCTCTGCATCCGGGGCTTCAAGCTCTATCAAATGGATGTCAAGAGTGCATTCCTCAATGGCTATATTGAGGAAGAGGTTTATGTCAAACAACCTCGAGTTCGAGAACCCCAAGTTTCCGAGTCATGTATACAAGCTCTCCAAAGCTTTGTATGGACTCAAGCGAGCCCCTAGGGCATGGTATGAGAGGCTCAAGTCTTATCTTCTCACCATGACTTCAAAATGGGCATAGTAGACAAAACTCATTCATCGGACATCATGAGTCTCATTTTCTTCTTGTCGATTTATGTGGGCGATATCATTTTGGTGGCTCGTCTCATTCGCTTGTGTCTCGGTTTTACGAGGTGATGAGCACTGAGTTTGAGATGAGTATGATGGGCGAGTTGAGCTACTTTCTTGGCTTCCAAATCAAGCGGACTCGGGAGGTACTTTCTTGCATCAAGGCAAATATACGTGACCTCTGGCGCTTGACATGTCGATGGGAAGCCGGTGATGACTCCTATGGCCACCACTGCTGTCCTCGAGCCCGATGAGGATGGTGAGCCTGCTTGATCAAAAGGAGTTTGAGCATGATCGGCTCCCTCTTGTACCTCACCGCTTGAGGCGGACATACATTTTCTTTGTGTGTGCGTGCGCTCGATTCAAGCTTCTCCTCGCGCCTCTCACCGCCAAAGTGATCAAGCGCATTTTCAGTACCTTCGTGCTACCGCGATTATGGTATTTGGTACTCTTCGTCTTCTTGTCTATCTCTTAGAGCCTTTTACGATCCGACTTTCTTTGGTTGTAGGATAGATAGGAAGAGCACTTACGGCACTTGCCAATTCATTGGCACTTCTCTTGTTTCTTGGTCATCTAGGAAGCGATCGGAGTTACCTGATCCACCGCGAGGCCGAGTATGTTCTTTGCGACCGATTCTTTGTAGCAGTGCTCTGGATGAGATCGACCTTACGGGACTATGGGTTAGAGATAGAGAGTGTGCCACTTTTACGTGACAACACTTCAGCTATTTGCATTGCTAAAAACCGATTGCAACATTCGGACCAAGCACATTGATATTAGATATCACTTCCTTAGAGACCATGTGGAGAAGGGAGATATCGCGCCGATTCGTAGAGAGTGACCTTGATTAGCGATATCTTCACCAAGCCTTTGGATAGCTCAGATTTGTTGCCTTGAGGAGTGAGCTTGGAGTCGTGAGCCCTTACGACCTTTCGTGAGGGGAGCTGGTTTGTATATTATGTATTATATGTTTTCTTCCAGCTTTTCTTTTCTTTGTGTTTCTTACGGGTGACTTTGGGCTTGTTTTCTTGAGTTGAGTTCACTCACTTAGACTTCGGCATGCCTTGCATTGACCTCTTATCTTGTGCTTTAGGTTGCTATCATGCGTGATTAGTCATTCTCTCTTCTCTCTAGGTTGAGTTCCCTCACAGTCTTATAAGTCTAGCGGTATTGGGCCTCCAGGTAGGCAGAGTGCATGTGCACTCCTTAGTTGGGATCTAGAGTCGACTTCCTATGTCGATCCTTTGGGAAGATAAGAGCGAGTCGAGCCGTAGTGAGTCTCTTCTATCTTTTCTATGCTCTATAGCCATCCGGTTTTGCAGTTTCTCGACTTCTTCTCCTCATTCATTTTTTCGGTTATTATTGAGTTCATTCGGGTTTTCTTTATGCCTAATCTTGATAATAACTCAACTTTAACCAGATTTGAGCTTAAAATTGATTCATTTGTTGAGGGGAGTTTGGGAATCTGTTCATGCATTGCATTTAGACTGCATTTTTACATTTTATGAGCTTTGTCTATTATGCAATTGATTTCTTCTTCATGCTATACACCATGCTACATCATTTGAAGAAAATCACTAGCTTAGGTATGTCCAAGTTCATTTAACTTGCTAAGCTTAAAAATGAAATAAGCCTTAAATGAAAAACTTGATGAAACTTGTTGCTTTTACTTGCTAGGTTTCTTCTCTAGAGGTTTGTGCCATAATTTGAGAAATTTAGGAGTTCTCTAGAGTCCCTATAGCAACTTAGGTGAAACTAGTTTGATCCATGCAGAGTCCTTCAATTGCTCATGAATCGTTGTGCTAAAAATGAAAATTAAACAAAATTGACTCTTCTTGTGCACATACGACTCAACACCTTGTATTCACAAGACCGCTTCCCATTGCACTTGGGATGAACTTGGAATACATCGTGTTTGACCTAGACCATCCTCTTAAGAGCTCATCTTGAGATGGTCGCATACGGCTTGAGTCAATTGGTTGTCAAAGAAAATGCAAATAAATTAAAAACAAAGACATATGTGGGTAAAGAATGCAAATAATGTCAAACATTTGCACCCGCTATGTCTTGTATGATGATAAATCAAAATTTGCATTAAGTGATAAATGAGCCGAAGGACCTTGTATGCTCTTCTAGATTCCCCAACGTGTTGAGTAGGTTGAACTCTAGGTTTTCCTTTTGATCCTTAGAGTGGCTATTCTTCTATTTTTGAAACTAAAGCTAAGTGTTGCACTTGTCAAATCTTGCTAAAAATGAAATATTCAAAACTAAGCTCGTATTTGCACTTGGACATGTCTTAGTTTAGTCATCTTCGAAATTGACAAGCTTGGTGTAATATCCTTCCATTTTGATCAATTGGATAATCCTCAAAGCTTTTTCGATTGCATTTCATGCATACATAAAAAAATTGATGCCTATATTGCCAAAAGGGGGAGATAACGTAGAAAAGGCATCACTAAAAAGATAAAAATGTGAATGCTTATTTGGTTATTATGATCTTTGTAAAACTATGCTACTACTTACATTTGGATCATAATCTCATAATCACATTTGACATGTTTAGTTGGATTTTAGAGTTTTGTTGAAAACTTGCTCTTTCTTAAATTTAACTCTAAAATCTGAATTCCTCTTCGTCAACTTGGTCATGGTTCTAATTTCTATCTTTGGACCAAGTTTGACTTTACTGGAAAATTGCTTTCTTCTTCATTTTCTTCAAACTCAAATTTATGCCTTTTGTATGGTTTGTCAATATACTCATCAAGGGGAGATTGAAGGACCATGTGGAGGTCCATCCATGTTTGTGATGAGTATTTGACTTTATTTGAGCAAGGTGTGCTCAAGTTTGAGTTTGATTTGGATTGATTTTCAAAATGAAGCAATTTGAGTTGTCTTTGCCAGAGTGGCGATCTGGTCGTATGGACACGGTAGTGATGAGTTGCATGGTTTATTGCACATCTTTGTGGGCATTGCTATGTGAGGAGTTTCCTTGTTTTGATGGTTGCGGGACAGCGGTGCTAGGTCATGGTGAGGCGAAGGATGGCCGGGACTAGGCGAGGCGTCGGAGGTCGAGACGGTTGGGAGATCGCGGAAGATGATCGGAGGCGGAGTCGGGCAAGTCAAGAAGACAAGGAAAGGAGTTGATGCTAGCTAGATGCGCGTGGATCAATGAGGGCCGTCGGATTGCGGTCTAGTTGATAGGTTAGCGGGTCTAGGTAGTATGCTTTGAAAACCGTGCAAGAAAACCCGGTATGTGTGTGGGTTTTGGGTTAGCCCTTGCATGGCTGTGTGTGTAGGTTAATCCTAGCCCTTAGATGAGTGCTCTAGGGTTGAGGACTCATCCAAGGGTGGTAGGTGGCCCAAGAGTAGTATAAATAGGGGTGGAGGGTAGCCTCCTCTCCTTGAAGGTGTTGAGGTTTTGATGCTCATTTGAGCTTTGCCCACATGAATGTGAGGCTTTGTAACCTCCTTCCAGAAATGAAAGTTTTATTCATCCACCTCTGAATTTATTTTGCGCATTTACATTATGTCTTTACTTTACATAATTTAAATTCAGTATTTACTTTCCATAATTACATTCCATAATTTACTTTCAAGTAATTTGGATTTGCCTCCCCTCCTTCTAAATGCTGCTGTTCTTGGATGTTTTGAGTGTGTTCATATGGTTTTACATCTCTTTTGCACTCTTGGATTGAGTAGAGAACATCTTTTCTTTCAAGTTCCAACTTTGTTCTGAACTTGTTCTTCGCGCAGAAGTCAGTGTTTGATTTTTGTAAAAATATAGAAAAATCCTTTTTGAGTGATTCTTCTTGGAGGAGGTGCGGGACTCTGATATCCGCTTGCAGAAAAATTTTTGAGTTCACTTGTTGCACCGTTTGGGCGCCATGAGGTGAAAACCGAGCCCCAAACTTTCTGCTCGAAGTTCTTGACCAGACTGTGTTCTTCGATTTTTCCTGTTTTTTCTGTAAGGATTTTTGAGGAGAAATTTGGTGGAGTTCTTCACGACTCTAATGCTCACAGGGAGAAAAAGTCTCAAAATTTTGTGAGCTACAGAAACCCAACAACCTCCTGTGCAAATTGAGGACAAGTTCTGGAAATCCTGCTTTTGCTTCTGAAAGTGACTTTTGTGATTTGAATTGATGTCCTTTCTAAAAGCAAGAGTTTGAATTGATTCCTCTTTCTTTTGGACACTAGACAACCAGGATTGTGACTCAAAAATCCCCACATATTTTATGGTACTTATCCATGCAAGCTTGGGGTACACATAGTTGTCTAGTTTTGGGTTTTCACAATTCCTTTTAAACGATCTTGTCGAGGTTTTTGTTGGAGTATTTTGGGGGAATTTTTATTTGCGACCATTCACCCCCCCTCTGTTCGCCATCTCGGTCCTTCAACCAGGCATCTCGTGATACTCCCAAGCAAAACAATCTTTATAATTTCTAAGGATTTTGATCAATCTTTCTTTGTATTTTACATCTAATTTTGCGCTAATAAAAGTTGGTCTTTTTCTATCACCACTACCTATATCGATTTCTTCAAGCACATCAGTGGATGTGAAGCCTTGGCCCAACTTTTCAATTTCTTGGAAATCTTCTATAGCCTCATAGCTATCTGTTATTTGCCGATAGCTTTGCATTTTATGTTGTAACGCCTTCATTGTTTTTCTTGTCTCCATCGGCGTAATACTTCATTTGTCCGATCAAACGTGCTTGGCTTGACACTAATCGGCATAAGTCCTGTCTTACTCACGCAAATGAAGTCACAGTCATCCAGCGTTTTTTCTGATATGTATCCAGCTTCTTCGTGTTGCCAATTCGCATCAGAACTGGCCATGGCGATATGAGCCGATGTGTCGGCTGTGACAACCTCAACTTCCCCTCCATTCCATTGAACAAGCGCTTGATGCATAATCGACGGAATGCAGCAATTGGTGTGAATCCAATCTCGACCAAGTAGAACACTGTAATTTCCCTTGGCGTCAATGACAAAAAAATACGGTCGACAAAGTTTTACTGCCAACAGTCAGTTCTGTAACCATGACGCCTTTGGCCTCTGTGGGATCGCCTGTGAAGTCATTTAAAACCATATTAGTCTTGATCAAGTCTTCATCGGACTTACCCAATTTCTTGCAGGTAGTGTACGGCATCAGATTTACTGTAGCTCCACCATCCACCAGCATCCTTGATATCGGCTTGCCATTTATATAACCTTTCATATACAATGGTTTTAGATGCCGATAATCATCTCTCGGTTTCTCGAAGATTGCATTTTGGACACTTGAACACGACTGAGCAAAAGTTTCTTTGGCTGATTCGGTTTTAATTTCGAATTCGGCCGGCAATGTGAATACCATAATGATATCCATCGGAGGTGTGTCGTCCCTAATCATAGGAGAATCCAGGTCATCCGCTGATTCAAAATCTTCTTCAATCTGTTCTTTTTTCCTCCATTCCTTTTTGATAACCTTGATCGGCTGAAGTTCATTAAATGTCTCATCCCTCTGTTTCTCTGCATCAGCTTCTCTGATCTCTTGAGTCCTTAGTCTCTGAAGCCATCTGCGCTGTGATCGGCTAAGGCCAGGTGGGCACCACCTAAGCTTGGGTTCTATTGGCTTACGTATTTGGCCAACCAAATTTTCCCGATCAGATCTAGACTTTTGTGTTACAACCTGGTCCGATGCCTGATTTGGTTCAGATATTCTTTCGCGAACAGGTCTTCTGTAAATTTTGTCATGATCTCGAATCGGACCAGACAGCCTATCTCTAGCCGACCGTTTAGGCCAATCGTCTTGGGGATAATGCTCCATTGGGCATGTATACGGAGATGGCAATGCTACTTCCCTTTCCCAACAAATTGCCAAAAAGGACATCTTCTATGCGCTCTCTCCACGTTCTCAGTGTGATATAGATTATCCGACCGACGAGTAGGATATCGTGGTTGATTATTCATTCTTTCATACTTCTCCATTAACTGAGAAAACGTCGGTCCCGGCTTTTTTGTTGGCTGTCTTGATGGTGATTTTTCGGTTTTATACCATTTACCCACCTGAGGATTTCCTTTGGGTTTAATGGTCCTTGAATTATTTCCTTCATGATCGGCTTCTATTTGTAATGAACCGATTGTAATCTTCAATGTCTGACTGCCGTCTGAAGTTGACTGAATGTCAACTTGCCGATCCCTTTTTGGCTCATCATGCATCGGTTTTTTTCCTTTGCTCGAACATTGAACCATGTTAATAGAGAATGGATCAGCATCAACTTGCATGGTCGGCTCATCAGTGAATTTTAACCGACCATCCTCGATAATCGACTGGATCTATTGACAGAAAATATTGCAATCATTAGTGTTGTGAGAAAAAGAATGATGTCACTTGCAATACCTGCGTTTCTTGATCTCGTCAGCCGATAGTATGACGTGTCCTTCGGACAACCGTATTATCTTTTCTTGTAACAACAAATTGAAAATACGATCACACTTGGAGATGTCAAAGGCATACTTAACTTCTGACTTATTCCTAGTCGGCTTGAGCCAAGAACAGACTAAGGATTTTTTAGACTCTTTTATCCACTCGGCTATGTTTATTTCTGCTTCATCGTCTTCTGAAAAATCGCTCGGACAATAGTCGACCATATTAACTTTGGCTTTATCCTTTTCTTTATTATTACCAGTTTTAAATCTATCTTTAAAGGCCATATTATCTGGGAATCGGTTTTCCTGAGCCGACACGTGATGAAGCAGATGACTCAGATCAGTGAACTCTTGTCATCCAAACATCTCTCTAAGTGGTGGAATTAACCCTTGAAAAGCCAAATCAACGAGTTGGTTATCGGGTAATGTGACACTAAAGCATCGATTTCTTATTTCTCTAAATCTTTTAATATAATCAGTCACCGATTCTCCAAATTTCTGGCGAATAGAGCTTAGATCGGAGATCCTGAGTTCTAAACTGCCTGAGAAAAAATATTCGTGAAATCGGCTTTCCAAATCGTTCCATAAATAAACCGAATTTGGAGGCAGATAAGTGAACCAAGTAAAATCTGCTCCTGACAATAACAATGGGAACAGTCTGATTTTCAATCCATCGGACTGAGCTGCCTCGCCGCATTGCGCAATAAAGCGTCTGATATGCTCCAGGGTAGTAATCGAGTCGTCACTAGAGAATTTTGCAAAATCTGGGACTTTGAAATTGTGAGTATAGGGCATGCGATCTATGTAATCGGGATACGACTTTCTATAGCCGATAACCTTCCCTTTCGGCTATATGCCGAATTGATCTCTCAAGACGGCAGAGATTTGATCGGCCCAATTCGCATTATCGGCCACTGGAATAGTAGGCCCTTGATAATGCTGATCATAGTTGGCATTCTGCCCCCCGAGTGCAAACTCGGGTTGCCAATTAGGCTGAGCCGATGGCAAACGGGTATACTGATCGTACCTATTATGTCTAATTTGAGGTTCTGGTACTGGAACAAAAGGTTCTAAATAAGTCACTACCCTATGCGGACTTAGATTTCTAGGCAGAGTAGACTCATGACGCTGTGGGTATCTCTCAGACTCAATCGGCTGTGAAACCGATTGTGGACAAGCATAGAATGGGGCTGACGGTGGTAGGTTTGCCGATGCATCTAATTTGGCAGCATCGGTGTAAGCCTGGTAATGGTTCACCCCGCTTGACCGAGGGTCTCTAGGCAATATAATAGTGGGTTGAGTAGGCATCATGGTAGGGGGTGAGGTCATGGCCGATAGTTTAGGATCGGCTAGTGTGCTCTGCGTGTTTTGTGCTATTGAAAAAATAGGGTAATTCGGCAGAACTTGCAACGGGTCGAGCAAACTTCTAGACGAGACCAATTCCTGTGCGATGGTTTTGATGCTGTTTGCTATCATCGGCTTAAGCGTGCTGACAAGAGCCGATGACTGATTTATTAGAGCATGGTGTACAGACTGATTAATCATAGCCGATAATTCGGCTTGAGCAGGTATATATCGGCTTACCGGTTTTGTGACACCTGCATCCCCCAGGGCAATGACTGTCGGTAGAGCGGTTTTTTGAGTAACGCCACGTCTAGTCTTCTGATAACAGTTTGGCATCATCTCTTCTAGCGCAGTTTTCTGATCTTCGATTTCTCTACGTTGTTTTGGTGTCAAATCGTCCATCGTCGGGACGATTATAGCTTCTGCGTTGAGATCGAACGGTGGAATCGACTTCCCTGATGAAGACATTGGGTCCCACCGGGCGTGCCAAGAGTGTGTTGGCGTCAAAAACTTGAAGTAGGGTTTCTGACAATAGCACACCAGACGAACACCTGGTTCAGAACGTGCTAATCGATTTGACCTGTAATCGACAAGGTAAAAATATGAAATTCACTCAAAACCGATCGTGAAGATCAATCGGCTTAGACTCAATCAGCTTGAAGCCGATTAAATCAAGATAAAATGGTAAGTCTAACTAGTCGATTAAGGCTAATCAGAGGATAAAGGTAGATCGATTCTGAAGAAGGCGATGCGCAACAAAATCAGAATAAATCAAACCTGAGGCATAATTTGAAGGACATTAACAATCGGCGATGCGCAACTTTATTGATTAAGATCGAATTACAAAGACTAAATTACAAGAACTACTCCTAGTCGACATGAAAAAGTAATGTAAATTGGTGTTTGATTGTGTTAGATCCCTCCGCAGCTCGCTTTGGCCCTTCTTTTATACCCGTCGACCGATCGTATCCTATTACAACACGTTACAAAACTTGATCCGTATCGGCCTTATTTCGGATAGCTTTCCCTCAAAGATCTTGTCGTTGCTAAATATCTTCAAATCTTTCCAAATCGTCTGTTAGTTATCGCAGGTTTGACTTTCTTGCCGATTTTGACCAGACTTGCCAAATTCTTATGCAAACAGTTCTGTTCACGCACCGGCAGTGATATGTGTTCCCACCGGCCGGACTTTTAAACCGGCAGTGACATGTTTATCGCTGCCGGATCTAGCCCAACCGCAGTGATATGTCGGAAGGATGACCTGTTTTGTAGTAGTGCGCATGCGTACGAGCGTACATGAATGTGTATATATTACCATGAGAAGATGGTGCCGCAGTAGCAGCGGTCGCACGGCCACCGCAGCTCGGTGCCATGCTTTCGGCTGAAGTGCTTCTTGACGCCCGTCAGGTCGCCGAGCGCGTGCGCCGCGACGAGGTGCGAGCACGACGGCTCCTGGCACACGTACACCTTCCGACAAACGACAGCCGCGCCGTCCTTGGGGCTGATGCGCTGCTTGAGCTTCCACGGCAGGTTGTGGCCTCGACGGTGCAGCTGCAGGTTCTGGTCGCGCTGGAACCCTTTCCCGCACGCCTCGCACACGAACCGGTGCGTCGCCGTCAGGGTGCCCGGCGACAGCGCGACCACCTCCGCGTCAAGGTCTGCGATGCATGGATCAGGAGTCGACCAAGAAAGAAAAAAGAACCAAGATTTTCTCGTGTGGTTAATTACCGGATTTGCGCGGGTGGCCGCGCCTCTTCTTGGCCGGACGAGGGAGGGGGTGGCCGGAGGAGACGCTGTTGGCCTGGTCGCCGGAGGCTGCCGACGTTAGGTTGGACTTGGACACGTTCTCATCCTGCTGCTGAACCGTCGAGCCTCTCATCGTCGACCTCTCGATCGTGTTTGGGCAGCTAAGGTCGTCTGGATGAGGGCAGAAATGGCAGTAAGTGTTTAGAGTTGTTTGGTTGGATGAAATTAAGCTAGGAGAAAGACCAATCCCAGGAGCAAGTAAGATTGAAAGAAGGTGTGTGTGAGAGAGAGAGAGAGCGACGCCTCTTGCACTCATCGATACCTGAAACTAACTATATATGATTCCCATGAGAATGCATGATCATTAGCTGTGTTGTCAACGAGGAAAATAACCAGGCAGTGAGTGATAATCGGTAGAACAGCCTGATCCCAAACAAATCAGCCGTCCTTCTGCATTTACACATGAATGATTGGCGCGTTGATTGAACCCATTCATGTGCAGGTAGAGCTTGCCATGCATTCAGCATGCCCTTTGATTAAATTTTGTTGTAACATCTGTTCAGTTTCCTGTCTTTCTTTGAACAGGTGAGAAGAGAGAGTTTCAATTAACTTGTTAATAATTCAAATACTTTCTGGAAAAATGAATCACATTTTGATTTTTGTAAAGATCTTAATTATCAATGGGAGCTTTCTTGTTCTCTGAATTTCAGTAGTCTTTACTCTCGACGAATAAGTGGCTTCTATTCCGTGGAAAACTACAATATAGAAGATGGTTTTTACATAGTAGTACTAAATGTAGAAAAGAAAGTATTCTTTTGATTTGAAACAGTGGCCTTCACAGATCACTTCAAAGTTGAAATCAGTAGATCTAGTACATTGGCCAATGGGAGTAGTGATCAAACCTGGTGATAAGGTTGCTATCACTGTCATGTCAAGGCTGACAAACAGGAGTAGTAAGCAGCAGCAAACCACACATTTCGATGCAAATCGATGTATCACCTCCTTTAATTTTGGGACCGCACGAGGAAAGCAACTGAACTCTGTTCTGCTGCATGTATCTGACATATACTCCATTCTGTAGCGGTACAGTCACCAGCTGGGCCAAAAAGATGCATTGGTCATTTAAACTTGCATTCCGGAACAAATTTGGGATCTATTTTGAATTAGGACAAGAAAATTGCAATGTGAGTCTCTAAACTTGCATATAATAATCTTTAGTCTCTTCCTTAGCAGTCTTAACTTCCCGATCGGCTTAATTAACGGATCCTATACTTGTTCCCGTCACGAACTTTGCTTTTGCTGATGAGAAAATTTGTTGTGGCCGATGGTTGATTATTTGATACAGATGACATGGCATTGCGAGCATCGGGGCTCTAGTCGCGTAGGTTTTCGGTCCAGAATTCACTAGCAAATCTCACAACTTCAATTGAAAATTCAAATAGTCTTTGACAAGGCAATTTTGCGCCAAAATCAAGTTAATGCCTCTTTTTCCACCTATGCAGTGAGATCTACTTGGCAGTTCGACATCACTTGTGGATGAGCTGGGCCAGATGGGTCTCTGTATTTGTTAGGACACCAGGGCCAACTTCTTCCAGGCCAGGCCGGGTCATGGGGTGAGGCCTCAAATGGCCTTATAGCCTTCAGCTCTACATTCCTTTGGGCAAAGACTAGACAAGAAAGCCTTGCATCTCGTAGTGAAGACTGAAACTACTTGTCCGGTCGCTCCCATCCCATCCTGGTATGCATAACACATGTAACTGAACTCTTGGTTTTGGTGGAATTCCGAATCTATCTCCGATGAGTTTTGAGTATAAATATGGAACTTCATTATAGAAGAGAATCAATCATTTATCTATCTCTGACCGTGGCCAAGCTTGAGGGTTTGTCGATTCGGTCTATGGACCAGTGGCCCATATGTCAGCCTCTGTAGTTTTTAAAAAATTAAAAAAAATCAATTTATTTTAATAAAAATAGCCCGGCTCGCTTGTCAATCTCTCGGGACAGAATATATCAGAAATATTCTATTTTCTTACTCTTTTTTCCATATTTAATTGTCCTGTGAATGTTTCGAGAATCCGTTCTTCTTCATACGAACTCCAATTCTTCATACGAACTCCAATTGAGCCTGTTCATATTTCTAAATTCGTCTAAATTAAAGATGTACTTCTTGGGTATTTTATTTGATTTTTGGATTTTTTGTTTGTATTTATTCTTATTTTCATCGTTCATTTTAGTTAGATGTTGACATGTGGGGACAGTCCGAAGGTGAAAGGTTGATCCAAGACCAAGATTAAGAGTTGTTCCAAGGCAAGTTGTGATGCCATCATGTTGAACTCAATTTTACAAATACTATTTTAATTTAGTCTATTGTATGTTATTTCAAGTGCAAATTCAATTTGACTATTGGTCTATAAAACATGTTTATAAAAAGGGTGTATCATGCGTTGTCACACAATGATGTTGAGTTATTGATACATATGTTGTACGATAATCAACAGGGGTGATAAATGATTTAGATTGGGGTAAGTAGCAAGAGGCTACGTGCCAAAGTAGGTCTGTGTGACATTTGGGTTAGAGATTCTATGTGAGTCGTTTAATATGGTTACTAAGGCTTATTTGGAGGTCTTGTCTCGGTCAATTAAAGACTTAACCTTGTAAGCCATTGAATTGGGCTAATCATACAACAACATGTCTGTTATGTGCAAGACCTAGCTCAATAAGTTATCGGGTCTTAACATGTGATATTGTAACACCTCGGCACCCCACGTGCCCTGAATGTCACTTCATCATGCTATTTCACTAATATTTAACCATTTTAAACAACAATTTCAGCAGCAATAACATAATTTCTCGTTCAATCATTATACACCAACTATAAAACATACACAGAGAATGACAATGAAAAATAATAACAACAATTCTAAATTTAGATCCACGCACCCAAGAATGCCTAAGACCCCACGCTTGGGGGCTGTAACATTCCAATTTGAGCCCTTTTTAAAAATTTTGGTGAATTTAAAAATTCCTTTTTAGTGTTAGCAAATCATTTTAAATGAAATTTAAAGTCTAATTGTGTTCCCAGTAATTTATTTGGATTCCAAATGCTTAAAAGTATTTTTTGGAATTTTCTAGGATTTTTCTCAATTTATGTGCTATTTATTTCAGCCTTTTTTATTTTCTAGCATTATTTAAAATCAGAAAACCTTTTTCATTTCTCTAATTTCGCGTGGGCCGCATTCCCCACAGCCCACTCCTATTCCGCCGCTTCCCGGCGCACTTTCCCCTTGGCACGGCCTCTCCTCCACGTCGCGTCGACCCACCTTCCCTCTCGGCCCAGCCGCGTGGCCCACACCATCCGCGCCCGCTGATGGGAACGGCCCGCTTGTCAGCGGCGCCGCTTCGTCTTCCCTGTGAGTCCCGCTATCGCCCGATTCTCACAGACCGACCGCCACTTTTTGCGCGGCCATTGGCACCGTATTCAGGCCAGTCTCCTCGGCTTCGATGCCTATTTAACGCGCCGCGTCGTTTCCCCCACTTCTCATGAGGTTTGTCGCACGGAGTCGCTGCCAAAACACAGCCCTAGCCGCCGTTGTTCTCCGCCGTACCGCCAAGCTTCGACGCCGCTGTTCGTCGCCGTCAGTGAGCTAACACCACCTTTGGTGCCGTTGAACTCCTCGCGTCGCCCGCTCCCATTTTGCCCCAAACCCGAGCCTATTCCGTCGCGTGTTGCACCTAGCCGAGCTCTTCTCCATCTCCAGCATGCCCGCGCCGCCATCAAGCTACTCCGCCTCCACACCGATCACCGCCAACACATCGCCGCATGGCGCCACGCGCTAGCCTGCTAGACGCTACCTCGCGCCCACGTGCCCACGTGTCGGGCCAAGTCATCAAGCCGCATCGGTAGCCACATGACCGGCCACGTCAACCCTTACTCTGACGTGGCATGCCATGTTAGTCGATCCGCCACGTTGCCTTGCCAACCCCCTCGGTAAACCCGGTTCACCGTGAGCCAAGTCTATGACACCAAGGGCCCACCTGTCAGCCAAATTTTATTTTTGTTTTTCTCGTTTTCCATAAAATCCCAAAATTCCATCCATTCCGATTGAGCCACATGTCGCCCTTTTTCTTTTTCTATGATTTTTTATACGAGAAACTTCCTGTAGTCCGTTCTCCTTCATTCGAGCTCCGATTCCAGTAATTCAAATTTATAAATTCATATAATTCAAAATCTACCTTCCAGTACCATTATTTTTAATGTTTAATTTTTTTGAATTTATTTTATTTACTTGCTCTCGTTTCGCGTGTAGACGACAGCGTCGAAGCTCAGTCGAATCAACAGTCGGAGGTAGAACCAGCAGGAGGCAGCGAAGGCAAGTCTTCTTTGAACATGCTGATCCCAAATTTATAAAATTCTTATGTTGTTTCAAATTATGCGTGCTTACTTTTATGCAATGTACTTTAAATATAGTTTTAAGGTCTAGTTAAAATCCAGAATTTGTTATACCCCTCGTTGGCATTAATCATGTCGAATCTTTATCGCTCTAGATGATACTATCTATTTTATTTGGTGATAACCAGTAGAGTAACATGGGACGGTAGAATTGCTTAGTCGAGCTTAAACGTTTCGGTATTATACCATTATGGAAATCATTTCAAGCATTGTTTAAACTCATTTTGGTTGCGGCAATTGATGTTGATGCTGTTATTTAAATGAACTAAATTGGAAAATATGGTTTAGACCGGGGCAGATAGATGTTTGGCGTGTGCAGGAAGCACGAGACTTTGAAATAGTATGTTCCATCCTAGTCAATTAAGGACCAAAGCGTGTGTTATCATGGACCGAGCACTATTGTACAAACACAAGTCTATATGGGTAGAACCTGGCTAATTAATTTGTGCATCTCGTTATTGGCTTCGTCAGTCGGTGATGTGGGTGTCGGATGGAGATAGATTTTCCCTACATGGCACAAGAAGGGGCTTCTGACTAGGTGGATGAACCCTTTAGCTGTGAAACCTTAGCGGGCGAGGTTACTAGTGTTGTTGTACAATGTAAAGCCCTTGTCATTATCTCTCTGCCAACAATCCTAAGGAAGTGTGTTAATTGCATGGCAACAAGAGACGATTATGTCTTGTGGGTAAAGCTGTACACACTCTGCAGAGTTAAAATAACTTAAGTAGCTATGCCCACGGTCAAGGGCAAGCGAGGTTGCACATTGTAGATTTTATGGTTTTGTTTTAAATAAAAATGATGGTTTGGGAAGCCGTGAGTGGATGGAACTCTCGGGTTGTAGTTTGACGGATGGGGCCAATCAGGTGGTTGGAACCTGTTTAGTTGTCATATCAAGTTCAATTATTACAATTATATTTTGGTCAAATAATGCTTTGTTAAATTACTATTCGTATTTCAAGTTAAATTTTGCTTTATGCTAAAAGAGCCATATTATGCCTTCAATTATTCAGCTTTGTATATAGTTATCATGCATTATGTCTCCAAGACTTGCGGAATACATTTTGTGCTCACCCTTGCAACATCCCAACTTTGCACTGAGGAGTGTGCAGAAGCTGAAGATAACTACGAGTTCTTTGCTTGTGGTTACGACGAAGGTGATCCATATTGCTATGACGCGTACCCTAGTAGATTGCCTATTGGGCAAATGGATGGTCTTATCCTATTGCTGTTATTTCGTTTTCGCTGCTACTTTATTGAATTCAAGCCATGAGGGTGCTTATTTGTAATGATTGGCTATAAGGCTAATACCTTTTTGCTTAATTAATTGTAACATCCCAAAACTTGAGAAATTAAATAAAGTTTATGTCATGGTATTTATTACATATTTGGATCTTCAATTGAAAGTATCTCTGGAATTACTCATTTATTTTCAGAATTCTTATTTTTTTTAATTATACAATTTAGTACCTAAACTAACAAATTATACAATTTAGTACCTAAACTAACACAACAAAGAAACTCATCAAAAACATCAAGCAACATACTATAGAAAATAATTTTATAAAATACTAGGACTCAAAACATGTACAAATATAAATTTTCCAGAATTTTTGTTCATCATTTAGGTGACTCAGAAATTGTAAAGCAGCTTGAAAACCAGCCAAAGTTGGGGATTTTTCATTTAAAAACCACAATAGGGAACTGGGTGAAACCAAGAAAAATGGAAACTACAGACTTTGTCTCACTACACAAATTTCTACAAAATGAATTGAGTTCTCTAAGACCATCTTTGAATGACTCTATCTACCAAACCTAACATTGTCTTTATGGGGGAGCTACAGAACGCAGACAACCTACTCGATGATATGCCCGACTGATCTCTCTGCCAGTGGGGCTTGCCGACTACTGTCCCCACTAGCCAGTCACCACGGCGCCCCAGCCCCTCCTCTCTCCCCATGCTCTGGACACGACGGCTTGGACACGCGAGAGCACAGCAGAGCGCGCGCGCCACACGGCTTCCGGCCTGGCTGCGCCCATGCTGCGCCTTGCTACTTTGAGCTCTCCGCCCTTGCCCAGTGCACCACGGCTACTTAAGAGCTGGTCGTTGCTCCGTTAGCTCCTGCTCGCCCTTGCTCCTTGGCTAGAGAATTCTCGCGCGTGCGCAACTTCTGGCAAAACCAAGCAAGACCGGCGAGCCCAGCTCTGCGGTCGTCGCTGCCCGGTGAGTCTCCTACCAATTTTCTTCGCCCAGAGACGACCCCCTAGCTGCCCTAAACCGTGTGCAATACTTCTCTACAGCTCACCTCCGCCAGAACGCCACCCCGCCGTTGCAGTTCTTCCCTAAGTCCAGCACAAGGTGGCAGCGTATTCCGCATCCCCTCACCTTGAACCAATGAGTAAACCGCATTATTTAGGATCCCTAAATGCTGAATCACCGCTGAGCTGAGCTCATTTGACCTCTGTTGTTCCGCACGGCTCTGCACCATTGGCGCAGCTACCCTCGCAGGTGGTGACCCTCTCCGGTGATCGCCGACCAACGCCAAGACCTCCCCTAGCTATGCCTCATCCCCCTGAAGCTCACCCCACCGGCGGCTCCCCTTCTTCAGCCTTCCCTTGCCGCCGGCAACCACCGCGCCAACCTCCCCTGCCCTGTCTCCCTGACGAAAGGGCCCCCCAGTCAATGACTCTCAGGCAGTTTAGTAGAAAGGGTAAAGGCGTTTCGTACAGAAGGTGTAAAGTGAGATTTTGAGTTGAATTAGCAACCAACCTAACTTCATTAGCTCATAACTTTTGCTAGGTAAGTTCAAAAATTGTGAAACAAATTTCTAAATTTATGCTGCGACATGAGGATCCAAATGTGCAATAAAATCTAAATGTTCATGACAGTTTAAATTAGTTAAGCTAAAGTTAGTACTAAGTCCCTTATGTGTACCCTAAAGCACCTATGGAAACCATAGCTCCTAAAATCATGAAATTTTTCTTGCATGTTCCTGAGGTCATGAATGTTCCAATTTTGCAAAAAACCTTTATGATTGAACACAGTTTAAACCAAAAGTTTGAATGTAGAAAGCCTCCATGCATAGAAAATCAAATAGTTAAAACATAGATCAAATGGACTCAAATTTTGATCAAACCAGTTTGGTTACACTTCAGAGGTCATAAGGATCCCAAATATGCAAAAATATTTAGATTTTTGCATAGTTTACATCAAATGACTTAGGTCAATTTCAATCCATACAAGGTTCAAATAGTAATAACTTGTGCTAGTGAACTTTAAATTTGATGAAACCAACTTTAAAACACTCATAAAGGCATCCCATACTAATGCTTGAAAAATAGTTAAATTATCTTATAAGGTGCAGTCGCAAACATAAAATGAAAACTGAACATTTATCGCGTAAATTTTAGAAACACTTAAACCTTTTCAGCAGCCCGTAAAATATCTTGTCTAAATGCAAATTTTGGGAAGAACAACCCAAAAATACTCTTTTGTGTATGGACTACCATATTCTGGAAAAATATCTTAATTACACTTTGCTTTGCATTTGAATCCTACTAGTGCAAATACGCTAAGTATTATGGTCGCCAACACCACAACATATGAATACTTGAGCTTAAGAAACCCTTAGTTAATGAAGGACCTAGATGGCGATCAGAAGGGGGTGAATGATCCCAAAATAAATTTTATCCCCCAAAGAAACCAAGCTAAAATCCTTAGATATCAAATGGAAGCGAAAGAATCAATTTTCACAATTTTTCAACCTAAGGCTAGCACTACCACAAACTCAGCACTAGCTACAGGAAAAACAGGCGAATGAATAGTGATTTCAACACGGGTTCGAAAAGGAAAATTGAGAAATCTTTTGATCGGCTGATCCAAACTCAATGAAACTTTGTTGACACCTTCCTATGGATGTCAGGAACCTATTCCAACCCTTGATTGCAAGAATCGACGTCAAAGTTCTGACCTTTTTCAATTTTACGGAAGGGTGCACAAGAACGGGCTCAAGAACAAAAACTTAACTCTCAGCTAGCTCGTGGGTTCTTGATGATCAAGATGATCCTAGATGACTTCTCACATGTCATAGCAAGATAGAACACAAGACAAGAACACCCAAAACTTATTCTTCCAAGATTGATCTTCTCAAGAACAAAAATCGGTTTATTTCGAGAAAAAATTCAAGACTTGCCTCAATGATTGGGATATGGTCTAAAGAGGACTCATCCATCAATCATACATCCTCAGCAAAAGATATAAAAGCATTTAGAAGGAGGGGAGGAAATTTCAAATTGCATAAATGTAAATTGCAAGAATGTAAAGACTGAATTTAAGTGCGGAAAATAAATCCAGAATTGAGAGGAATGGTTTTTCATTTTTGGAAGGGATCAAAGCCTCACAACAAAGTGGGCAAATCTCAAAGGAGCATCAAAACCTCTAAAACCTTCAAGAGGGGGAAGGCACCCCTATCCCTCTATTTATACTACTCTTGCGTCATCCTCTACCCTTGAATGAGTGCTAAACCCAAAAGCACACCATCAAGGGCTAGGGTTGACCCACTCATACAACCATAGAAGTCTAACCCAAAACCCAGCAAGCAAATGTGTTTCTTGCACGGTTTTCAAAGCGTACTAACTAGACCCGCTAACTTATCAATTAGACCAAGATCCAATGGCTCTTATTGATCCATGCAGCGCCTAGCTAGCATCTCATCCGTTTCTTGCCTTCACGGCTTGTCACGACTCCGTCTCCGATAATCTTCCGACAATCCCTGACCGTCTGGACCTTCGGCGCAACTCGCCTAGTCCCGGTCATCCTCCGCCTCAACATGATCAAAACCCAACATCCTACAACCATCAAAAATAAGGAAACACATCACATAACATTGCCCATAATTTTTTAAAAATTAAATCCCAAAAATTCGCTTGAAGACCGGCATTACCGCTCCCTGGGGCCGGTAGTGCCGCTTTTGCCAACATTACTGCTCCCGAGAGGCCGGTAGTGCCGCTCGCACTCAGAACCCGCGAAAATGCTTCTCTATAAAATAACTACCACTTCTTTGGGCCGGTAGTGCCACTTTTGCTGGCACTACCGCTCCGAGAGACCGGTAGTGCCGCTCCTGCAGACTTAACTCAAATTGCTTTAAATTTGAAAATCCAATTCAAATCAAACTCAAACTCAAGCACTTCATGCTAAAACACAGTCAATTACTCATCACCATCAAGGATAGACCTCCACATGGTCTTTCAATCTCCCCCCTTGATGAGTATATTGACAAACACCCGAAAAAGCATAAATTTGAGTTTGAATGAGAAAAGAAAAAAGCAATTTGATTGGAGAGCCAAACTTGGTCCAAAGAGAAGAAAATGAAATCATGATCAAGTTGGTAAGAAGGATTTCAGAGCAAAGCAATAGAAATAACAAGTTTTCCACAGAAAGCTCTAAAAGTCCAATAAACACTCATAAAAATTAATGATTCTTAAGATTTGCCAGGTTTCAACAAAATCATAAGATCTAAGACATATTTTTCATTTTTATATTTTTAATGATGTCTTTTCTTCAATTTTTCCCCCTTTTGGCAATATAGGTATCAAGATTTCATATTGTCTCCCCCTTTCTCAACATGTATGCATGAAATGCATCTAAAGAGCTTTGAAGATTATCCAAGTGATCGATATGACACCAAGTTAGTCAATTTTAGATTAGACTAGTCTAAGACATGTCCAAGAGCAAACACATTTTGTGAGCAAGCTTAGTTTACAATATTTCAGTTTTAGCAAGATTTGACAAGTGCAAACTTAGCAAAAGTTTCAAAACTAGAAGCAAAACCACTCATAGGATCAAATGAAAAACCAAGAGTTCAACCTACTCAACGCTTTGGGAAATCTTGAAGTGCATACAAGGTCCTTCGAGCTCATTTTTCAATTAATGCAAATTTTTCTTTAAGACTTTGAAAAACATAACGGGGAGCAAATGTTTGACATTATTTGCATTCTTTACCCACTTATGTTTTTGTTATTTGCATTGTGTTTAAAGCAATTGACTCAAACTACATTCGACCATCTCAAGAAGAACTCTTAAGAGGATGGTCTTGGTCATATACAATGCATTCAAGTACATCTCAAGTGCAATAAAAAGTTGTCTTGTGAATGTAAGGTGTTAAGTCTACTACGCACAAAGAAAATCATTTTTGCTTAATTTTCATTTTTAGCACATTGATTCATGAGCAAATGAAGGACTCTAGTATGAATCAAACAAGTTTCACCCAATTTGCTATAGGTACTCTAGATATATCAAAAATTTCACGAATCATGGCAAATACATCTAGAGAAGAAACTTAGCAAGTAAAAGGATCATGTTTCATCAGATTTTCATTCAAAGCTTTCAATTTTCAAATTTTAACAAGCTTAGCATGATAAATGAAGTTGGACATATCTAAGCTAGTGATTTTCTTCAAAAGATATAGCATGATGTATTGCATGAAGATTAAATCATTTGCATAATAGACAAAGCTCATAAAACGGAAAATACAGTCTATATGCAATGCATGAACAGATTCCCAAACTCCCCCTCAACAAGTGAATCAATTTAACTACAAATCTGGTTAAAATGAGTTATTAGCAGAATTAGGTATAAGAGAAACCCAAATAAACTCAATGGAAACGAGAAATACAGAATGAGGAGAAGAAGTCTAGAAAACTGCAAACTAGATGGCTATAGAGCATAGAAAAGATAGCAAATACTCACTACGGCTCAGACTCGCTCTCATCTTCCCTAATTACTGATATAGGGAAGTTGACTCTAGATCCCAAACTAGAGAGTGCAAACAGACCCTGTCTACCTAGGAAGCCCAACACCTGCTAGACTTATAAGACTGAGAGAGAACTCAACCTAGAGAGAAGAGAGAATAGCTAATCACGTATGATAGCAACCTAAAGCACAAGATGAGAGGTCCATGCAAAGCATGCCAGAAGTCTAAGTGAAGTAAACTCAACTCAGGAAAATAAGCTCATAATCACCCAAAAAAGCAAAAGAAAGGACATGCTCGAAGAAAATATATAATACATAATATACAAAGAAGCTCCCCCCTCATGATAAGCCGTAAGGGATCACGACTCCAAGCTCACCCCTCAAGGTAACAAATCTGGAGCTATCCAAAGGCTTGGTAAAGATATCGGTTATCTGGTGGTCTCTCTCTACGAACTGAAGCGCGATAAACCCCTTCTCCACATGGTCTCTAAGGAAGTGATATCTAACATCAATATGCTTGGTCCGAGAATGCTGCACTGGGTTCTTAGCAATACAAATAGCAGAAGTGTTGTCACAGAAAAGTAAAACACCCGCTATAGCTAACCCAAAGTCACGCAGAGTCGAGCGCATCCAAAGCACCTGACTATTGCAACTCGCTGCAGCAACATACTCGGCCTCTGCAGTAGACTGTGCAACCCCAGACTGCTTCCTAGACAACCAAGAAAAAAGAGAAGTGCTAATGAATTGACAAGTGTCACAAGTGCTCTTCCTATCTATCATACAGCTAGCAAAATCAGTATCAGAAAAGACTCGAAGAAACAGACAAGAAGAAACAAAGTACCAAATACCATAATCAGTGGTAGTACGAAGGTACCTGAAGATGCGCTTCATCGTTTGGCGGTGAGAGGCGCGAGGAGAAGCCTGAAATCGAGCGCACAGACACACAGCGAAATGTATGTTTGGCCTCAAAACGATGAGGTACAAGAGGGAGCCGATCATGCTCCGAAACTCCTTTTGATCAGCAGGCTCACCATACTCATCCGGCTCGAGGACAGTAGTGGTGGCCATAGAAGTCATTAACGACTTCCCGTCAGACATGTCGAAGCGTTTTAGGAGGTCCCGGGTTTACTCGCCTTGATGCAAGAAAGTGCCCTCTCGAGTCTACTTGATCGGAAGCCAAGGAAGTAGCTCAACTCGCCCATCATACTAATCTCAAACTCTGTGCTCATCACGTCAGAAAACTGAGACACAAGAGAATGAGATAAGCCACCAAAAATTATATCGTCCACATAAATCTGGACGAGAAGAAGATGGGACTCATGGTGTCTGATGAACAAAGCCTTGTCTGCTATGCCCATCTTGAAGTCATGACTGAGAATATAAGACTTGAGCCTCTCATACTATACTCTAGGGGCCTACTTGTGTTCATACAAAGTTTTGGAAAGCTTGTATACATGACTCGGAAACTTTAGGTTCTCGAATCCTGGAGGTTGGTTGATATATACATCTTCCTCAATATACCCATTGAGGAATGCACTCTTGACATCCATTTGATAAAACTTGAAGTGCTTGGATGCAAAGAATTCATGCAGGATCCTAATAGACTCTAGTCTAGCTACAGGGGCAAAAGTCTCCTCAAAATCGAGACCCTCAACCTGAGAGAAGCCCTGTGCAACTAGTCTAGTCTTATTTCTAATGACAACCCCATCCTTACTCTGCTTGTTCTTGAACACCCACTTGGTCCCAATGACATTATGACCAGATAAGGGCTCGACAAGCTACTATACCTTGTTCCTCTGGAAGTTCTCAAGTTCCTCATGTATAGCATTAATCCATGACTTATCAGATAATACATGAGATACATCATTCGACTCAAAAGAAGCAACAAAGGCAGAGTGAAGGCAGAAACTAAACAAACCCGATTTTGTTCGAGTGACCCGCTCAAACAGATTGCCAATAATCTGATCAGGTGGATGAGAATACTGAACATGACGGGGAGGTCCACAAGCAGAAGTGGCATCTACCTCATGCACAGAAGAGTTAGGATCAGAGCACAAGCAGAAGTGGCATCTACCTCATGCACAGAAGAATTAGGATCAAAGCCACTAGCTGCATGAGAGTCAAAAGGCAATGGCTAGTCTCCCTAAGGTGCAGAAATGAAAACATGAGGCACCTCAGGTGTAGAGAGGACTGGATCAGGTGGAACACCATCATCTCCATCATCCTTATTCTCTACAAAGATGGTCTCGGAGGTGGAAGAAGAGCCTGAAATGTCAGGTCTAGCTCCTAGGCTAGCCTCATCAAAGGTCACCTCGCAGGTCTCTATAATCATATGCGCATCACAACTCTAGACACTATAGCTACGAGAAGAAGTCGAATAAACCAGAAATATACCATCAGAAGAACGAGAATCAAATTTATCCGGGTTACCAGACTTCAAAATGAAACATTTGCAACCAAACACACGAAAATTAGAAACACTAGGCTTTCGCTCATACCTCAACTCGTAAAAAGTGTGGTGCAAATTTGCTCTCAGTCCAAAACTTCCTACGAGTGCTGTACTCGTCTAGCATCGTCCTGGCCATCTCTACCAGGGTCCTGTTTTTCTTTTCCACTACGCCATTTTGCTGAGGGACGTAAGGAGAGGAGACTAATGCTCTAAACCAAACTCCACACAAAAACTCTTAAAATAGAAGTTCTTGAACTCCGTGCCATTGTCACTACGAATAGCTCGTAAGATACCAGGGAGCTCAAAAGAAAACCTATGAACCAAACCCCTGAAATGAGTAAAAGACTCATCCTTCGTGGCCATGAAAAACACCTAAGAACATTTGAAAAATTATTAATAATGACAAGAACATACCATTTCCCACCACTGACTGCGCTCTAGCTGGACCAATAGTGTCCATATGTAAAAGCTGTCCTAGTGCATCAGTCATCACAACAGTGACTGGGGGATGAGAAACAACAATTATATTGCCATATCGGCAATGAGAGCAAACTAAGTCTTTAACCATCTTGAGTTTAGGCAAACCACGTATGAGATCGTGGCTGTTAACCCGGGTCAAATGATTAAATCCAATGTGACCAAGTCTCTTATGCCAGAAGAAGAGATCACGGGACTCTGAAGCAATCAAACAGCAGAGAGAGTCTCCAGAAGAAGCAGAAAAATCAACACGAAACTCATATCTAGAAATCTCGCAAACTAACCCTCCTGAAAAATCGAGGATTCTACAAGCAGTACTCTTAAAGCTTACATCGAAAGAGTCATCGATAAGCTAAGAAACAGAAAGCAAATTATACTGCAGCTTACTTACTAGGGCAACATCCTTAAGAATGAAATTCTGATTAATTCAAATAGTACCCTTAGCAATGACTCTACCTAATGAAGTATCCCTAAAAGTGATCAACTCATCACCAAGGGCTCAGACTAGGGAGGAGAACCAACGAGAGTCTCCGGTCATATGACGAGAACAACCGGAGTCGACTATCCAAACATCTTCCTTCCCTATCCGACGAACCTGATCAAGACACAAGAGAGAAAGATGACTCAGTACTGGGATAAAGTGAAGACCTGAGAACCTAATACTGAACCATACGACGCCTCAAGGTGTCAGCCAAGAAAGAAGACTGGTGGGATAAAGTGAAGACCTGAGAACCTAATACTGAACCATACGACACCTCAAGGTGTCAGCCAAGAAAGAAGACTGGACTCTAGCGTCTCTCTTATGCTCAACCCTTACGAGATCAGAACTAGCAATAGTAGAAAATCCAGGAGCTGAAACTGGGTTGACCCGCCTTGGTGCAAAAGCTGGACCATCCCAGTTAGGCTGCCTGAATCTCCTACCAGAAAACACTTTACGCCGCTGATATCTACCTCGATTTGAAAAACAAGAAATATCAAGAGAACGGCGGAAAGACAGAAAACGAACTGTCCAAAAACTCGACTTGTCCTAACGCTGCCCAAAAACAGGCAACTCTCAAACCTATCTAGAAGCAGTGTGTGCTTTAGGAGCACTCTGAGTCTGAGGATGACCCTGAATACCCTTAAGAGCAGCAACACGCTCACGCTCATTTTCTGGAAATTTTTCCAGTTGGTCATCGCTAGCTCGCAAAGAGTGGAGAGGAAAAATCAAATAGAAGGATCAGAAGAAAAAGATCCGATGGGATCGATGGTCAAAGCTATCGACTGAGATTTTGTCTTCCGAGAGACGACATCGATCTCATGAGTCTTGAGACGGGAATAAAGCTCGTCAAGAGTCAGAGTCGACAAGTCGGTGATATCCTTGATGGTGGTCACCTTAATCTCCCAAACTCTAAGATCGAGTGCTGTTAAGAAATGGCGAGCATTATCCGAGTAAGAGTATATGCAACCAACTGCTTAGAGATCGCTCAAAATCTTAGCAAAGCGACTGAAACACTCATCAAGACTCTCACCAGCGTGTTGTTCAAACTTGTTGTAATTACACTTGAATTGGTGCTGTCTCACGGTCTTGATTTGGGTAGTGCCCTCATGATAAGCATCGAGGATTAGCCAAATTTAGTGAGCAGAATGAAGGTGGAAAATCCTATCATACTCACTGCGGCTAAGACCATGTATGAGAATGTTCCTTGCCTTAGCGTTCGCCTCAACGTCAGCCATATTGTCGACCATGACGTTTTCATCAGCAGGAACATCATACGGGAGTTTCACCTTCTGCCATATCAAGAAGCCTAAGCAGTGATGTATGACTCCATCCACGATTTCCAAAAAGGAAAATCAATTTCAGAAAAAATAGGAGTATTGATAGAATACTTGTCCATCGTCATAGCTCTTGAGACCGATCAAGATCTATGAAAGAGAAAAATCGGCTCTGATACCAATTGAAGAACCGAGATGGCGATCAGAGGGGGTGAATGATCCCAAAATAAATTTTATTCCCCAAAGAAACCAAGCTAAAATCCTTAGATATCAAATGGAAGAGGAAGAATCAATTTTTCAACCTGAGGCCGGCACTACCGAGGGCACTGTAGCGGTAGTGCTGGGTACTGTAGCTACAGGGAAAACAGGTGAACGAATAGTGATTTCAGCCCGGGTTCAAAAAGGAAAATTGAGAAATCTTTTGATCGGCTGATCCAAACTCAATGAAACTTTGTAGACACCTTCCTATGGATGTTAAGAACCTATTCAAACCCTCGATTTCAAGAATCGACGTCAAAGTTCTAACATTTTTCAATTTTACGGAAGGATGCACAAGAACGGGCTCAAGAACAAAAACTTGGCTCTCAGCTAGCTCGTGGGTTCTTGATGATCAAAATGATCCTAGATGGCTTCTCACATGTCATAGCAAGCTAGAACACAAGACAAGAACACTCAAAACTCATTCTTTCAAGATTGATCATCTCAAGAACAAAAAACGGTTTCTTTCGAGAAAGAACTCAAGACTTGCCTAGATGATTGGGATATGGTCTAAAGAGGACTCATCCATCAATCATACATCATCAACAAAAGATCTAAAAGCATGTAGAAAGAAGGGAGGAAAATTCAAATTGCATAAATGTAAATTGCAAGAATGTAAAGACTGAATTTAAGTGCGGAATGTAAATGCGAAAAATAAATTCAGAATTGAGAGGAATGGTTTTTCATTTTTGGAAGAGAGGTTTACAAAGCCTCACAACAAAGTGAGCAAAGCTCAAAGGAGCATCAAAACCTCTAAAACCTTCAAGAGGAGAAAGGCACCCCTACCTCTCTATTTATACTACTCTTGGGTCATCCTCCACCATTAGATGAGTCCTAAACCTTAAAGCACACCATAAAGGGCTTATCCAGAATCAGTCTAACTTGAATAAATTATCTCCCAAATGGGAAGCTCTTTACTCTAATATCAATTATGCAACCATATTCTGTTCGGCTTGCTATGGAAGATGGAAGAGTTTTATCCAACGCTGGGAATATCTTCGCAGATTTTATGTGTAAATAAGTACTTTATTTTTCCATTTACATATATCATTTCTTTAGTTATCATTTTTTTACATTGTGTTTGTTCTGATAATCCCCTGGGAATTCACGAAAGTTATTTTTTGACCAAACCACTCTAAAACACAACGTACAAGGTTACTGATCAGATTGTGAGATAACATCTAATAGAGACTTTTCTTGTAAGCCAGTTCTTACTGCATTGAAACTCATTAGAATGACCTTATCTCCGATCTACTGTCAGTTAATACCAAGTACTATTTCAAGGAGTTGGTCCGCATTTATAAACTGTTTTTATTCCGAACACATCGCTGTTAAGTACACAAACAGTTGGGGGCTACTGATATACTAAAAATATATATATACACAGAAATAAACAGAAGACAGAATTTGACTAAAAAAAGAGATTCTTTTTTCATTCATTTCAACAAAGTCATACATTTTATTTATATATGATCTTTACATTTCTCATGTATGTCTCAACGGTAGAAGCACTTCTGCACATTTTCTATTAATCTCTTCTTGAGAGCTAAGCTTCAGGTCGGGCGCCAGTTTCTCTAATTCGACCACATTCTTATAGAAATGCCTCAACTTGACGAAGAAGGTACCTACTTGGGAGGCAATCGAAGCTTCAAGTGCAATTTTAGTCTGCGTCATGAGGGAGATTTGCTTCTGGATGATCTTCATTTGATTGTTCACTCCCTCAACCAATTCCCCAAATGACGGATTTGTAAGTGTTACTTCTTTTCCTTTTAAGTTCATCGTGATCTTCTAAAGCTGCTCAAGAATAAAGTTCAGGATAGAGATCCTACCTATGTGAACTGTGGCCAAATCTTTGGTGAAGATCTTCAAATGGTCGGTAAGTCTGTCCAATTCATCCTTCATCACCGACCTCTGTTTTTCAGCCTTTATTCTCTCTTCTTCCCAGATGGAAAGTTGATATTTTTTTGGCCTTTATTTCATTTTTCAAGTCTGCAAAGATTGTCATTATAATCTCAATTTTATCAGATAAAATTGAGTTTTGAAAAAACAAGTCAAAAATTCTATTTTACCTGCTATCTCGACTCTTTTGTCTGAATAGTACTTTTATATTCCTCATAAAGCCTTTGGAGTTTATTTTCATTTTTTTTTTGAAAGCCTCGTTGAGTCTACCAGTTTTGTCATCATAGTACTCTTTAGCAGCAATAAAATCAAACTTGTATCCCTTGGCAGTATTTTGGGCCACCAAGAGTTCCTTCTCTAATTCTTTTATTTGTTATTCTTGTCTGTGTTAGAACAGGTATGTTAGAACGAAAAAAGAAATAGGAGAAAAGAAACAGTCACTAGTACAGAGAATCATATCTCAGACGGTTCAAAAACGTCATCACAGACGGTTTTATGAACCGTCCGTAACCATATGTTAGTGATAATAATGGCATTCGAACCATCTGTGAAAGTCACATCACAGACGGTTTTTATTTGGAACTGTCTGTGACATGACCGATATCATAGACGGTTTTCTTAGAACCGTCTGTAATGTCCTATCAGACGATTCTTATTTGGAACCGTCTATGATGTGACCGATATCGCAGACGTTTCTAAAGAAGAACCGTCTATGATATCCTTGCTATCACATACTGTTACAAATAAAGAACCTTCTGGGACTGAATAAAGAGATCTTGAACTGCATGCAGAATGCCATAACTAACATGTGACTCAGTTCTTAGCAGACTCTATAATATAATTAGCACACGGTTTCACATTCGTAGCCTTTTTCACACAACACCTCCAACTCCTCCACAACAACAATATTATTCAGATTAGAAATTCTTTGCATTGCAATTGTAAGGTTGTGTTCAGAAACCAACCCAGTGTATCCACAATGACAAGAAAACTTTGAAAATCAATCTGATCAAATCAGGAAAAGATCATTCAAGGATAAAAAGGCTAAATGAGTGTTACAGATGCACTTGCATGGTTTCCAAATACATGTAGACAGCTTAGGGTTTTTTATCTAGAGGAAAACACAAACTAATCTCACCAGTCTGTTTTGCATGTAGTTATCCTGCACACAAAAAATGATCATATTTAAGGAATTTTGTGAAAGTTAAACATTTATCAAGTGAGACTATCACAAGTCAATAATTAGCCTGTAGTAAAAAAAAGATGGAACGGTCATTCAGCCATATGAGGCTTTTCTTCAGAGTAAAAAATAGGCAACAATAAAGGTGTTAGTCCCTTACTCTAATTAATGCTCCTCTGTCATCTTTCAAAATTTCAAATTGAAGGAATCAAAATAAGAACAAACCTTAATGTTTTGACATGATTGAATGCAATTTGTGGTGTACCGATGGACAAATTCTGTCGAGAGTTCAACAGCAGTAGTAAGCTTGTTTACAACTTCCATAGAATGCAGGCTCATCTCCATGCGCACAAGAACATCAAAATAACTAATAAAAGGAGGACCAGTACAAAGACAGGAGAAGAAAAAGGCTGACAACCATGATAATACAGGCCAGAGAAAACAAACAGACAAACCCTGTAATGTCTATTGTCTTCTACTTCACAGAAATCCATTTTTAGATATATTGAACTGTACTTTAGCTTATTTCCATTTACAATTTTCTATCATTTGTCTTTTACACTCATGCAAGAAGCAAAGTTTGGTGGGTGAAGCTAATTGCCTTAGCATAAAAAAAAGCAATATTATATTAGTTATGGAACAGAGCTGCCATAGGGGAAGGTCTTTGGCAATTTCACACAACCTACATAATTCAGTGGTTCTTTTATACTGCTTGCAAAACTGAAAAGCCTTGTGTGAAGTCATCTGCATTTGAGAATGTTAAAAAAGAACAGCCACATTAGCTAGTCAGAAGTATTTAGTAGAGAAGATTATGTGCAAGGAATAGTCGGTACTTTTCAAATTTAAGAAAAGTGCAAGAAAATAGCAAGTGGCTAATTCAGTGGTTAGGTATGTGCAACGAATCGATTCGGCACTTCTGAAATTTAAGAGAAGTGTAGGAAAAATAATAGATAGCTACATAATCCAGTGTAGCCAACAATAAGAAACATAACTTTATTTTACCAGAATATATCAAAAGATACATGAAGTTATTGCAGGAAACATTCCTAAAGAAAAGTTTCTGCCTTTCCTTAGGTCCTTCACCATGATCCTTCCCTCTGCTCTACATACTTCACCATGATCCTTCGAGAGGCTTTTGCCATGACATGTATCTTTTTGAGATAATGAGATCATACAATGCTTGCGGGAAGTTGTAAAAAAGGGTAATTCTCCTGAAAACTTCTTAACCAGCTTAGCTTAAATGAAATGGAAGCCAACATCTCTTGGGTTTTCACGAAGTTAAGTGGTCCTAGAGGAAAAGGTAATAACAGGTTCAGACTCGGAAGACAAAAAAACATAATGGGTAGCGTTCATACAAATTCTTAAAGCCAGCTTAAATGAAATCAAATAGCGATATCACTACCCTAATTTCCTTAACAAACGCTACTCGAAGTGCGCATCACAGCAACAGTAACGCAACAACAATCCGAAATCACTCTACAAAAAACAAGTCGGCAAAGTTAACAGATCCCAGCGACTCACCCTTAGCTCTCTCGAGCGCGTTGTCAGGCTTCGCGAAGGTCGCGATGGTTGCAGTGAGAGCTCTCCGGAGGCGATCTACTCCTGGATTGCAGCCAAAATCATCAGCAAACCCGGGGTTAACACACAGATTCACAGCATAGAAACAAAAAGTCCACAGAACATCGGAAAACCTGCAGGAAAAACACCCGAAAAGTATCACAAGACCACTCTCGGATGAGACTTGGTGCTGGGAGGAGACGCTGCCGGTAAGTCACCCGAGGCGTGCGCGGTGGACAGCTTCGCGTGGCCGTCGGAGCCAGAGTCAGAAGCGGGGGGATCTGGCTGTGGAGGTGGGCTGGAGGCGGCGGCGGCACGAGGTGGACTAGAGGTGTGAGCATTCGGATGATGGAACAAGGTCAACGAGAATATTACGAGACGCTTACGGATCTTGTGGTGTCGACGAACCCTAGCGCCGCCAGCCGCCATCGAGGGAGCGTGTGTATCTGCTCCTGCTACGAGCGGCAGCCACTCGGCCGCAGTGAACGCTTGAGGCTTCAGAGGATGGTCGGGGACTCGGGAGGACGCCGGGGGCCTAGGCGAGGGGCTAGGTTTGGGGGAGGCCGATCTGCGCGAGGAACCAGTTGCGATGCACGCGAGGAACGGCTTATCACCGACAGAGATGGCCAAATGGCCCGAGGCATCACTATAGGCACGACCCAACACGGCCCGGCCTAACCGTAAATGGGCCGTGCCGGCACGGCCTGCGAGCCCGTGCTGTGTTTGGGCCGGCACCTCGGTACGGCGGGCCGGCACGGCACGGCCCGTTTACGGGCAGGTCGGCACGGCACGGCCCAGTGCGGTCTGTTTAGCCCGTTTAGTTTAAAAAATATCCGTTTTATAATCGTTGGAGGATTAAAAAATTCAAAAAAATCCAAAAAGATTTAACATACTTCGAGTTTTTGTAATTATTATAACTTTTTCCTATTTTTCAGCATTTTTCATACTTTTTCTATTTTTCTAATTTTTTATGATTTTTTTAAAAAAAATTGGCGCTAACGGGCTACCAGGCCGACCCGGCCCGTTAGGCCCGCAACGGCGAGCTAGCACAGACGGCCCGAAGGCTAACGCCGTGCTCAGGCCGTCGATCCCGACGCGTGGTAAACGCAGTCTACCGCTTAGTAGCCGCCTAAGCGGCCGCGTGCCTAAACGAGCCGTCTTGGCCGGTTAAGCGGCCGAATCGTGCCGTCTGCCGTTAAGCCATCTCTATTCACCGTAGCCTGATCTCAGAAGTTTACGCCATTAGAACCGTACGTGATAAGAGCACATCACATACGGTTTCACTTTACATACGATTTTAGTCTAAAATCGTATGTGATATAGGATTCATCATAGACAATTTTAATAAAAAAACCGTCTATAATGATATGGTGTTATCATAGACAGTTTTTTACTAAAAATCGTCTGTGATGCGGCACACATCACACACGGTTTTAGCCAAAAATCGTTTGTGATGAGCATGGCACTCATCACTGACGGTTTTTACCGTCAGTGATGAGGAGTCTAATATGAGTCCTTTTGTAGTAGTGAGTAAAGTTTATACTTACTTTTTTATTTCGGCCTTGGCCAAATCCTTGCCTGCTGGTTTAGCAGGTCGAACATTTCTTGCGAATGCTATAAAAGAGCAAAACAGTAAATAAATTAAAAGTTATCTTTCTTGAAAATAGGATTAATGAGAAAAGATAAATACCTTTGCTTGCAAGTTGTCAAAAACTTTCTTAAAATCTCTCTAGTTAGGCTGACCAGAGGAAGAAGCCAGCGGTACGACCACTGGTCGAATGATCGCCCCTTCAGGAGGTACATCCTCACTGGTCGGAGTGATCAATGTCTTCTCTGTAGGTGGGAGTTCCTCGACGTCCCTACTGGCAGAAGCCTCCTCCTCAATCGTAGTGGTCGTCTCAAGCATTTCAGTTATCGCCACTAGAGAAGGATCAACCTCCTGTGTGGTCGGCAGATCTTGGCTGACCAGTGGTTCACCTCCAGCGGTTGGAAGGTTTTCACCTTCAGCACAAAGTGGGTCTACCTGTCCACTGGTTGGAGTAGCCTCTTCGGACGGGGCCAGATATTTTTCTCAGTGGTCGTCGTTGGGACAACTAGTGGGTCAGCCTCGACACCAACCTGCGCAGCCACATCTTGATCCTCAGAAGGACCAGGAGCTGTTGCCTAGAGGTTGAGAGCAGATAATCCAAAATTAAAAAAAATTGAAGATAAATACTCAGAATAAAATGTATACATACCTACATTGCAGGCGTAAGTCTATCTCATAGGACAATAAGTGGGTAGAATTTCCAGAGTAGAGGTCTTCCTTTGTCTCCTTATGATCAGAGGAATGTTGTCCTCCGAATCCTCACTCTCGCCCTGAACAAATGGGAAAGTCGAAAGAATGCCGAAATTAACGGTCCCAATTCTTGTTGAAACATTTTTTGGGGCGCACCTAGGAAAAAGTTCTCGTTTGCGACCCCGCAGCAAATGACACCCTCCTGCCTTCCGCGGCGTCATGAGCACGCTTAGAGCGCACGGCTCTGGTCGGCGCCAAAGCTTGAGTAGTGCTAGTCGGGTCAGCAGTAGTCTCAGCAGTGGTAGGAACCGCCACTGCCAAAGCACTCCTGGTCTTCATCTTCTTGACTGGAGGGGCTAAGGTTGAAACCTCAGACTGCTCGGTAGGTCTCTTATGACCATGCATCTAATAAGATTCAATTGTCAATTACTAAAGGCAATTAGACAAAAAAAATTACATACCATGATGTGTTCATTTATGAACTCATCAGATTGACCGATTAGACTGGATGGCCGTTTATCCAAAGCAGCCAGGTCGGACCCGTCAGTAGAGATGCGCAGTATAGACGCAACTCTCAACCAGGCCTCCTTGGCGGTCAGCACTGATCAAAGAAATAAAAAAAACTTTTTAGCAATCCTTCATTCAGAACTAAAGAGGTCAGTACGGGAGAGTTTACTTACCTCTAGGTTCGTGCTTAGTCGTATCCTGGTTGCCCTCTAGCCTCCAGGAAAATCGGCACCGCATCTTTAGAGGACTGATCTTATGGAGCAAAAAATCGTAAACAATCATCTGCCCCGTCAGACCTCTGTTCACCATTTTTTCAATTATTTTCACAATATCCTTCTCCTCATCGGTAAGTACCAGTAAATCCTTCTCCCTCTTCATCTCGGTATTGGTCCAGCTCTGGGTTGCTTTTCCGGTAAAATGGAGACGGCTTCCCCCCAGGAATCTCCAAGTAAAACCACTCCTTCCGGTAATCACGTCAGGTATCTTTGGTTAGGAGAGGAGGATATTGGGAGGCTATTTTGTCTTGGAGCTTAAAATAAGCGTCCCAAAAAGATCGTTGCTTTTACTATTTTCAGTATACTGGTAAAAAAAGCGAAAAATGTGAACCGGAGAAGAAATCCCCTAGAAAGCCTCACAAAGATATGAGAAAACACTCAAAATGAGGATATAATTGGGAGGAAGATGATACAACTCGATCTCGTAGTGATCAAGCACATCGGTAAGAAACTCACTTTCTGGGAGGCAGAACCCTAACCTCACTAGAGCGTCGGACAGCACGAGGCGCCCTTCCAAGGGCACCAGCTTTGTGTCCTCTCCACTAGGATCCCACCACAGCATTGCGCAAGGAGGGATCAGACCCTGATCTTCTAATTCCTTGATCCTTCCCACAGTCAGGATGGACTTATCCGTGGCCATTGGGTTTGAAAAAAAGAAGATGAAGACTAGGAGACACAAAAATGCTTATGGAAATTCTACGCTTGAAAGCAGTAAGGGCATGAGAAATCCGAGCGGATTTACCCCCTCTTATATAGCCTAATGATTAACAGTTTGGGACACCGTTTCGGTTTCCAAGAAAAAGTAAACTGTCTTTCAATGAATGGTAACTAACACCTGATTGATATTCTCAAAGAAATCAAGAAGTCTTATTTCTCAAAACTTCTTAGATGTTTAAGTTTTTCACCATCCATCTTTAAAATTTCCCATCATATCTGATGGAAAAAAGCAAAAAGAATGGATGATAAAAAAACTTAAAACAGCTAAAAAAGATTTGAATGAAATCTACTCTCCGAAAGTCTGAAAGTGTGAAGGAATAAAACATTCTTAAAACTCCATCAGATATTTCAACTTCCCATTATCTCCTCTTAACATCATACCCTAATCATATCGGATGAAGGAGAAGTAGAGGAAGATGATGAGAAGCTGAAAAAACTAAAGTGTTTTGAATGAGAATTCTCCATCCCCTTTATATACTACACGCAGTAAAAAATGACCAGGCGTCGGTTCATTTATCAAGAGAATTGCAAGGATCTCCTATGTATCAATGCCTAAACCAGTCAAATAACGGGCGTATAACCCAATGTAGTCACAGAAGATGAAAAGCCTTAGCAATAAATTCTTATCTCTCAAGACTTGGGGGCTAGCTGACGAGGATTAAAACCATGTTTTCCATTTAGGACCTTTATAATAAATTAGTGACCATGCATTGATAAAATGGGCCCATAAAAACTAAGGCCCATGATATATTAAAGCTCATCCCTATTCGAACGGTTAGATCTCCGACCAGTTCAATCAAAGATGGTCAAAACTTAGCTTCACACTGGTCATCATCGACCAATGATATGGCTACCCCGACCAGCAAACTGGTCGAGAGCAAGTGGTTTTTCCCTCACAGGTCTCCGTGCGGACAATTATATGACAGAAACGCACAACCACCTGGAAGTTATCACCAGAGAAGGCACCCTTTGGTGAGAAGACATCGTTTGGCGGGAAGGCATCCCTCGGTTACACGACACCCTTCTGGAATTCAATTGCCGCCTCTTCATCAAGGATAAATAGGGGGCCAACCCACGCTGTGGAAGAAGAGAGAGCAACATCTGTAATCCCGCATTCTGACATCAAACATCATCTGTAATATGTGATTAACCCTCTGTAATCACAGAGATCATCTTGTACTTAAAACATTCTGTCACAGCTGCTTAGCTAAATAAAGAAGCATTATCATTGTCTCCATTTCGATATCCAAGAGCCCACATCTTATAAATTTTACGTAAGCTCAATTAAGAGACTCAAAGTCTTGGACATCAACAATGATCTTATTTTCTCCTTCTCTAGGCCAAGTTTGGCTTTGCAATCAAATTGTTTTCTTCCTTTGCCTTCAAACTCAAATTTGTGCCATTTTGTGTTGTTTGTTAATATACTCAACAAGGGGGAGATTGAAAGACCATGTGAAGGTTTAATATACTCAACAAGGGGGAGATTGAAAGACCATGTGGAGGTCTATTCTTGTTGGTGATGAGTTATTGACTGTGGTTGAGCATGATATGCTCGAGTTTGAATTTGTCTTAAATTTGATTTTGAAATTTGAAACAATTTGACTTAGTGTGCTTTGAGAAGCGTGCAAAACCCGATATGTTTGTGTGTTTCGGGTTAGCCCATGTACGAGTGAGTGAGTTAATCTCAGCCCTTGATGATGTTCCTTAGGGTTGAAGGAATTCATCCAAAGGTGGAGGATGACTCAAGAGTAGTATAAATAGAGGGGTAGTGGTAGCGATTTTTTTTAATAATACATTTTTTTATTCAAATTGCAAAAATGTACCTCGGTTGAAACAAATTGCAAAAATGTACCACTGTCGCCCTTTCAAAACGCAACTTACCGTTCCTCTCCTTCTGTCGCCCGACCATTTGGCGACAGAGAATAAATCGATGAATGGTTCGGCGACTGACCGTTCCTCTCCTTTTGTCACCCTACCATTCGGTGATAGAGAGTAAATCGATCTTTGATTGGGCGACAGAGGGATGCACGGGCCTCTGTCGCCCAACCAATGGGCGACTGAAGCCCAGTATAAAAAGGGCGCGTCGTGATTCCCCCCTCGCCTATGCTCATTCTTGCTGCATCCGAGAAAGAAAAGAGAAGAAGAGGGAGGAAGAAGAGAGAAAAAAGAGAGAGCAATTTGCGGCTGTGCAGGTAAATGTTTGAATTCTTCTGTTTATTTTGCTTAGCAATAAACCATGGTAGGATAGAAATTTTTTTAGATCTAGTTAATTTTAGAGGTTACTGTTAGATGTAGTTAAATCTAGTTATTTTTTTAGTAATTTAGTTAGTTCGTGGAAATATTAGGTCTAGTTAAAATTAGAGGTGACGGTTAGATGAAGTGAAATCTAGTTTTTTTACTAATTTAGTTGGTTCGTAGAAATCAATGTACGTAGATGTTTTTAGGAATAATAATATATTGTTAGGAATGTAGATATTTTTTACATATAGATGCAGATAGATATGTTTATTTATGAGTGTAGATGTTTTTTAGAAATAGAAGTAGAGATATGAATATTTTTAGGAATATGGATGTTTTTGGCACAGTTTTCAGAATCTTGGTCATGTGTTGATAGATCTGTGGTATTACACCTTTGTCTTACACAACTGTGTTACAGTCTGAAATGCCAAACTTATTTCCATAATATTTGAGATCATTGAGAGTATCTAGTTATGTTCCATGACAATACACATGCTAATTTAACAACCTGAAAATTTCAGGGCATCTAGTTATATCGGAACGAGTTCCATTTAGAATCTTTTACAGAGAAGGGGTTGTCATGTATGGTTTAGAGGGTGCAGATCTTAATAATTTTCAGTATGTGGACAGAAGTTTAAATAGGGTCAAAGAGCGTACATTTGATTCTGTGTTGAATTGGTTGTATTATACATTTCAGATGGAACCAGAGAAGTGCGAGCTGAAGTTATTTTGCCTTTGCACTATGCGAAATGATCCTGTTTATTGGGAGTTAGTTGAGGTGAAGGAAACTGCAGGATAGAGGTCATATGTGAGGGGGGCGGAGCAACGTGGATGGTATCGGGTGCTTTCTATATTTTAGCTAATTTCGGCCAATTAGAGTGCTCATCTTGTTGGCCTGATTAAACAAAGAAAGAAGCTGATTCTAGCCATCTCGTTATGGAGTGAAATAGAGAGAATGTTCCGAGCTTTCAAACAAGTCTAAGAATGCCTCAATTCGAGTTTGGACGTGAGAGTTATGACCTTTTTAAGGCCGATTGGTCTGGCAATCTGAATTGGACTCTTTTGCTTTCCAAATCCGATTTGGCCTTATCTCCTTTCCTTTGTTGTCTTAGCCAAATTGGGCTAGGCCTTGCCTCCCTTGCACCTTAGCAAAGACCATGGTACATTGATACAATTTGGCTCTAATTAACATCTGTGCAATTTTTATACCTAACAACAAGTAAGGATCCACTATTAGATAATATATAATTTGATGAGGACATAACTCCTATGGATACAACTTTAACTCTTGGTCCAATAACACGAGCCCGAGCAAAACAACTCAATTACAAGGTGAGCTCGTTCTTAGGTGATAATACTTGTTCTAATGAGAATGTGCTACTGCATAATTTTCCTTGTGATGTGTTGTTACTTAGGAGCATGGGAGAGGAGATGTTAACTCAAGGAGATGTCATACACAACTTAAACGTCTACAAGCCATGTTCAACTAAAGTACAAGCCCAATTGATGCCGCCCGTGCACTTCAATTCGAACTACAACTCGTCTCGAGTCACCGACAAATACGGACTAAAAGGCCATAACTTCCTCATACGAAGTCCGTTTGGGCTGAGCCACCACTCGTTGGAAAGCTTATTTCAAGATCTATCATTTGAATACAAGACCATATCTAGATTTGTTCGGGAAGGCCTCCAAATAAATGCAAAAAGTTTCTGCTATTGTAGACTTCGAATCAGAACCGTTGATTGATCACTTTTTGTAACTCGCCCTTATATATACTTAGCCGCCACTACTCTTAGGGTTAGGTTATTTGCTAAGTTTGTTCCCCACGCGTGTGAAACACTTGTTCATCGGAGTACTGTCACAAGACCTGGTTTGGTGAAAGAGATAACCTCAACTTTGATCGTTTGAATTGTCAGATTGTTTTCTTTCTCGTTCTTGCTCGTTTCTTCTACTACGTGCAGGAATTAACCTTCGTGGTTAGGTCATCCGGGCGTGAGCACGGTTGATAACGACAGGTGCGTGGGTGTAGCGATTGCAAGGATTCAATCTTCGCTGATTGGAAGCCCTTGGAACACGAACGTCTCCGTTCCGCAAAAGTAGAACCTATCGGAAGATCGGGCCGTTGGCGCATCATAATTCTCATGTAAATATAGCAAAGAAGGCTTAAGGAAAAGATTCAATTGTTAATATTTGATGTGGCTTAGTAATTATTTCCAGTTAATTAGTATATTCAACCGAAAAGCATTGGACGTATGCATATTCGCTCCATCACCTTCTAGTCTTCAGCGTATATCTTTTCTGGTTTACCACACATTGCCACACCCTGAATTTTCCTCCCCTATCAAATTTCTTCACGTGGTTCAACATCATCGACATTGATCTTGATTTTGTGCCACCTGCCGCTTTACTGACATTCTCATAAATTTGATTAATCCTGCTTTGGCTTTGATACCACTTGGTATACTTTGATACCCATTCTTATGTGCAGTAGCCCTCTGGATTGGATCAAAGTTTTGTGAGATATGGCACGAGCATGCACGATCTCAAGAATGAAGAAGAAGAATCTCGTAGAGAGAACCAAAATAATGATGTTGAAACAACCACAACGAGATCGAAAGATTTGGCGAAGCCGACCATAATTTTTTTAAGCACAACCTCAAAAAGAGTACAAGAGATTGTTACTCTCTCACAACCTCCCGAACCTTTTAGGATCCTCGGATTCTTACTCTATACAATAATATAGTGCTAAATAATAATTGTAATATACCGATTTTTACTTTAAATTATTTTATTGCAGCTTATCATTTTTGGGAATTTTTTGGATTTATTTGGAATTTAAATAATATATTGAATTGACCTTCTTGTAAAAACTATTTAAATTTGGGCAAAGTTTATATAAACTTTTGCCAAAAAATATTTTATTTGAGTTCTAAATGTCTCAAAATATTTTATAGATTTTTTCTAAATTTGTTCAAGTTATTTTGCTATTTATTTGAAGCTATTTGAATTTTTGTAATTATTTTAAGTGGGAAATATTTTGAAAATCCTTATTTTTGTTTTGGGCCGAAATAGGCATGCCAAGCCCACCGCACAGTAGCCCGTTAGTCTTGGCCCGGTCCGTAAGCGTGTGACGCTGACATGTTTGTCCTACCTATTAGGATCGTCATCTCCGTGTGGTGGCTGGAGTCCATCTGCGCTCCTGTGTCTACCGCGGACATGGCTTCTGTGCTAGCCAAGCTATGGACTCCTTAGGCTATATAAGGTGCGCACTGAGACCCCTGTGAGCTAAAACCCTAGGTCTAATCGCTCGCTTGCGCCACTACCTCGCTGGAATCGAAGAATTTGTCGATGCACCACTGTGACCTTCTCATCGTCAATTCGTCGTCGTTCGTGAGTTCTAGAGCCTAAGACCGGTGTCATCGTGTGCATGTTTGTTTGCTCGGAGGGTCGCCAAGGCCCCGTTGCATCGAAGAGCCTAAGCCGCCGCCACTCCAAGCGTTGCTGCCTGTTCCAGGTTGCCAGAGGGGAAGCTGATTGAGTCATCGTGTGTCTCACCGAGAGCTTGCCAAAGGTACCCATGTAATGTTGCATGTTTACTTTAGAGAGAGAAAAAACTGAATTCTGGGGGATTTTCCAGGTTTTGGGCTAGACTTTGGGCCAGCAGGCCAGTTTTTGGGCCTATAGGGGGATTTTCTTCCTCCAAATCCTAGTTCCCCTCCCCCACCCCCCTTTGGCCACACCACCCTTCCCCCTTGCGCCCCCAACAATAGCCTCCCTGTTGTGCGCCTCCTCCCCTCCCTCTTTTTTCCCATTAGCCGCCCTCCCTCTCCACCATTGCTGCACCCTCCTTCCCTCCTTCACCTTCCCTGTGGTGGCTACTAGTCCCCTTCCCCAAGTCTCCATTGCTACTGCCCTAGAGGTAGAATGTGTTTGTGGGACTTTGGGTAGTAGTTGGGTGGTGAGAAAGGCGAGGGACACACGATCTGGGAGGAACCGTTGACCTGATCGCTTCTTCGGGTCTCCAAGTGCAGGTATACCCCTAGGGCTACCCTTGGTGATGTTGTCTCTGTGTTAGGATGGTGCTAGGGTGTTTTCCCTAGTTGTGGTGGGTCGGGATGACTGTTAGATTGTTTCTGGAATAGGTTCAGATTCGCGTAGTTTGTTGGTTCGGTCTTTGGGTCGTATTTCGAGGCACCTAAGGAAGTTTCCAGAGGGGTTGGCTGTTGTAAAAGAGGTAGATAGTCGTCTTAAGTTTAATTAGATACCAAGATCACGAATTTTGGTTTGGTGGTTTAAAAGTTATGGCTGTTTGATTGCCTGCTGTCTAGAATCTTTTTCAATAGGCAGTTGCTACGGTAATTTACTATTTAGGCTAATTATAGGCCGAATAAAATTTTCTCAATACCTAGAGAAATCTGGGAAATTTCCTGTAGATTCTAAAAATATCTTTGTTTACTAAATTTGGAGTTGTATAAAAATAGTTATGAGGTTTTGAAGTCAACTGTCCAGTGGGCGGTCAATGCTGAAATGAGAGTCAAAATTCCGGAGGTTAGATGACTTACTGGAAAATTGTGAATAACTAGAAAATTATAGGAATTCTTGTGTAGTTTTTATAAAGTATGGAATTTTCTTTGTTTGGGTTTAGATGCTAATGGTTAGGGTCTTTTGACCTATGGGACAACAAGTGGTTACTTGCTTGTCGTGAAGGAAAGGTTAACTCGGGGATTGGTGCGTAGTGCGATCTGATTTTATTTGTTGTATGTATTGTTTTGGCTTGATTTTGAGGATGTTTGTATGCTGTAGGGGGTGACTTCGGGTGTGGCCTATAGCACACGCCCCTCCTCTTCGCGTGGTAAAGAGGCAAGTATTTCATACAATTGAAAGTGATTCGAAATGAGATGCGTTGCTTATTATTAAATTAGCTATCTTGATGATTTATATGAGTTATTGAAATTGTTGGTATTACTTGTGCTCCATACTTGTGAAGACGATCCATGGCAAATGTAAAATTGAGTTATTATATTGCATCATTGCATTCATGTCATGAAAAGAATTCGAGTCAGATCGGTGAGAAAGTCATATGTGGACATATGACTAATCCGGAGTACTCTATTGAAAGACCTACCAAGTAGTCCCATCCACGGGGTTAGATGGGAGTGAGAACAACTTGTAGGCCTCTCCACTGGGATGGTAGGGAAAGAAAGGGTGCGACACCGACGAGTGTGCACTCAAGCTATACCGGTATAGGCTATGAAAGGTGCATTTTCGAGCATGGAAATATGGTGCAATACATATGAGATTAACATTGTGGTTAAATGTTATATGTTGCTTTTGAGTAACTTCTCGTATTTTATCCTTGTATGATATACTTTGCTGAGTTTTAGACTCACGCTTGTTTATTTAATGTTTTAGGTACTTTAAGAACATCATGACGGGATGGGACTTAGCTTCACCACATCACACATCCATACCATTCATAATAAATAGCTTTGGAGCAATTGCACCATAGAGATTAATTAGTTGTTCAATCATGGATCCTTGTTTATCTTGTGGATGTGTTCTATTTGATCATGTTGATGAAATGCTATCTTGGTCATAATTAGAACTGTGTTACTTGTTGAGCTTAATTGTTGAGCCAATTATGTGAAGCCATTGTTGCTGAAATTATTTGCTAGCATGCTTTTCTAGTGGCTATTATGTATTGGATTAATGTTATGTGGTTGCTTATGTATTTATGCCCATGTTTGTGGTCGTGGTTTATCCTACTTGTGAGATTTTATTTTAGGATGCTTGCTGAAATCTTTATATTATAGGAGTTTTTGTTAATATTTTGTGATTGTTTTGGTGACATTCTAGGCGTGTTGTGCCAGGGTCTTACAACCCATCCCTACCGTCATTGATGACCATAGGGACCAGAGCCCTACCGGCTGACTAGCATGACCTAGTCGCCGACACATGTCCCAGTGACGTCAGTAGGTCTGATGTGTGGGGCCCACATGTCAGCCTCTGCAGTGGATTTTTATTTTCAAAAATAGTTCAGCCAAAAATTAAAATAGATGATGATGTTAGCGATGACATCATAATTTGGTTTTTCTTCAAAAGAATAATTCCAAAATTTCAGAAAATATTTATTTATTCTTTTCTTTATTTTGAATTTTTTGAGAGCCCTTTCTTCTTCATACATGCTCCGATTGAGGTGATCCAAATGTTTAATTTTTTTCTAAATTCAAGCTCTATTTTTTGGTGAATTTTATTTAGTTTTGGAGTTTGTTTTCCCTCTGGTTTTTATATTTATTTTGGTATTCGCCTTTTGTTTCACATAGACATCGAAGTGCTTGGAGCATACGAGGCTGAAGAGTTTACTCGCGCTTAAAGTCCAGATCAAGATCAAGAATTGTTCCAAGGCAAGTTGTTCTTTAACCATGTTGAACCTAGTTTTACAAACGCTATGTTGTTTTAATCTATTGCATGCCATTTTATGTTAAATTTGTTTTCTAAATAATTTGGGATTTAGCTATTCAACCCAATTGGATTATACCTACCTTGTCATTTATATGCCATGATTATTTTTTTACCCTAGGATGGATAATTATTAGTTTGTTGGTAATAGATGCCAACGTGGGTTGGTTAGAACGTGTGTAGTTTGCTTAGCCATGCCATGTACAATTGATATCTTTTGAAAGTGAAAATTCAATTTGACTAATGGAATATGGAACATGTTTATGAAAGGGTGTGTCATGTGTTGTCACACAATGATGTTAAGATTGTTGATGGTATGTGTTGCACGATAATCAACTAGGGTGGTAAATGATTTAGATTGGGGCTTGTGGCAGGTGACTGTGAGCTAGGGTGGGCCTATGTGGCATTGTGTTGGTATATTGATGATATGTGAATGAAAGTGAGAGAGTTGGCAGTTACTGTGTGTGATTGGAGGTCTTGCCCTGGTCAATTAAGGACTTAACCTTGCAAGTCATTGAACTAGGCTAATCATATAACCACGTGTTTGTTATGGGTTAGACCTAACTCATTAAGTTACCGAGTCTTGACATGTGATGCCTAAGGTGGAAGACCAAATTGTGTGTGCGGTCTGGGGAAGGTGTGTCAATGTAGCCACATATTTTGAATAAGTATTGTTCCTAGTGTAACGATAAGTTCCTCTTATTCTGCTACTCTGTGTGAGGGAAGGAGTAGTGGGTTCAGGCTTATCAGGAGGGTCTATGTTTGGATAGAGTTTTTGAAAGGTTTTGTTATGATCTTCTTAGTTTCACGTCAATAGGTATGTGTAATTGTATGACATTGTGAGATCATCTTATGGGTAAAGTGTATAACCTCTACAGATTGTTTATCTATTCGGATGGTTGTGTCCCAGGTTATGGACAATGCTCGAAACTTTCAGTCAAGGGTTAAATTTTATGAAATAAAACTTGGGAAAGGAGGTTGTGTGCTAGGAAGTTGGTTCAGGCTATGTGCCAGTTTATTCTTGAGAAATACTTGAAAGCTTAACTATTTATTACTATTGAAATTTGTTTTTTTGTATTTACAATATATTTATTGTATTCAATTGAAAATACTGCTTTACTGCAAATAGCCATATCAGCCATTCATTAGAATAAACCTTGCATATAGTTATATTTGACTTGTATTCTGTGCACAACTTGTCGTGTGCTTTATGTACACACCCTTGCCACAACGAAATTATCATTTGAAGAGGAGTCTACACCTGCTTTAGATAAGGAGTACCAGGAGGAGGCAAGTTAATACGGAGCGAATCTTGTCAGTTGCCTGTGGCATATTGATGGGTTATCTACGAAGTTTCTATTTCGCTGCTATTTATTTTTTAGAGTTTAAGCCCTGTGTGGCCTAATAATGTAAGGTCGACCATAAGATCAATCAATTGTCTTTTCTTCAATAAATAGAGTCTTTTATTATGTTTTCGTTGTGTATGATTGTGATATTTTATCTCTGTTGCCACTGTATGTACTAGCGTGATCCTAGAATAGTACAGTATACAGAGAGGGTAGGGATTTGCATATTCGAATCTTGACAATAACCTAGCCTATAATCCTCTCGTGCACCTCTTGCTTTGGATGAGTTGGTTTCTATCTTTTTGGTTGCTTGAGTTCTCCATGATCACCCAATAGATTTATATAGCCCTCTTAGTCTTTTTCCAAAGCAAATAAGAATAATACTCTAAAAAACTGTAGAAATTATAATCCTACTAGGATTCATCTAGCACACTTTTTTAAATCCTAAAAGATTATATATGAGTCACTATAATTAACACAGTGGATGTTTATTATTTTGCTTTTGTTCATATGCTTGTGCTTTCCTTTGTTCATGTGTTGGGAAATTTTAGTCCTTATATTCGTTCAAAGTTGCCATAGCATTTTTTTTTTGAAAGTGCAGGAGGAGCTCTACCGAACTTTTCAATAGCATGTTTTCATTTATAGCTAATGGTGTGAAAAATTAGCTCAATAATGCGATCTATATTGTATCGGCTGCATTGGTGGTAATGAGTATAGTGTGGTCGAAGTTGATAAGCTTTTTGTTGAACTATAAGCTATGTGCCTCCAAGATGCAAACAGATCAAGTTGACGTAGGACGGCCATGGTAAGTTTACCATTCTTTGATGGAAGGTTACCACAACTTTTTTCATACAACCACCAAACACCATCTCCTTTGGGCATGCCAGACCAACCAGGCCAACCAAAGAACCGGCGCTGGGTTCAGGATCAGTTAATCTGGTTTGGTTGGGAGGCATACGGTACCAAACGGGCCCTAAAAAGATTCATAAATCATATAAAGTAAGATGTAATCTTCCTGGGACGAAAAACAGTTGCTACGTTAGCAATCGATTTTATAGCTCGCAACCAACGGAATCGAATACTACGATCAATTAACCACTGAGGTTTACATCGTGTCTTCCAGACAGATCAGAGGGAGGCTAATTGCTCGACGGGTTTGAGTTGAGCGACTTGTAGCTGGAGATATTTTCCCTTCTTGTTTTTTCTTGTCGAGAAGTACCCTGTACCTGTAGTCTGCTCGGCTGGAAAATGGATCTTAATTTTACAGAAACTTAACAATATTTACGCAGCTCAGCCTTCTTTTGGGTGGCGTCTACACCAACACCATCCATCACCCACCCTCCCTGTTTTAATGCCTTATCTCGCCTCCATAACAAAATACCTTATCTCGTCTACACACTTCATACACATGTACACATATATGTTTTTTATTGCACAAATTGATGAGATCAATCAAAATAAAAAAAACAAAATAGAAAAGGGGAAAAAGTACAGAGCAGACGACCAACAATACTTAGTAGCAAACGTAACAAGACAGCAATAAGAGGAGAGAAATTAACGGCTGTAAAAGAGTAATAATTACATTTAGACCAAGACATTTATCACAGAGGCTCTCCGTTTTATCCCACCTGTCACCCCAGTCCCCCACGGTTCGGGTACTGCAGTAGTACAACTTCTTATTATTCGTCGTGACAGTTTGCACCCAACGCCCCCGCCTTGCTCTAAATTACGCAACATACGGTGTATCTACAGAAAGTAGGGGACAGGACGGAGCGGAGCGGCGGCGCGCGCGCCACGTGGCCGGCCGGCCGGCGACGCTAGCCACATAGAGCGCCAACCTCCCTGAGAAGCGGAACGAGGCGGCCACTGAGGTGGAGCCCCACGAGGCACTCGAGCCCGCCCACCGGCGCTCCGCCGACGAAGAGCGCCGGCACGGCGGCCGCGGCCGCGGCCGACGCGGCGGCCTCCTCGGCGGCCTCGTCGAGCTCAATGACGGTGGCGTGCGCACCCACGGTGGCCAGAAGGCGCCGCATGGCATGGCACATGCAGCACCCGCGCCGTGCGAAGATGACCACGGGGCTCTCGCCGACCAGCCGCCCGATGCGCTCCGCGGGGGCCTCGCGCCCGCCGGGCGGGTCGATGGTGAGGCCTAGCAGCCTGCCGCGGTGGTGGCGCCCTCCCGGCGATGGCGACGGAGCCTCGCCGGCCACCGCGCAGCTCACGCCCCCTCCTCCCTGCATGTGCGCAGCGCACGAGCGGCGAGATGCGTGGGTGCTGTTTGGATGGGAGGATCGAAGGAGACCTGTGAGGTGGTGTGGTTAATTGACGGCGCTAAGTAGCTAGCTGCTCCTAATGGTGTGGTCGCCGTCAAGATCCGGGCGGGAGGACGGGGAGGGAGCATATGTATAGGAGGAGGCGCCTATGGGGGCTTGACGTCAGGCCGAGAGTGACGGGGAGGGGTGGGGCCGGGGTGGCGTCACGTTGCTGGACGGGAGCAGCTTGGATGGCCTGCTGAATGCTGATGGGGGGTAACAAGACAAGGAGCAAATAAGGTGAGCAGTTCATCGACGGGGGGAAGCTACCTTATCATCGCTGAGTAAAGTTTGCGTGATGCGAGCGCCGGCCGCCGAGGGTAGCTCGGTAGCGTTGCCGCCGTGCAAACGGCTGACTCGAGGCCCATTAACGGCCACGACTAATTTAATCGAACTGCAGCCGGACAATTAATTGATCGTATAATCTTGATTGATCGTTTTTTTGATTAATCATCTATTTTCTTATTTAATCACGCAAATAGCTTATTTTATTCACTAAGTACGATAAATTAGTTTATAATATTATGTTATAGTGTTCATGGTATGTATCTTTTGGATGAAGTATAACAATAAAATGTAAAACATGTTTTGAGAGTGATAATTTACAATAACTTTAGGTTACTAAAATATTTCTAATTAGTTCTAAATGTAAATAATATATTAATAAGAGCGCATAATCATCTGCTAAATTTTGATTAATCGGTCGTATTAAGGTTAATTGCTTAGCAGTACCATGTCTGCCCGTCGAGCGCATACCGTTTTTCACAACACTAGGTTTGACGCTGATGCTCATCAATTAAAAATGGGTACACACACGTATACATGTTCAGTGGTACAGCGTATTCCCGTGCTCCGATGAACGTGGAGCCTCTAATTATTTTCTTAGCGTGTGTAGGGGATATGCACACGTGTGTGTAGTGTGCATGGATTGTGTGTGTCTGCCTTGTACCCTAAAAAAATTTGAGTGATGCATGGTTTAGTTTTGTTTAATTAGTTTCTATACTTTATCATACTTAAGTTAGAAGAAAGGTTGCTGAGAAGTGTGGTCAAAAAAAGTTTCAGAATCTCTTTACAACACAACTTATATTTTTTTTGAAATCGGTCAAATTTGTAACCTTTCGATCTAGATAAAGATTTCTGCTTTTGCCGCTAGGGTTGTTGTCTTATGCGGCGACGATTTATGGTGGGGTTTCACCAGCTTATGTTTTGGGTGGGCAGCAATAGTCTAGCTGTCGGTAGTGGCTGTATGTCGATGAGCACAACGGCGGTGAGCCATAGAGATGGGGAAGAAGATGGAATAGGGGTAGGGGTGGTTGGTGCTGCGATGGATAAGGATGTAGACCATGCTAATAGCTCCCTCTTTACCAGCAACAATGTTGAGAGGTTGCAGCAGCTGACGAGCAGGCCTCGTGGGTGATGACAAGGGGTGCAACGTGTGGTGGTGGTGGTGGGATTGAGATAGGGTTAGGGCTAGGGATTTTGATAGATGACGTAAGAGATCTGGGCAATTGGATTTGGATCCAATAGTTCAAATATTTGGGATTTTATTGGTTACAAATTATCATTTAAATGTGCGTGTGACACCTCGTATTAGGCATTCATATTTGAGAGGGTACAAAAAAACCCAACCCCAAAACATGTTTGAAATATAAAAATTTTACAGAAAATAATTCAAATATAGTAGGATTTGAAAAAAAAATACTTTTTTCATATGGGCCTAAGTCAGGGACATGAGATGAATCTTTTAATATTTTTTAAGCATACCTGAATCTTTTAATGACTATAGGCTCACACTAGAAAAGGGATTTTTGGCTATAAATATAGCCCCCCATTGTACAAGAAAGACTAATCAATAATAAGAAAAGAGACGAGATCCCCTATATCCTGTGTTCATTTGTTGTGATTATTTATCGACTATTCTCGATTGTTCTTAGGATTAATCTACGACGACTATCTATTATTCTATACATTATCAGCACGAAGCCCTCCAAGGCCAAACAGTATGTCAGCGGATTCCTTTCAGTCCCCTTATTCCGATTAGACTAATATTGCTAATTAGTGAATGCTAAAACCCTCGATTAGAGTGATTAAATTGGTAATTAGGATTTTAATGTCGATTACCCATGGGTTTGACATGCATGAGGAATAAAGTTTTCATGAAATATTTAGACAAGTTTGTTATTGTGTTCATTGATGACTTCTTGTTTACTCCAAGTCGGAAGAAGTGCATGCAGAACAATTAAGATTAGTCCTTGAAAAGCTGCAAGAGCAACAGTTGTATGCTAAGTTTATCAAGTGTGACTTTTGGAAAGAGAAAGTTGAATTCATTGGTCATGTGATGACTGCTAAAGGAGTCGCTGTTGATCCAAACAAAGTAGAAGCAGTGTTGCATTGGGAGCAACCAAAGTCAGTTATCCAGATTCATAGTTTTATGGGGATGGCATGATATTATCGTCAATTTATCAAAGGCTTTTCGACAATTGCCAGACCGCTTATGTAGTTATTAAAAAAGGAAAAGAAGGTTGCATGGACGCTAGAGTGCGAAAAGAGTTGTCAAGATCTAAAGAAGCGTTTGACGACAGAACCAGTGTTAGTGTTGCCAGATGTTTAGAGTAGTTTTAATATTTACTATGATGCTTCCAGACAAGGACTTGGATTCGTATTGATGTAGAATGGCAAGGTTGTTGCATATACGTCAAGGCAATTAAGGCCGTATGAAGAGAATTACCCTATGAATGATTTGGAGTTAGTTGCTATAGTGCATGCTTTGAAGTTGTGGTGTCATTTTCTTATTGGAAATAGATGTGAGATATATACAGACCACAAGAGTTTAAAGTATATATTTACTCAGTTAGATCTTAATATGAGACAACGAAGATGGCTGGAGTTATAAAAGATGATAATGTGGAAATTCACTATCATCCAAGTAGGGCTAATGTAGTAGCTGATGCCTTGAGTCGTAAAGGTCACAGTGCTTAGATGCTAGTGTTGGACGATCAATCAGAATTTTGCAAGGAATTTCAGGAGCTAAAATTGGAAGTTGTTCCACAAGGATTCTTAGGTACCTTGGAAGTAAAGCCAATTCTAGAACATCAAATTAGAGAAGGTCAGAAGGACGATGGAAAGATTAACAGAATCAAATCTAAGAAGGATGAAGGCTTAGACAAGGATTTTGTGTTGGATGATCAAGGTACTATGTGGTTCAAGGGTCGAATTTGTGTACCTAACAAAAATAAGCTTAAGCAGTTAATTCTGGAAGAAGCACATGATTCAAAGTATTTGATTCATCTTTGTAGTGCTAAGATGTATCAGGATCTTAAGGAGAGATTTTGGTGGCCTAATAAAAAGTGTGAAGTCGCTGAGCATGTAGATTTGTGTGACATATGCCAGAGAGTGAAGGCAATGCATCAAAGACCTGTCGGTTTGTTGCAGCCATTGAAGATTCTTGAGTGGAAGTGGGAGGGAATCAGTATGGATTTTATTACCAGTTTACCTAGAACACATAGTGATTATGATTCCATATGGGTCATAGTTGATCGTTTGACTAAAGTTGGCTATTTTATACCAGTTAAGACGATTTATTCTAGAGATCGTTAGGCATAATTATATATGTCAAAGATTGTGTGCTTACATGGTGTGCCAAACAATAGTGTCAAACAGAGGTACCCAATTTAACTCAAGATTTAGGGGTAAGTTGCACGAAGCTATGGGTACGCGTTTGAATTTTAGTACAGCATATCATCCACAAACAGATGGTCAAACTGAGAGAGTTAATCAGATTCTAGAGGATATGTTGAGAGCTTGTGCTGTAGCTTATACTACATCGTTGGATAAATGTTTTCCGTATGCAGAATTAAGTTCTAACAATAGTTATCAAGCAAGTTTGCAGATGTCGCCGTTTGAAGCTTTATATGGTCAACCCTGTCATACTCTGTTGAATTGGAATGAGAAAGGAGAGCGTCTTGTGTTCGTGCCAGATATTCTTAAGGAAGCTGAAGAGCATATTGCCATGATCATGGAAAGGTTGAAAGTGGCTCAGTCGAGACAGAAGAGTTATGCTGATAATCATCGACGAGAGTTGAGTTTTGAGCTAGATGATTTCGTGTATCTTAGAGTTACCCCTCTTAAAGGAGTTAAAAGGTTTCACGCTAAAGGAAAGCTTGCACCAAAATATATTGGTTCGTTCAAAATCTTGAGCCATCGTGGAGAGGTTGCGTATCGGCTGGAGTTGCCATAGTCATTGCCAGGAGTGCATGATATGTTCTATGTGTTTCAACTTAAGAAGTGTCTCCAAGTGACAATATAGCAGACACCGTTGGAGACAATTAATATGCAAGAAGATTTGACTTATAAGGAGCAGTCGATTAAGATTTTAGATGTTATGGAGCGCAAGACCAGAAGTAAGTCAATTCGCTTTTGTAGAGTACAGTGGAGTAATCATGTAGAAAGTGAAGCTACCTGGGAGTGTGAGGAAGATCTGAAGGCAGAGTTTTCTAACCTATTATTCTCTAGTCAGCCCTGAATCTTGGGATTAAGATTCTGTTAAGGGGGAGGTTTGTAACATCCCAATTTTTAATGATTTTTTTGAATTTTTGGAATTTATCTGGATTTATTCACTAATTTTGAATATGGCCTATTATTAAAATTATTTAAGTAATGGGAAAGTTTAAATAAACTTTTGCCAAAAATATTTTATTTGAGTTCCGAATGTCTTAATGTATTTTTAGGAAATTTTCCATAATCTTCCTGATATTTTTACAATTTTTAATGAGTTATTCTAATTTTTGGAAATTTATTAAATCAAAAAGTATTTTAAAAACCTATCTAGAGTGTTGGGCTCGGCCTAGTATAGTTTGGCCCAAAACCGCTGCTCGGCCCGTGTTCTAGAAACCCTAGATCGCAAGCCGTTCGTTTTCGATCGTGCGGTCGGGATTTCGCCGTGTGGTTGTGCGTGGTGCACCGTTGGATCTGAGTCATGTGGGTGGCCACGATTGCACCACATCGCCGTTGCCATGTTCTTCTCAGACCCCGCCGCCGTATCCCAACCAGCCTCATTTTCTGCACTCTACATGAAAGTCGAGGGCCCTATTTATTGCGCCAAACCCCGTACTGTGTTCCCCATCCCACACCATGCCTTTTGCCTATTGCGCCATCGTCGGAGTTGTCGCAGGTTGTGTGCAAGTGCTCATAGAAATTCACCGAGGAGTGCCGCCGTGGTTTTCACAAGATTTCGTTGCTGTCAAGCCTCGTTCACCGCGTTTGAAGCCAGATTCGCGACCCTCACGTTGAGACGCCCCAGATCTGCCAGATAACATCGCTGAGAAGCTGTCCAGAAACCATCATTGTGGTCTTCGTCTTTGTCTCCGGTGAGCGTCGCCACTGTGTCGCCGTTCTACACTGCTGACCTTCGTTTCTTTTCTTCACCGTCCGATCTACAGCGAGCGTCCTAGATTGTGCCACATTGTCTCCGTCTTCAAGCGTGCTCGTGATCGTCTGATCTGTCAGACACGTGTCGCTACCCAGTTCTAGCCATGTGTTGACCATCACTTCATGCCGCGCGTGCATGTTAGTGTCAACCTGACGTCATCGTATGATGTCAGCGCTTGCTCAGCTAGTGCGCAACACAGTGCCTTGAGTCCATGGTAGACTAAGCGAGATCATGGACTGAGTTCATGCATTGGCCACGCGTCAGCGTGTGATTGGCCTGGTTTTGTGTTGATGAAATAACTTGGGTTTTTCAACATAAAAATAATTCTAGAAATTACAGATTTTTTTTCTTCTGATTTTTCTTTTATTCAAATCTTTCGAGAGCCCATTCTTCCTCATACGAGCTCCGATTGAGGTGATTCAAGTTTCTAATTTTTTTTAAAATTGAGATATATTTAATAGTGAGTTTTATTGGATTTTTAGAGTTTGTTTTCTCACTAGTTTTGGTATTTATTGTAATTCTTTCTCAATTCGCATAGATGTTGAAGTGTGTGGAGCATCCGAGGGTGAACCATTGACTCAAGAGTTGTGCATTGATCATGTTGAACCCAGTTTTACAAAATTGCTATGTTGATTTAAATTATGCATGATATTTTATGCGCAGAACTGCTTTGAAAATAGTTTGGGATCTAGTTATTCAACCCAATTGGATTATACCTACCTTGTCATTTGTGTGCCCTGATTATTGTCACTCTAGGATGGTTTCTTACTAGTTGGTTGTTATTATAGATCAACATGGGATGGTTAGATCGTACGTAATTTTGCTTAGCCATGCCACAATGAGACATGTCTTTTGAAATATCAAAGTTAATCTTGACTAATGGAATATGGAACATGTTTATAGAATTAGTGTGTCATGTGTTGTCACACGATGATGCTGAGTTATGGTAACACGTGTTGTTCTGCAACGAAGTTGAATTATTGATGGCATGTGTTGCATGGTAATCAACTAGGGTGGTAATGATTTAGATTAGGGAAGTGGCAAGGGGCAATATGCCAAAGTAGGTCTATGTGGCAGTTGGGTTGTGGAAGTCTTGCCTTGGTCAACCCAAGGACTTAACCTTGCAAGCATATGACTTGAGTCAAACATGAAACCATATGTCTGGAATGGGACAGACCTAGCTGATTAATTTGCAATGTCTTAGCTTTGGTACTACCAGTGGTGGTGTGAGTCCCGACTATATGGGTAAACTCAAATGGCGCAAGAAGGGGGTCCTGAGTGTCATAACTAGTCCCATCAGTGTTAAAACCTTAGCAGGTAGTACTGGGTTAAGATGGAGCTTTGTAAAAGCTTTGTCAGGATCTCTTTGCTGACACACGAAAGGAAGTGTATTAATATTTTAGCAACAAGAGATGATCATGTCATGTGGGTAAAGCGCATAACCTTTGTAGAGTCTAAGATCTATTTGGATAGCCGTGCTCGCGGTATTAAGCAATGCACGGGAATTACAGTCAAGGAATAGATTTATAAAGTGAAACTTGGAGGGGAAAGCTGGGTGCTGATCGAAGTTTGGAATATGTTAGGGTTGGGTGCCATGTTTATTCGAGAAATGCTGAAAGTTACTATTTACTGTTATTTGTTTTATTATCATTTCAATCTAGTTATTGTATTCTTTTATAAATGCTACTTTGCTGCAAAATAGCCATGTTAGCCAATCTTTTGGAACAAGCCATGAATATAGTATGATAGAGTTGCATTATGTGCACAACTTGTTGAGTGCTTTATGTACTCACCCTAGCCACAACAACATCACCAGTTGAGGAGGAGTCTACACCAACTTTGGAGGAGGTGTATCCAGAAGAGATGAATATTTTAGGTGCGAGCCTTGTCAGTTTCCTATGGTATTCTGATGGGTTGCCTACGTTTTTCTATTGCTATAGTTTAGCCCTACGAGGCGTATTCATGTAAGGTCGACCATAAGGTCAATCAACAGGTTATACTTAATAAATGATGTCTTTTGTTATATTCCGCTGCGTATGATTATGATATTCATCTATATTGAGCTTGTGTGCATTAGCGTGATACTGGACTAGTGCAATTTACATAAAGGGTCTGGATTTGCATATTCGGGTCCCAACACTATGTTACGCAGGGCTTAAACTATAATAAATAAATTACATCGTAATGAAAATGTACTAAGAAACCCATCAATTTGTCACAGGCAACTAACAAGGTTCGTACCCTAGAAGCTCGCCTCATCCTGGTACTCCTCCAGAGCTGGTGTAGATTCCTCTTCAACTGATGATTTTGTTGCTGCAAGGGTGAGTACATAAAGCACTCAACAAGTTGTGCACAAAATGCAATTCTATTATAACTATATGCAAGGCTTATTCCAAATAAATAGCTAATATGGTTATTTTGCAATAAAGCAATATTTACAAATGAATACAATAAATAGTTTGAAATGACAGTAAAACAAATAACAATAATAAATAACTTTCAGGTATTTTTCACAAGTAAACTTGGCACAGAGTCCTAAACAATTTCCAATATTTCCTATAGCACACAGCCTCCCTCCTCAAGTTTTATTTCATAAAATCTAACCTTTGACTGAAATTCCTGAGCATTGCCCAATACCGTGGGCATGGCTACCCGAATAGATTTACACTCTGCGGAGATTATACACTTTATCCACATAGTATGATCAATCTTATACTGCCATGCAATGTTATGTACCCATCGACATGTGGCTAAGAAGATCATAACAAAACCTTTTGGAGACTCTGTCTTAACACTGACCCTCTTGATAAGTTTGAATTCACTATTCCTTCCCTCTTACAGAGTAGAAGAATAGGAGGAACATACCGTTGGAAAAATGTGAGGCCATTGCACACACAAGTTCCCCATAACTGCACACCTAATTTGATTATCCTACTAAGGTATCAAATGTTAAGACTTGATAACTTACTTAGTTAGGTTCGTCCCATTCCAGACATGTGGTTGCATGATTAGCCTAGTTCAATGGCTTGCAAGATTAAGTCCTTAATTGACCGAGGCAAGACTTCCAACAATTCACTCATAGAAAACCATCTCACAATCACTCATATATCAACATGTCAACCCAATAGCACTTGCCCCAGTCTAAACCATTTACCACGCCAGTTGATTATCATGTAACACATGCCATCAACAACTCAACATCATTGTGTGACAACACATGACACACCTTTTGATAAATATGTTCCATATTCCATTAGTCCTGGTTGATTTGAACTTTCAAAATGATATCAATAACCCGTTGTATGGCTAAGACACTAAACATGGTCTAACCAACCCACGTTGGCATCTAATAGCATCCAACTAATAATGGACCACCCTAGGGTGACAAATAATCATGGAATACAAATAACAAGATAAGTATATTCCAATTGAGTAGAATAGCTAGATCCTAAACTATTTGAAAACAGTTCTATGTATAAAATAACATGATGTAATTCAAAACAATATAGCATTTGCAAAACTGGGTTCAACATGATCAAAGCACAACTTGCCTTGGAAAAGGTCTTGATCTTGATCTTGAATAAACCTCTACTACAGGCATGTACATCACAATCGGTTCTTTTTCGTCATCACAGTCGGTTTTGATGGTGATAAAAAGTTATTAGATAGTGATGAGGAGACGCTATCACAGTCGGTTTCGCCCGATTGTGTTAAATGGTCATCACAATCGATTCTGAGCAAGAACCGATTGTGATGAGGGCCACATCATAATCGGTTCTTCCTCAAAACCGATTGTGATGTGCCCATCATCACAATCGGTTCTGTGCGAGAACCAATTGTGATAAGGACCATCGCAATCGGTTTTGAGGAAGAACCGATAGTGATGTGGCCCTCATCACAATCGGTTCTTAGCAAGAACGGATTGTGATGAGGGCCACATCACAATCGGTTTTGAGCAAGAACCGATTGTGATGATGGGAATATCATAATCGGTTCTTGCTCATGACAGATTGTGATTAGGGCTTGGGTCTTGGTTCTCTGTACATCCTCCCGAAAACAACACAGATTACACACAATATGCATGTCATATTCATAATATATATAGAATAGAAACACTATACAATACACATATCACATTCATTCACAATATAGAACACAAACGTACTTAACAGTTAGTACACATATCACATTCGTTCACAATATAGAACACAAACATACTAGTAGGAGCTTATCGGATCTCTAAACCTACCATCCTCTGCTATAACTTTTGTCCAGTACCACTGGCATATGTGGTCTCGTAATTTGTTGAAATCTGTTTTGTAAGCTCTTGCGGGGGATATCGATCTTTTACAAAATAGAAATGAGTGCACTAATTTAAAGTTTAAATTTATATGTAAAAGGTTGAGTGTATTATGTATGTACATATACCTTAGGGAAAAAGTATGAGCTGCCGACAAGGATTAGCATGTGATGCATAACGTAGAAGCCGTATAGGTTGTCGTACCCCTGTTGATGACACTATGAACAAAGAAAATCAAATTAAGAGACAAAGAATAGATGTTAGAAGAAATTAATCCTATGCTAGGCACTTGTACCTTGAAGCGGTTCCACTCCAGCTGGTCGCCTCGTTTGTGATCGTGTTGCCCTCCTTTAGTGACATAAGACAAGAAAGCCCTACATACATTGGAGAGATGCCATTGAGGCAAAAAAAAGTGAATGTAGTTAAATACAAAAAGTCTTAGGTTAGAGGAATGTACTTACTTCTGCAAAACAGGCTTGATCGTGTAGGTCATCGATCTCTTCTCGATCGAGTTAAAAGTGTAGACTTTGTTTTTACTCGGAGCGACGACAAGTAGAACCCAATGGTTACTTATTAAATAGTATGCAGTGCAAGAAAATAAGTTTATATATGTTTAAGTGTGTACAAGTAATTGAAGAGTAAAGTAGTACTTACTCCTTCTGGTACGGGAATAGAACGAAGTCCTTTTTTGCCTCAGCCTCCGATGCCTGCTTGATGTAGTTGGCAAGAAACTCCAATTGATGCCTAGCCATGATGGAAGACACCATCTCGGGGTCGACGAACCCAACTGGGTATTTACCCGTCACGGCTCGCTGCCTCATTATCCTGCAACTCATGTCAAATATTAAAAAACATAATACAAAATCCTATAATAGTCATAGGCTCATACTGTATGGTGCGATACTCACAGCATCCAGAATCATACAGTAGAAATATCGATGGATTTCAGGCTGTATAAATTGAAGAGATCCTCAAAACTAATTGGGAATGTCCCATGCTCCTCACGGTGGAAGTGTGCCCCTCGATTCCTCACATTGAAATCGACGTGACGCTCGGCCTCATTCGTCTTATCAATGTACCATACATGGAGCAAGCAAGTGCACATGCCTAGAGCATTCAATTCATTGCTAGAGACAAAGGGCTTTCCATGTACGTAACTGTAACATCCCAAAATTTTTTGCCCAGATATTATTTTAATATCAGGTGTGCATTTTGTATTTTCTAGAATTTATTGGATTTTCATGGATTTTAATTGAGCCTATTTCAAATAAGGTTTATTGACCCTTTTTGTGAAAACAAATTAAATATATATAAAGTTTATATAAAGTTTTGCCAAAACTATTTTATTTGGATCCAGAATGTCTCAAAGCATTTCTTAGAATTTTCTGAGATTTTTCCTGATATTTTTATGGCCTAAAAAAAATTAAAATGATTTTTGTAATTATTTTAAAAGTTAAAATTGAGGAAAATTGGGATGAACAGTGCTGGGCTAGAGTCGGCCTGTTTATTGCGCGTGTGCGGACCGTTTATTGCGCGGTCCGTTCGGCCTGTTCTAGTTAGGGTTAGCGTCGGCCGTTGGATCTTCATCGCACGGTCTTCATCAATCCACGTCGCGTGCGTGGGATCGGCCGTTGGATTGCGAAGAAATGCCGGTGATGGGAGGCTGAGGCCGGAAACCCTAGCGCCTGCGAGCCGTCGTTTCAAGATCAAACGATGGAAGCCGCTTTGCGTTAGTTTTGGAAAGGTTAGATCGTATCCGTTGGATTTGGAAGGTGTGGATCTGATCGTATCGTCTCGGATGGAATCTCAGCCGTTGATCGTAAATCGGATGGTCCTCGTTCATCGTCTCCGATTTTGTTTCTGAATCCGCTGTCGATTAGCCGCTGTCGCCGCGTGATGTAGGTTTTCCTTTTTCGTGCGCATGCCGAGGCTATTTAAAGCGTGGACCACACCCCGAGAACCGCCGTTCCAGTGCGCATCCGTAGCCTCAGCCGCCGTCGTTGTGCCTTCGCCATTCGTGCGATAGAGCTCGCTGGAGTTCCCGAAGCGTCGCCATTCGTCTTCTTCATTTTGCGCCGCCGTTGAGACGTCTTCCGCCGCACCGGTTCCAGATCAAGATTCACCGCGTTAAGCCTCATCGGAGCCGCTACTTCTTCATCGCCGGAGGAGCCTAGTTCGCCGTCGGGGAGGTCGTCGTCTTCGTCTCCGGGAGCCAAGCGTTGCCGCGACATCACCGGGACTCGGAGCTTCGCGTAGCCGTCAGATCTTCATCGAACCGTCTAGATCGTGTCGTGTCATCTTCATCAACAGTGAATCTCTCCGGTAAGATGGACCATGGGATTTGAGATGAGTGGTCAGGATAGTGCCGCGTAGGAGTAGATCGGTGGCCGTCAGATCGTTGCACGGATGTGTGACCCGTGTCGTCACAGAAGCCGAGGCGTCGTGCACTGGGTGCATGGTGGACAGGAGCTATGCCGTGGACACGGTCCGTAGACCGAGCAACGTGGCGCAATCTGATTGGTCCACGTGTTGCGATGACGTCATGCTGACATCAGCCGGTCCACAAGCACAGTACCTCGAGTCCACGGTGGACCAGCGAGGTTTTGTGGACTGAGTCCATGCGCTGAAGCCACGTGTCAGTCTCTGGTTGGTCCACGTGTCGCTTGCGCAATAATGTGGTTTTTCTTTATAAAAATAATTCGGGAAATTCGGAATTTCTATTTTCAGTATTTCCAGAATTTATTCAAACTTTGAATAGCTATAACTTTTGTATATGAACTCGGATTTGAGTGATTCAAATTTGTAAAAATTTTTAAAATCAAGATCTATTTAATGGTGAATTTTATTTTATTTTTGTAGTTTGTTTACTCTCTGTTTTGGTGTTTACTTGCTATTCTTGCCTCGATTCGCGTAGACGTTGCTTTGTTCGATAATCCGGAGGAGAATTCGACGCTTCAAGACCCAAGTCCAGGGCAAGATCAGGACCTATTCCAAGGCAAGTTGGGCTTTGATCATGTTGTACCTAGTTTTACAAATTTGTTATATTGTCTTTAAACTATTGCATATTATTTTATGTATACAAATAATTTCGATTACTTTGGGATCTAGCTATTATGCCTAAAGTTGAATTATTTACCATACCTTGTCAATTGTATGCCATAATCTAATTTGCACCCTAGGATGGTTAAATTACTAGTTGGTTAATATTAGCAATCAACATGGGTTGGTTAGACCGTGTTAGTCTGCTTAGCCATGCCACGTACCTGTCACACATTTGAAATGCTGAGAGTTAATTTTGACTAATGGAATATGGAACAACGTTTTGAACTTGTGTGTCATGTGTGGTCACACAGTGATGTCGAGTTGTAGTGGCGGGGAGGTCACACAACGAGATCGAATTGTTGATGGCACGTGGTGCTTGGTAATCAACTGGGGTGGGAATGATTTAGATTGGGGCAAGTGGTGAGAGGCAGTGTGCCAAGGTGGGCCAGGAATGGCAGGGGGTATGTGGAAGTCTTGCCTTAGTCACCCTAAGAACTTAATCTTGCAAGCCTTTGACCTGAGTCTTTCTTGCAACCATATGTCTGGAATGGGACAGCCTAGCTGACTAATTTGTGATGTTTAGATTTCGGTACTGTCATGGTGATTAGTGAGTCTCGGGCTTACGGATTAACTCACATGGCGCAAGAGGGGGGCCCTGTTGTGGTGGTTTAACCCTTCAGTGTTGAAACCTTAGCGAGCAGTACTGGGTCTAAATGGAGGCATTGTAAAGGCTTTGTTACAATCACTCGCCTTGGTGGTGTTTGGTTGTACCGTGTGGGTAAAGTGCATAACCTCTGCAGAGTGTATAATCTATTCGAATAGCCGTGTTCACGGTATTGAGCAATGCTCGGGAATTACAGTCAAGGGTTAAACTTTTGTTTAATAAAACCTGGAGGGGATGACGGTTTGCCATTGGAAATTGAAAGAAAGAATAGGAGTTAAACCATGTTACTTGAGAAATGTTGCAAGTTATTTATATTGATAGTTGTTTTACCGCTTTCAATCTAATTATCAGATTCTTTATTAAATCTCGCTTGTCGCAAATTAGCCTTGTTAGTCATTCCTTTGGAACAAGCCTTGCAGATAGTTATGGTAGAATTGCATATTGTGCACAACTTGTTGAGTGCTTTATGTACTCACCCCAACATCAATAACCTCAGAAGATGAAGAGGCTATCCTTGATATGGAGGAGGAGTACCAAGATGATGCGAATGCTTAGGGTTCGAACCTCGTCAGTTGCCTATGGTGAACTGGAGAGCTGCTACTTATTTTTATTTCCGTTGCTGCATAATTCTATTTCTAGTCTAAGCCCTGCGTGGCAATAATCATGTAAGACACAACAGTTATTACTAAATAATGGAACTATTATCTTATTCCATTGTGTATGATTGTGATAACATCTATGTTGAGCCTGTGTGCACTAGCGTGACCCTGGACTAGTGCGGTATACACAGAGGGTTCGAATTTGCATATTCGGGTCCCGACAGTAACCCTTATAATCTCAATGGGGCTCTGTGGCCTCTATCAACTTTGCTTTATGGATATGAGTCTCCGAGGTCGGGCAAGGGGCTTTCCATGCATTTCAGGGGGCGTTGTGGCCTGTCAACTTTGCCTTCTTCACAGAAGGAGTCTTCGAGGTCTCCTGTGGTTCTTTGGCTTTCGTGCTAGTCATTTTACACACCAGCTCTACACTCTACATAGGAGTTGACTTGTACGGAGGACTCATCATGGTGGTGGGAGCAGGAGTAGGTGTAGATACGATAGGAACCTACAAAACACATGCATATGTAATGTGTTGAGGCACTTGAATGATCGAGAAGACGTGGGAGATTTTTACCTTGAGTATGATGACACTCGTCGTGGGCCACTTGATGAACGACATCCATGCTTGCCCGAGAGTGGTGATATCTTCATTCGGGTGGAACTCCAGCACATGATATAGGAAGTCTTCGTGAATATAGTTCATCTGCATCCTCATGTAGTCCTTCACCAAAGGATTACCATGCACCGTGTCAGTCTACTTGCATGGAAATGCAACCCCACTTCTAGCCTCAATGGGAAATCCGTCTTCAATCATGACGAGCTGGTACTTGGCAAGCATCTACAAGAAGTGAGCAACTTGATCGAAAACATTGTTTAGATAACTCTTGTACCTTTAGGTCAGAAACAATTATTCCCTTCAGCTAGGGACCAACTTGATCATTTTTGTAAGCGCAGCTGCTAGGGCGGGGCACATGCCTTTCTATGAGTGGCGAGGCCATCTGAGTCTGACTCTAGGAGATCATTGCCATTATCTCGGCCCTCAGACGCTCCGCACGTTCCTCCCATGATCTTGATCTAGTACTGGCAGTGTCCTCTTGGGAGAAGGACTTCTTCGTATACACCGCACCTGCGGCATACACCCGACCCTTATGGTCGGGCTTCCCCAACGACGAAGACAGGATATCCTTCGACACTTGACTCTGAAAGGTCCCCTACTCGTTCTGCTGGCTTACCTCCTGCTGCAAGAAGCGATTATAAATTAGTTCTAAAATACAATGGGAAGGGTCAACTGCAATGTACTAAGTTAGATGTCTTACAATGGTGTAGACGATCCACGCGATCACGGGGTTTAGGACTACAAGCCGACCGTCAGAGGTTTCCTTCATCCTCGCTAACACCCAGTTGCGTGCCCGCTCCTCACACATGTGGGAGTAAGGCATCACCGCCTTAGAGTTCACACACTCCTCGGCTAGTCGCACCCACTTTGCCTTCTTCCCTTCATAGCCGACGGAACCGAGGTAGTGCGTGTGTGTGTTCTACCTCTGGATAGCGATGTTCTTCTCTCTCAGCTCCTCCACCTCGAGCGTACTCTTCATCCTTGTGAACTCCTTCCAAACATCGGGAGTCACAAACGGATACCTCTCGAAAGGAGTATGGCCTTTCAGCATGTAGTCACCATGCATGATAACCCTGAAGTGCCTCAAAGACACCCATTATTTTCAAGGCGTATTGCCTTGCATTGCTTTCATCTTCCACTGGTATAATCCATTTCCCCTTAACTTCGTCCCATAGCCGATTCTTCTGCGGACCCTTAAGTTTTTAGTAATCCAAAACAAATAGTTAATAAATTCTAAATTTTTTACTAAATCCTAAAAACTAAATTTCTAGGTAATGGGATTTTGTAAATTGTTGAACGTTAGACCTAGCACACACTGGAAGCTTCATATCACTAGATTTATTTTTTCTACCAAAATTGTATGATTATATATGCTGAATTTAATTTTATGTTATTTTGGTAATTCTGAAAATTGCTCGATAATTAGAAGAAAACTATGAAAAATGCTAGGAAAATTATTGAAAATTATAGATAATTATCTACTAAATAGATATAAACAAAGCTTTACTGATTCAACAGTGAGCATGTAATGTATTGATTATATCAAAAATTCATTTTCTAGGAATTAATTTAAAATTTCATAATTTATTAACTAATTTTGGGATTATTAGAAACTTCAGGGTCTAGAATGTAAATTTTCTTTATCCCTATGATTTTCTGTAATTACGTAGAACTTCAGGGACATTTTCGCGAAATCTATCATAGCCACAAAAATAGTCGAAAAACCCAAGGTTTAAATCATAAATTTCCATGGGCCTATTTTTTATGGCCCAACACTAAATGGGTCAGCTGGCCTGGTGGCCGTGATGACCCACGAGGCCGGTTCAACCCGTGTGAGCGACGACTGGTGCTATTAGGGTTTATAACCCTAGCAGCACTTGTTTTGGGTAGCAGTGATGGCATTGTGCATGGTAGATGCGCAAGGTGTGTGCGGTGGTGGGTTTGGGCACAGTGGAGCGTGGCAGCCGACGAGGTGAATCTAGCGAGGGCGCAACGAGGCACGATGGTCAGCAAGGCACGCCCAGAAGGGGCATGATGGACTGCGGTGACCAGCGAGACGCATCCGATGGTGGCACGGTTGTAACATCCCAAAATTTGAGGTTTGGAATGTTTGAATTCAAAAATAAATCATTTGCATTTCTCTTGAATTAATTCCAGCTTAATTTGAATTGTCCATTAAACAAAGGATTTAAATTGACTAAACTATTCATCAAATTAAATATTTTCAGTTTTAGTTAGGTTAATTGTGCTCCAAGGAATTTTTCTGTATTTTTGGAGATTTTTCTGAAGTTATTTGCTATTTATTTACTTTTATTCGGATTCCTAGAATTTTCTTAATTGCAAAAAGGTTTTTGTTTCTCCAAAAGCCCTCGGGCCGTTTTTCCTCCGCCCGCTTCCCACCCCACTTCGCCAAATTTCCCTCTGCTTCCTTCTACCGCCCGCTCGATCGCTCCCAGACCAAAGAGGCTGGGCTCCGCGTCGCCGCCAGCCGCTCGGAAACCCTAACCCTAGAGGTCTCCAGATTCCACGCGCCACGCCGCCGTTCGGCGTCCGTGCCCCGCACGTTTCCCCAGGCTATTTAAGCCCCCGAGATGCCCCGTTTCGCGTTCCTCTCTCCGCGCCGCCTCTTTTGCCCTCTCGCTCGCTGTCCGAGCCACCGCCGTTTCTTCGCGCGAGCTCGTCGGAGTTTGTCGCTGTGCCCGACGCCTTCCGCCGCATTTTCCTTCACCGTCGGTGCATCTTCGCCGTCGCCGTTGGTCTCTTCGAGCCCCCCGTGACCCCCTCTTTTCGTTCCGCACCGAACCGCGCCCGATCCGTCGAGTCTTCGCCGTGCACCGCGTCTTCTTCCCCAAGTCCGATGAGTCTTGCCCCGCCGCTCGCCGTCGGTCCCCGTCGAAGTTCCTGGCCGTCCGATCTACGATGGATGTCCTGGATTTCGCCGCGTCACCGTCGCCCGTGCCTTGGTTCCTCTGCCGTCGGATCTCGCATTGCCGTTGGATACGCGACACGCGGCAACCCGCGTCAGTGCTTGCGTGGCCACTGCGTCACCCGCTTGCGTCATTGCTGCGTCAGCCCTAGCCTCTGTTCTGTGAGCCCGGTCCACCGTGGATGAGAGCCTTCCCGTGGACTCGTTCCATAGACCGAGGGTCCCACCTGTCAGCCTAATAAAGATTTTTTGATTTATTTCTTTATTCGGGAAATTGATTGCTGATGTCAGCGTGGTGTAATAAATCAATTTTCCAATAGAAAAATAAATCTGGTAATTCCGATTTTCAGCATTTTTCTCTGAATTTAATCTTTCGGAGGCCCGTTCTCGCTCATACGAACTCCGATTTAGGCGATTCAAGTTTCTAAATTTTTCTAAAATCAAGATCTATCTTCTAGAGCTATTTATTTTCAGTTTTGATCTTGTTTGAGTCTCTGTTTTATATTTATTTGGTTTCGCTGCTTTCTTTTCCGGTAGACGCTAATTCCGAGGGAGTGAACGAAGATTTCGAAGACCAAGACCCAGCACTAGATCAGCAAGGCAAGTCGTAACCTTTAATCATGTTGATCCTATGTTTGCAAAGTAATTTACTTTTATACAATTGCATGCTATTTTGTGTATCAATACTTACTTTATGGAAGTAGTTATTTACCTAGTTGACATTATGCCACCTTGATTAATTGGGATGCCATGTATCCATTGTTGAACCTAGGTTGGGAAATTACTAGTTGGACATAATCATTATAACAACATTGGGTTTCGTAGCTATGCTTAGACATGCTTAGTTGTACGAAGGGATTCATGTCACATATTGAATAATGTTAATCTTGACTTAATGAGATATTGAATTGTGGCTGTTACCCGCTGTTGTAAAATTTGTTGTAACTTGGCGGGGTTTGCCATTGGTCTTGGTTGAACGAATTGTTTTCCCTCGGGCAAGTGATCGTGCAGTAAAGGGGGTGCTTTCTAGCACATTGGGATGTGGATGTCTTGCCTGAGACAACTTAAGGACTTAATCTTGTGCGCCATTGAACTGGGTCTAACCGTACTACCACATGTCTGGTATGGGATAAACCTAGCTGATTAATTTGCAATGTCTAGCCTTGAGTACTGCCAATTGGTGGTGTGGGTTCCGGGATGGACGGGTAGATTCGCAAGGCGCAAGAGGGGGCCCTCAGGGGCGAAACCTTAGCGGGCAGTACCGAGTTTAGACAGTGCACTGTAAAGGCTTTGTCATGATTTCTCTGCTAGCACACCAAAGGAAGTGTACTAATGGCCAGGCACAAGGAGAATATCATGTCTTGTGGGTAAAGAAGTACAACCTCTGCAGAGTGTAAAACTATTCGAATAGCCGCGTCCGCGGGCATGGACAAGCCTGAGAATTTCACACGGGGTATAGATTGTTTTATGAAATGTGGAATGTGGAATTGTTGGGATGCGAACGGGGAGTTCACTGTTGTTTTGTTGTCTAAAGTAATACTGGTAAATTTATTGGTTGATACTTGTTTTAGAAGGTGCAGGGTGATGCCTCGCCATTCTGTTCATGTTGTTTATCATTGATCTACCAGTTAATTATTTATCTTTTCATAACTATGCTTTCAATCTATTTATTGTATTTCAATTCAAGTTATTGCTTTATGCAAATGAACCATATAGCCATCCTTGTCAAGCCGTGCATGAAAATATTGCATCAATTCCCTACGGCTTGCTGAGTACTTTTTTGTACTCACGACTTTATGCCCATGTTGATCAGTTGCTGAAGGAGATAATGAGTATCATGAGGAGGAATTCTTTGAAGTCTACGTGGATTAGGAATGCGTTCCCCAGACGATTGCCTGTGGCATGTCGAATGGCTCAAGTTATCTTTTTCGCTGCAATAGTATTTGTTTCTTAAGCCCTCAAGGCATATTGGTGTAAACTTTGACCATAAGGTCGTTTGCTTTATTCAATAATAATTTGCTTCTTTTGAGTTAATTCGTTGTATGGAATGGTATTTCATCTATGTTTCCACTGTGTGCACTAGCGTGATCCTGGACTAGTGCAGTATACACAGAGGGTTTCGGATTTGCAAATCTGGGTCCCGACAGAGATGGTATCAGAGCCATATCGATTGTAGGTCGCTATCCTAGTTTGGATGGTCTTCAAAATTATTTTCTAAATCAATCCAACAAATTGGTACTTAATAGTTTTCGTCTCCTGTCATCTTATTCTTAGGATTCTTATTTATCTCCTTTGCTGAAACATTTATTCGAAATTTAAATTGATCTTATCTCATGAAACTTCTCAAAGCCTCGAGTTTTCTGCAAGGAATCAAATCAAGGAAGATGATGATCTAGCCGTCCAGAGTTTGCCAAGAAGACTACTGACGAATACTCATACCAGGGGTACCCGAATGGCCCAGGATGGCAAGCAGGCTGCGTCAAGCTCAGCTCCGACCTAACAAGCCGTCCCCGGGCCCAACTCCGACCAAGGGACCTGCGGGGCCGCAAAAGGACGCTCGTCCCCGACCAAATCAAGGCAAGCGATCCCGACCAAGTGGGACACCGACCCCCGTCATAGGTCGGGCTCCCCCGAGCCCCGACCAAGCTGAGGAAACCTACACCAAGGGCCATGTGTCAGGCCTCCGCCGACTGTTGGCCACGTGCCCCACGGACAGGATCGTTCGAAGTGACCGTGCGGGGCAGGTGGCCCCTTCCCAAGGCCGCACAAGGGTTGCCCAAGTCAAAACTCCAGTCCCATCGCCCAGTCACACGAAGTATGGGGACGCGCTCTCTCCCGAGGCAGCGCCAGGGCTACGCTTCGCAACATCAGCACCTGACAGGTTCCCAGAGGGTAGGTGCGCTGTTTCCCAAGGAAACAATGAATCGCTTCTCAAAGAAGCCTACCAAACCCGGTGTGGGCGAGGCCGGACGGCGACCAATCACTAAGGCGAAGGACTAGGGCTCCTAGTCTAGATTTTCTCCTTCCTTCCTTCTCCCAATTCTCGATGTAACCTGCCCCTCCAGCCTATATAAAGGGGGGCAGGGCCCTCCGGGAGAGGGACACACACACACGGGGACAACAAGAAACACTCTTGTGTTCAAGCCCTCAGCCCTCACTTGTAATCATTGCAAATTGCCTGCACCAAAAGCAATACAACATCGCCACACGAACTGGAGTAGGGACATTTGGCCCGAAGCAGTATACACCTTGGACTTTTGAGTCTAACCATTCAGGGAGAGGGAACGCGTGGCCCCTTAGACTTACAAATTTACTTGCCGGTGCTCGAAACGCCGACAACTACCATATAAGATAGGTTTTTGGTGCTCAACGATGTTTGAGCATGTTTTCCCTTTCAGTTTAGCTACGTTTAGTCTGCGTATACTAAGATTTTCTTTGCTTGTGTGCCGGTATGTTGTACACTTGCACCAAGCACAGTGTTGCAACCATGCCTTTAGTTGAAAGCTTTATTTGCCTCTTTAATTTGTAGCCTTTTCGGCTGTGTCCTTTTGTCCTTGGGTATTACCTTCTCCCCTAGATGTCCTTACCACTTATCTATTTCTTTTCCCTCTTACCTATAAAACCCTTGGATCTACTCCAGAGTGAGTATCAACCAGCTTGCTGTCGTTCTGGAGTCGGTCACAGTTCGTCGTGAATTGGAGGAATCATGTAAAAGAAAGATGATGCAGCATGGAGCCCATCAGAGTCACCAACAGAGAGTCAGAACCAATGCTCAACAGCCTGCTCGTTTCACTCCTCCAAATGCATTCAGACCCTGCACCAAAGACTCGCTTAGCTGCTTCGAGCAATCTCAACCTCAGCACCAACAGCAATCTACCTCAGAGGACCCATAATCCAGCTACAGGAGTCACATGTTTCAGTTGCTATGAATTGGGGCACTATGCCAACAGTTGCCTAAGGAAGCAAGCTTTGATGCTAGTCTAATTTGGGCTACGTTAAAGTTTCAAGCTGCTACAGATCAGTCTAAAGGAAGTAAAGTTTGTAGTGCCAAAGGAATAAGTTTGGAAGATGTGCCAGTCACCAACGATTTTTCGGAAGTGTTTCCAGATGAGTTTCCTGATATGCCACCGGACCGAGATATAGAATTTCTGATCGAGCTTGTTCCTCGAACACCACCCATTTCCAAGAGACGCTAATGAGTTAGCTACGGTAAAGCGACAGATTAAAGAGCTGCAAGATCAAGGTTTTGTTCGACCAAGTTCTTCGCCATGGGGAGCGCCAGTTCTTCTAGTTGAAAAGAAAGATGGAACTCAGAGAATGTGTGTAGATTATCGCTCACTCAATGAGGTCACCATCAAGAATAAGTACCCTCTGCCGAGAATCGATGATTTGTTTGACCAACTTCAAGGAGCCGGAGTGTTCTCGAAGATTGACCTGAGATCAGGATATCACCAGTTGAAGATCCGTCAAGAGGATATACCCAAAATAGCTTTTGTTACTCGGTATGGACAGTATGAGTATACCGTGATGTCTTTTGGATTGACCAATGCCCCTGCCTACTTCATGACCTTGATGAGTAAAGTATTCATGGAATATTTGGATAAGTTTGTTGTTGTTTTCATTGATGACATTCTGATCTACTCCAAAAGTGAGGAAGAACATGAGAATCACTTGCGCCAAGTTTTAACGAAGATAAGAGAGAATCAGCTGTATGCAAAGTTCAGTAAATGTGAGTTATGGATGAAAGAAGTTGTTTTCGTATGACATGTCATATTAGCAGAAGGAGTCGCTGTTGACCCTGGTAAGGTACGAGATGTGCTAAGTTGGGAGTCACCCAAGACGGTACCCCAAATCCGAAGTTTTCTTGGAATGGCGGGATATTATCGCCGTTTCATAGAAGGGTTTTCTAGAAAATCTAGACTGCTCACTCAACTCTTAAAGAAGGAGAAGAAATTTGTTTGGACACCAGAGTGTGAACAAAGTTTTCAAGAGTTAAAGAAGTGTTTGACAACTGCCCCAATGCTTATCCTGCCAGATAATAGGAAGGATTTTGAGATATTCTGTGATGCATCCCGACAAGGACTCGGTTGTGTGTTAATGCAAGATAAGAAGGTTGTAGCGTATGTTTCGGGACAACTAAGGCCACATGAAGTTAACTATCCTACCCATGATTTGGAATTAGCAGCCGTAGTGCATGCTTTAAAGATTTAGCGTCACTATCTCATTGGAAATCGTTGTGAGGTTTGCACTGATCACAAGAGTTTGAAGTATATCTTTACCCAAGCTAACCTCAATATGAGACAAAGAAGATGGTTGGAATTGATCAAGGACTATGACATTGGGATTTATTATCATCCAGGCAAAGCTAATATCGTAGCTGATGCTTTGAGTAGAAAGAGCTACTGCAATACTATGATGATTAAGGAAATTCAGCCAGTCCTTTATAAGGAATTTCAGAAGCTTAGTTTGGAATTGGTTCAGGAAGGGTATTTAGCTACTTTGGAAGTACGCCCTACGTTGGAAGATCAGATTCGAGAAGCACAGGTAGATGATGCTGATATCAAGGAGATTAAGAGCAATATGAAGAAAGGAAAAGCCCCAAGTTTCACTGAAGATGAACAAGGTACTATTTGGTATGAGAAGCGTATTTGCGTACCAGATCAGAAAGAGCTTAAGGAGTTGATTCTCAAAGAAGCGCATGAGACTTTATACTCCATTCATCCTGGAAGTACCAAGATGTATCAAGACCTCAAGGAAAGGTATTGGTGGCCTAGTATGAAGCGTGAGATTGTAGAGTATGTTGCACTTTGTGATGTCTGCCAGAAGGTCAAGGTAGAGCATCAGAGGCCAGCAGGATTGCTACAGCCATTGAAGATTCCAGAGTGGAAGTGGGAAGAAATTGGTATGGATTTCATTACCGGATTTCCTAAGACCCAAGCAGGTTATGACTCGATCTGGGTAATAGTGGATCGATTGACTAAGGTAGCTCACTTCATACCAGTTAAGACTACCTATGTAGGAGATAAATTAGCAGAATTATATATGTCAAGGATCGTCAGTCTTCACGGAGTGCCCAAGAAGATAGTATCTGATAGAGGAACCCAATTTACCTCTCGTTTTTGGCAGAGTCTGCATGAAGCCATGGGAACTCATCTCAGATTCAGTACTGCCTATCACCCTCAAACCGATGGACAGACTGAGCGTGTGAATCAGATTCTTGAGGGCATGTTAAGAGCTTGTGCCTTAACTTATGGTGCCAAGTGGGACAAGTGTTTACCCTATGACGAATTTTCGTACAACAATAGTTATCAAGCCAGTCTGCAAATGTCGCCTTTTGAAGCCTTATATGAAAGAAAGTGCAGAACCCCTCTCAATTGGAAGGAGTCTGGAGAAAGACAATTGTTTTGCCCTGCCATACTGCAAGAAGCGGAAGAGCAAGTCCAATTAATTCGAGACCGTTTGAAGATCGCTCAAAGCCGATAGAAGAGTTATGCAGATAATCGTCGCAGAGATTTAAGTTTTGAGCCCAATGATTATGTGTATCTCAGAGTCACCCCTCTGAAAGGAGTTAAGAGATTTCAAGTAAAAGGAAAGCTTGTCCCTAGATATGTGGGACCGTTCAAAATCTTGGAACGAAGAGGAGAGGTTGCCTACAAGTTAGAATTGCCTCAGTCTTTTGCCGGAATCCATGATGTGTTCCATGTATCGCAGTTGAAGAAATGCCTGTGTGTGCCAGAGGAACAGATGCCATTGGAAGCCATTGATTTGCAGGAGGATCTTACCTACAAGGAGCAACCAGTGAAAATTTTGGATATAGCAGAGTGTATCACGAGGAGCAAGATCATCTATTTTTGCAAGGTCCAGTGGAGCAATCACTCAGAAGAGGATGCAACTTGGGAGCGCGAAGAGGATTTGATGTCCGAGTTTCCCCACCTATTCTCTAGCCAGCCTAAATCTCGGGGTCGAGATTCCATTTAAGGGGGGGAGGTTTGTAACATCCCAAAATTTGAGGTTTGGAATGTTTGAATTCAAAAATAAATCATTTGCATTTCTCTTGAATTAATTCCAGCTTAATTTGAATTGTCCATTAAAGAAAGGATTTAAATTGACTAAACTATTCATCAAATTAAAGATTTTCAGTTTTAGTTAGGTTAATTGTGCTCCAAGGAATTTTTCTGTATTTTTGGAGATTTTTCTGAAGTTATTTGCTATTTATTTGAATTTATTTACTTTTATTTGGATTCCTGGAATTTTCTGAAATGGAAAAAGGTTTTTGTTTTTCCAAAAGCCCTCGGGCCGTTTTTCCTCCGCCGGCCCGCTTCCCCAGCCCGCTTCGCCTCGGCCCGCTCCGCTTCCTTTGGCCGCCCGCTTCGCTCCCAGACCCACCTGCCCAGCTCCGTAGCGCCACCACCGGCCAAAACCTTAACCCTAGTGGTCTCCGGATTCTGCGCGCCGTGCCGCCGTTCGGCGTTCATGCCCCGCATGTTTCCCCAGGCTATTTAAGCTCCCGAGATGCCCCGTTTCGCGTTCCTCTCTCCGTGCCGCCTCTTTTTCCCTCTCGCTCACTGCCCGAGCCGCCGCCGTTTCTTTGCGTGAGCTCGCCGAAGTTTGTCGCTGTGCCCGACGCCTTCCGCCGCATTTTCCTTCACCGTCAGTGCGTCTTCGCCGTCGCCGTTGGTCTCTTCGAGCAGCCCGTGACCCCCTCTTTTCGTTCCGCACCGAACCGCGCCCGATCCGTCGCGTCTTCGCCGTGCGCCGCGTCTTCTTCCCCGAGTCTGGTGATTCTTGCCCCGCCGCTCGCCGTCGGTCCCTGTCGAAGTTCCTGGCCGTCCGATCTACAATGGATGTCCTGGATTTCGCCGCGTCACCGTCGCCCGTGCCTTGGTTCCTCTGCCGTCGGATCTCGCATCGCCGTTGGATGCGCGACACGCGGCAACCCGCGTCAGTGCTTGCGTGGCCGCCTGCGTCACCCGCTTGCGTCAGCCCTAGCCTCTGTTCTGTGAGCCCAGTCCACCGTGGCGAGAGCCTTCCCGTGGACTCGGTCCATAGACCGAGGGTCCCACCTGTCAGCCTAATAAAGATTTTCTGATTTATTTCTTTATTCGGGAAATTGATTGATGACGTCAGCGTGGCGCAATAAATCGATTTTCCAATAGAAAAATAAATCGGGAAATTCTGATTTTCAGTATTTTTCTCTGAATTTAATCTTTTGGAGGCCCGTTCTCGCTCATACAAATTTCGATTGTGGCGATTCAAGTTTCTAAATTTTTCTAAAATCAAGATCTTTCTTTCAGAGCCATTTATTTTTAGTTTTGAGCTTGTTTGAGTCTCTATTTTGTATTTATTTGGTTTCACTGCTTTCTTTTTCGGTAGACGCTAATTCCGAGGGAGTGAACGAAGATTTCGAAGACCAAGACCCAGCACTAGATCAGCAAGGCAAGTCGTAAACTTTGATCATGTTGATCCTATGTTTGCAAAGTAATTTACTTTTATACAATTGCATGCTATTTTGTGTATCAATGCTTACTTTATGGAAGTAGTTATTTACCTAGTTGACATTATGCCACCTTGATTAATTGGGATGCCATGTATCCATTGTTGAACCTAGGTTGGGACATTACTAGTTGGACATAATCATTATACCAACATTGGGTTACGTAGCTATGCTTAGACATGCTTAGTTGTACGAAGGGATTCATGTCACATATTGAATAATGTTAATCTTGACTTAATGAGATATTGAATTATGGCCGTTAGCCGCTGTTGTAAAATTTGTTGTACCATGGCGGGGTTTGCCATTGGTCTTGGTTGAACGAATTGTTTTCCCTCGGGCAAGTGATCGTGCAGTAAAGGGGGTGCTTTCTAGCACATTGGGATGTGGATGTCTTGCCTGAGACAACTTAAGGACTTAACCTTGTGCGCCATTGAACTGGGCCTAATCGTACTACCACATGTCTGGTATGGGACAGATCTAGCTAATTAATTTGCAATGTCTAGCCTTGAGTACTGTAAATTGGTGGTGTGGGTTCCGGGATGGACGGGTAGATTCGCAAAGCGCAAGAGGGGGCCCGCAGGGGCGAAACCTTAGTGGGCAGTACCAAGTTTAGACAATGCACTGTAAAGGTTTTGTCATGATTTCTCTGCCAGCACACCAAAGGAAGTGTGCTAATGGCCCAGCACAAGAAGAATATCATGTCTTGTGGGTAAAGAAGTACAACCTCTGCAGAGTGTAAAACTATTCGAATAGCCACGTCCGCGGGCATGGACAAGCCCGGGAATTTCACACGGGGTATAGATTGTTTTATGAAATGTGGAATGTGGAATTGTTGGGATGTGAACGGGGAGTTCACTGTTGTTTTGTTGTCTAAAGTAATACTGGTAAATTTATTGGTTGATACTTGTTTTAGAAGGTGCATGGTGATGCCTCGCCATTCTGTTCATGTTGTCTATCATTGATCTACTAGTTATTTATTTATCTTTTCATAACTATGCTTTCAATCTATTTATTGTATTTCAATTCAAGTTATTGCTTTCTGCAAATGAACCATATAGCCATCCTTGTCAAGCCGTGCATGAAAATATTGCATCAATTCTCTATGGCTTGCTGAGTACTTTTTTGTACTCACGGCTTTATGCCCTTGTTGATGAGTTGCTGAAGGAGATAATGAGTATCATGAGGAGGAATTCTATGAAGACTACGTGGATTAGGAATGTGTTCCCCCGACGATTGCCTGTGGCATGTCTAATGGCTCAAGTTTTCTTTTTTGCTGCAATAGTATTTGTTTCTAAAACCCTCAAGGCATATTGGTGTAAACTTTGACCATAAGGTCGTTTGCTTTATTCAATAATAATTTGCTTCTTCTTAGTTAATTCGTTGTATGGAATGGTATTTAATCTATGTTTCCACTGTGTGCACTAGCGTGATCCTGGACTAGTGCAGTATACACAGAGGGTTTCGGATTTGCAAATCCGGGTCCCGACAACGGTAGGCCACAATAGTGCCCGACGAGAGTGCAAGGCAGAGGTGAGGGCACGACACGTGATGAGCCAGTGCTCGAGTGAAGTAGTGCATGGCAGTGCTTCGGGCGGGGCAGCGTGTGCTCATCAACACAAATTATTTGTTTTATTCACCCATGAACAGTAACCTCAAAAAATCCAAATTGTTGATTAGATTAATCTTGTCTCTAATTATCATTAAGAATGACTAAACTCAGTAATTAGGGTAATTAATATACAAGATTGAAGAAACTGCTTAGATGAGATTAACTCATGTGCTTCGAACTTACGTATGGCTTGCCATAGATTAATCTCTTCATGCCGATCGAAATTCAATGCAGGTAGAAATTCCTATTCGGCCTCGGAAAGCTTTTACGTGTTGCATAACAATGACAAATGCCATAGATCAAACACAATGCACCGATCGAACAAACAGAACAATCACGAAGAACACACAAAATATACGGAGATTAACTCTTTTCTCTTTATTGATAATTGATTCTCTTGTACAATGGGGTGTTATATTTATATCAAAAACCCCTCAGGGGTAGTTTTGGAATTCACCCACTAAACCCTGGAGTTTGGTTATGGCCCAGTTCAGGATAGCTTTTGATTGTGGAGATTCTGTATTATAGCCAACTATATGGAGAACATGCTGCCTGAATAATCTGCTGGCTGGAGAATCTTTCTGTTCGGTAATATAGGTTATAGTCAGCTTCAGTGAGGCTTCAGTCCGGCGACGAACGGCCTCGGGCCGATGGCGGAGGATAGGGCCAACGACGCAAGAGGCTTTGGCTGCGGGCGGAGGAGGAGTAGGGCGGCGGCGTAGTTGGAGGATGGCGCGGATGGAGGAGGAGGCGCAGGAGGAGGAGAGCGGAGGACGGCGGCAGCGCAGGAGGAGGTGGGCAGATGACGGCGGTGGCGCAGGAGGAGGATGAGGGCGGCGGCAGTGCAGGAGGAGGACGGCGCGAACGGAGGAGGCTGGCTTCGGGTGGAGTTGCAACGAGCGGAGGACGGTGGGGCGGAGGGGTGTCGGGCAAAGGGGCGACGGGCGGAGGATGGCGGGGCGGAGGGTCATCAGGCGAAGGGAGCTTTAGCGCGTGTGGCTCATGGAGAATCGGGCCAGAGCCAGCTTCTGATTTTATTTAGTTTGCTGATTCTGATTGTAGGAGAAGCTGTCCAGAAACCTACCGTTTGGCAAATAATATGCTCTTTTTAAAGCAGATGCTGCCCATAAGCTGTTCCAAACGAGGTCTATATCTCAGCAGATTTGACGTGAAAGTACCGCAGTTCACGGCTTGTATTAATCTGCCTTTCTCTTTCTTCTCTCTATTAAGTAGCACTAATAACATAGACCTATTCTCGTAATTTAGTTACGACCTAATTGTAGAATCATCACTTGTGATACAGCTAGCTGTATACCAATTGGTGAGGCAACAGACACCCGATGTATACCCAGATTTTCGGTATATAGTGAGCAATTTTTTGTTTGATGAAATATAATTAGAAAAGTTGGGGAGCTAACTAGTTCTGTTTGATTGCACTAGCTAGAAAGCTAGAAAGTTAAGAGTGTGGCCACCTCCAACGATAGTGGGGGAGCGGAAGGACAAAAACTGGTTGAAATCTTTTGCAAGGTCGAATGGGTGGCTTGGTTGGTCCCAGAAACTAATGGCCATAGTTTTCTTATCCGGGGCGACATTTGATGGAAAGGAGGGTCATTTGCACTTAGTTGGCTGGCTCCATCGTGCAGTAATGCTTTAATTCCACATACGTCTTGCGTTGTTTAATCACGTCATCTGCTGGTGCTATCAGTTGTTCTTGTTGTTGTCATACTATATATATGACTAATATCATAATGTTTTTGGTAATATTAGAGTGGAACCGAATAGCATACATCGAATCCTTGCAATTTCTCGAAATAATTTGGATTGCGTAGCTCACGTTAACTATCTGGATGTTTCTTTTATGGAAACGATCGCATGCGCACGCATGGCATGTTTTGAACTTTTTTTCCCTTGATTTTTGTAGATGGCTGTTACGAAATTTTACAACGGAGTTTGGTTGCTATGTATGTCAACTTTCGCTTGAGCTGTGTTGAGTTGAGTTATGGTTGCCAATATTATTTTGAGGAAACTTGTTCTCGAAGCATGGTGCGTGTGCTCATCTAAGCTAGGGATAAATGGTCGCTTTGTGTGATGTGGATACATGGTTGTCATCTCCCATTCCCCGTTCATCCCTATCAAAAGCGCACATATCGGGGCCGGCCGGTAATCGAGTGTTAGGGCATGTACAATGGTATGATGTTAGTCATTTGTATGCTTTGTTACATAAGACTTTTGCTGATATGAGGGAGAGAGAAAGGAGAGAGTGTATAGCTATCTCTTCGTGAAGAGATAACTAGATAGACAATATAAATCACTATTGTATGAATTATTATCTATAATAAACACTTTTTAACACCATAATTAAAAGATTTTAGGATCTTATAGAGACAATATTAAGATGTCATCCATTGTAGAAGTTGTATTTAGTTTTGTCTTTAGATAACATTGAGGAATATATAGACATCAATTGTCTTTACTGTTTACATACTTTTATAAGATACTCTGTCCGGTCATAGATACAGGCCGTTTTGGATATCAACAAACACTACTACTACAGGAATGTACATCGTACAACCAATTCTTTTTCGTCATCACAATCAGTTTTGGTGATGATACAAAGTCGTTAGACCATGATGAGGGGATGCTATCACCGTCGGTTTTGGCCCGATGGTGATAAATGCTCATCACAATCAGTTCTGAGAACCAATTATGATATGGACCCTATCAGAGTCGATTATGATATAGAATCGATTGTGATGAGTCCCGTCATCACAATCGGTTCTGAACAAGCAAGTTATTCTGCAACATCTCTACAATCTAGTACCTATATATTCTGCAGCATCTCTAAAATCTAGTATGACATAGTTATTCTGCAGCATCTCTACAATCTACTAGCCAAAACTGTGCAAACAAGTTATTCTGCAGCATCTCTACAATCTAGTACATACATATTCTAGAAACTGATAGACGTTCAAAGCTAATGGCAGTAAAGCAGGAGCAATATGTGCTGTACAGACACAACAAAATGAAGAAAAAAACTTAATACTCTCCTAAACTTAGCTATTACTCAAATGGCATTCCCTAAAGAACATGAATAGAATTAACCATTTGAACATGATTACATAATATAAGGTTGTCTATTCTTTTGCATCACATTCAAAACAAACAGGTGCAAAAGTTAAACTGCACCCTTAGTTATGGGTAAAACAACACAGGCCATGCACAAGATTGACATAACCTCAACAAAGTTGTTGGTACCAAATCTGATGCCTTGCCTGGCAGTAGAGTGGAGACTAGTTAGTTTGCAGTAATCAGCCAACAGTTAGTTTCTTCCATTTTTGGCTTCTACTAAACCCACAGGAGATAAACATAATGGAAGCGTAGGAAACGAAAATCAACAATCGCCAAATCTAACTGAGAGAAGATGCAACCCTTGTTGCTCCTAATAACTCTGAGAACCTGAAAAGAAAGAGATGCGCATAGAGTGATAATATAAGAAGAAGAAAAAATAGTTTTCGCACACCTTGCAATTCACTAGTCACTACTACAGAATGGTACGACACTATCGCTTCATCTGGGTGGGTTCCTAAGTTTTTAGGAAAAATCGATTGTGATAGATGATTTAGGAGAGAGTGTCAATAATAATCACAATCGGTTCTCAGGTTAGAACCAATTGTGATGTAGCACTGGACACATCACAATCGGTTCTTATATGAGAACTGATTGTGATGTGTCGCGCTAGGTTATTTATAACTTCAGGTTGAAACCTCCTCTATAGTTGTTCCAGAGGCTAAAAAACTGCCGTCACCTGAAAACACCACAGATTCTGATTGAAAGCAATACTTGGGTGAGAAATTTTGAAATCCTCGAGGTTGGGTGTTAAGAGGGTAAAGTTGAAGTCCTAGCTTGAGGATATTTCCCCTCAATTTTCCCTCATTTGTGGTTTTCTTCAAAATATAAGCATTCATTCAAACCCCTTCAATATTGCACAAGGAAATTTCGATATGTCGAAAAGAGAGTTTAGGTTGCACTGGAATTATGTGTATCCTATCTGATTTCACACCCTTTATTTGACAAGCACACATCTATTTAATTATCTTTGTAGTACTCTCGTGTTAATATGGAATTATTGTTGCTGTAATATGATGAATGTTAGAGTTTAGGTTGCGTAACCTACGTCCCTCGTTCGAGGGTGCTTGTTTATAAATATGCTGAAATAGCATATTTATAAGCAAGCACTATCAAATTGTCCACATTTTTTTGGACAGTTCGAGGAAATGTGGTTCGAGCAAGTTCCTAGGCTGTTGTACAACTCCAGAGAAAGTTTCGGTACTATCTCCCTGGTGTTCTCCGGATACACACCCCTCTTGACTTGTTGTCAAGACGTGTATTTGGAGAACAACGGGGAGATGTTGCTGAAATTTTCTCTGAAGTTGTACAACAGCTTAAGAGCTTGCCCGAACCACATTTCCTCCAATGGGATTAGGACCTAACCTATTTAGAGATTAGAAGTCATCGTTGGTACGTACTTAGTTGGACAACAGATAGATGTTTCATTAAGATCATTCAATTCATCAACTTTGTTAATGCTTGCACCCTTATTTTGTTCCATTGAAGTGAAAAGATTGGCAACATAATGCATTAATTAGGTAATTCGATATCATTGTTGATGTTTTAAATGTATGTTTCCGAACTAGGGAATTGGAAGCTCTTGACTAGGGAAGAAGGTATCGGGAGTAAAATTATATATCTTAGAACCCGTCCTCTATTCTGCAAAGGTAATGAAATGATGTCTCAATATTTATTGTGCGTAGTTTAATTACAGATGGATCGTGAAGAATAGATGTATCAGAAAAACCGTGTGAGTGCTAAATTTCAGAGGGGTGTTAAGGAGTTCAAAAAATTACAAACGAAGACATGGTGAAGAGGGGTGTAAACTTCATATATTGTTCTTGCTTTGGTTGCACCAATCTTAGGAGATTTAACAATTCAGCTCAAATTGACGTGGCTTCGTGAGGAATTACACGTGTTGGATCCATCACGTGGAGACAAGTAGTACCCTTGCGGTATGCAACGAGGACATGGTGGAACCCGATGACGAGTTACAACGTGATATGTTTGAGGAGGACAATTTAGAGCAAATGTTGCGGGATGTGGAGGGAAATTACACGGAAAGAGAGTTCAAAAAGTTTAAAATCTTGATGGAAGACAATGCCAAACCGTTGTTCTCGAGTTGCAAAGCGGAATACACCAAGTTGGCTTCGGTCCTTGCATTGTTCGAACTGAAGGCAAAACACCGTTGGATAGATACAATTTTTAATGCACTTTTATTTCTTCTATCGGATGTGCTTTCGGAGGGAAATGAGTTGCCAACAAGTATTTATGAAGCGAAGAAGCTACTATGTCCTATGAGAATGGAAATAGAAAGGATACATGTATGTCCGAATGATTGCATCTTGTACCGTAACGCGCATAAGGAAATGCATGTTTGTCCCGTTTTTGGTGTACCCCGGTACAAACAAAAGGAGATGCGTATTGACAAGAAGCGTAAGAGTCAGGGCGACAACGGTGAAGAGGTCATTAAAGGAGCACCAGCCAAGGTATTGTGGTACTTGCCCATCATTCCCTGTTTGGAGCGGTTGTTTGCAAATCTCAGAGAGGCAAAATTGTTGTATTTGTATTATGAATCTCGGAAGGAAGATGGCAAGCTGAGACACCCCGTTGATTCAGCTCAGTGGAGAAACATCGATTGGAAACATGAGGAGTTTGGTGCTGAGATAAGGAACATAAGATTTGGATTGAGTACTAATAGAATGAATCTATTTGGTAATATGAGCAGTCGTCACAGCACCTGGCTAGCTCAGTTGTGTATCTACAATCTTCCTCTTTGGTTGTGCATGAAGCGGAAGTATATCATGATGTCATTGATCTCGGGACCCAAACAGCCAGAAAATGATATTGATGTGTACCTTGCACCCCTGATCAAGGGTTTGGTCAAATTGTGGAATGAGGGGGTCGCGATGTGGGATGCATACAAAAGAGAGAACTTTACCCTACAGGCTATGATATTTCGCACCATAAATGATTTCCCAGCCCTTGGTAATTTGGCGGGTTACTGTACGAAGGGAGCCAAAGCGTGTCCTATTTGTGAAGAGGACACTGAGAGCTTGTGGCTACTGAATTCCAAGAAAAATGTGTATATGGATCACCGTAGATTTCTACCTCAAAGTCATCGATACCGTAAGATAGATGACAAATTTGATGGAAAGAGAGAAGTTCGTTCGGCCCATAGCCTATGAGTGGAAGGTAAGTATATTTACACATAGAGGATATCGATGTTCAGTATGGAAAGAGTCGTAAATTTGTTCGTCCCAGGACCATTTCAAAGAAGAGGTCAATATTTTGGGAATTACTGTACTGGAAGGAGTTAGATGTTCGGCATTGTGTTGATGTCATGCACGTTGAGAAGAATGTCTACGACAATTTGGTTGGTATCCTGTTGAACAATTTGGTTGGTATCTTACTGAACATACCTAGGAAGACCAAGGATGGTGTAAATGCTCACCGCGACATGGCCTACATGGGAATCAGGCCCAAACTTGCAGTGATAGAGGAGCATGCTACACCTTATCCAAGAAGGAGAAAGAAGACTTGTGCAAGTGTCTCTATGGTATTAAAGTTCCATCGGACTACTACGCAAATATTAAGAAGCTTGTGTCCATGGATGATTTGAAGTTGATTGGTATGAAGTCTCACTATTATCATGTCTTGATGACTCAAATGCTCCCTGTTACAATCAGAAATATTCAGCCAGAATATGTCAGGTTGGCAATCATGAAGCTAGCTATTTCTTCAATGCGATTTTTTACAAGGTTATTGATCCCGATGTACTAGACAACTTGTAGAGTGAGGTGGTGCAGACTCTATGTCAGCTTGAGATGCATTTCCTCCCACGTCATTCTTCGACGTCATGGTCCACCTTGTTGTTTACCTTGTTAGAGAGATTAAGAAATTTGGATCTGCATTGCTACGTTATATGTATCCGTTCGAGAGGTACATGGGTATATTAAAGTCATACGTGAGGAATCGGTTGAAGCCTGAGGGTAATATTAAAGCCAACAGAAAGAGCAGGGTACCTTTCAGAGCCAAGGGTCGAAGGACATCCTGTCTTCGGCGATAGGGAAGTCTGACCATAAGGGCCAGGTGCTTGCCGTAGGTGCGGGCCAAACGAAGAGGTCCTTCTTCCAAGATGACGCTGCCAGTGCCAGATCAAGATGATGTGAGGTACTTGCGGAGCGCCTTAAGGATACACTGAGGGAGCAACTGAGGGAGGAGGTCAAGGAGGAGATGAGGGAGGAGGTGATGGCATGTGAGGAGCGCCTAAGGGACGAGATGATGGCGATGATCTTTCAGAGTCAGATGGCGTCGCCTCTCATAGAAAGGCATGTGCCCTGTCCTAGCAGTTGCAGTCCAAAAATGATCAGTCTGGTTCCTAGCTAAAGGTAATAATTTTTTCTAACTTAAAGGTATGATAGTAACTCCTACAATATTTTAGATCAAGTTGCGCATATCTTGTAGGCGCCTGCCAAGTGCCAGCTCACCATGACAGAAAACGGATTTCCCGTTGAGGCTACATGCGGGGTTGCAATTTAATGCAAGGAGACTAACACAGTGCATGGTCAGCCTTTGGGGAAGGGCTACATGAGGGTGCAGGTCGACTATGTCTACAAAGACTTCTTATCTCATCTGCTGGAGTTCCCCCCAACGAAGATATCACCACTCTCGGGCAAGCACGGATGTCGTTATCAAGTGGCCCACGACGGGTGTCATACTAGTCAAGGTAAAAATCCCCCATGTTTTCTCGATCATTCCAGTACTGCAACACGTTACATATGCATGTGCTTCGTAGGTATCGACTTTTGTAGTCGGCAATAAATTTATGGGGTAGGCGCTAGATCTCAAACTCGAAGGTCACACAAGATAAGGGGTTTAGACAGGTTCAGGCTCTCGCGGAGGAGATAATACCCTAATCCTGTGTGCTGGGATTATGCAGATCTCTTGGATCTAAGATTGCTCAAAGCAATATGCTCTGGGCGATATGAGGTGTGCTATGCTCTATGGCTTGATTGCTCTATGCTTGGATGATCGGATCTTTATGTTGTTGCCCGCCCTCTCCCTTATATAGCGGGGGTGGGGTGGCTTAGAGAGTCCTGATCGGTTTGGAGATTCCAATCGGTTACAAGATTCTAGTCGGTTAATAGGATAGAGTTTACATCTTTATCTACCCTATTAACGACTCGAATTACAACCGTATCTATCATATCTAAATATAAGTTCAACTTCCTTTAGGATATGTCCTCATGCACGGCAATGGGCCCGACGAGGAGTATCTTAGGGCCTCCTCTAGGGCTGTCATGAGGGTACCTGTGGTTCTTATATTCCACAAGAGCCCCGAGTCCTTTGCGATCGAGTTGCCGCCTTCCCGGTTGCAGCCCAACCGAGTCATGCTTCACGCCGAGTGCTTCGAGTTCTTAATGCAGCTCCCCGACTAGTTTTCCTTTCCGGTGAGTGCCCTATTGTAGGCAAAGAGATCGTGAAGGACTCAATAGAGCTCCACGCGTTAAACTTTCCGAGTGGTTCCTAGCCCCATTATTGGAATTTCGCAATCGGCTCATCTTGGGACATACTATACCCCAAACGATATCACGAAGTCAAAACGCTTTTCCGCTCAAGACAAAATTCAGCGCCACTCCTTTAAATTCATTAAATCGCGAAGTTGTTGATGTAAATCGTTGAAACGTTAGCTCACACACGTCGATCCAAATTTAGTAGCCCGAAATCATGTATATGCGTAACTTAGGCAATGTAAAAACAATTCACTTTCGGATGTGATGTCCGATGGTGTATATATAATTTTAGAGTTTTTACTCTTTTCCTTATTGATTTTGAATTCATCCGAGTGGTTTGACTCTTTTTGTTTAAGCACTCTGCCCGACTAGTCTAGCCCCCGAGCGTTGGGAGCCGGCTCATGGCTCTTTTTCCCAGGCACGTGTTTTGGGTGACTAAAGTTCACCGTTCATGGGGTTAGAGCTTCACAACTCAGAGTTATCGCACTCAGATTCACTTGCAATCGTTAAGCAAAAGAAGAAAAATACAACTCAAAAAAAGATGTGCGCAAGCGCACACTATTAGGTGTAGCCCACGACTTACTGCTTAGTTGTGAGTCAACTAAGTAGCAAGTCAGGAAAGTCAACAATTTTATTTATAATGACATAATTGAGTAAAAAGCGAGTAAGCTGCTTTATGCTTCATATGTTGCTGACAATCATGCCATCTTTGCTCATGGCGCAGGCGTAGGCTTGTAGATGAGCTGTAGGCGGCGCTCGGGGCGCAGGCGTGGCTCATGGCCGTGCCGAACGCTCGGGGCGCAGGCGTAGGCTCGTGGCCGTGCCGAAGGTGGCGCCGGGCGCGGCGTGGCTCGTTCTTTGTCGCGAAGGTGGCGCCGGGGCGCAGCGTAGGCTCGTGGCGCGCCGGCGGTGGCGCTGGCACGGGCGTGGCTCGTGCGCGCGGCGAAAGGTGGCGCTTCGGCGCAGCGTAGGCTCGTGGCCATGCCGAAGGTGGCGCTCGGCGCCGGGCGTGGCTCGTTCCGCTGCGAAGGTGGCGCCGGGCGCAGCGAGGCTCGTGGCGCGCCGGGTGGCGCTCGGGGCATGGGCGTGGCTCGTGGCCGTGCCGAAAGTGGCGCTTCGAAGCGCGGCGCGGCTCGTTGCCGCGCGAAAGGTGGCGCTTCGGGCGCAGCGTAGGCTCGTGGCGCCGAAGGTGGCGCCGGCACGGGCGTGGCTCGTGGTCGCGCGAAAGGTGGCGCTTCGGGCGCAGCGTAGGCTCGTGGCCATGCCGAAGGTGGCGCCGGGCGCGGCGTGGCTCGTGGGTCGTGCCAAAGGTGGCGCTTCGGGCGCAGCGTAGGCTCGTGGCCGCCGGCGTGGCGCTTCGCGGCGCTGGCGTGGCTCGTGGCCGTGCAAAGGTGGCGCCGGGCGCAGCGAGGCTCGTGGACGTGCAAAATGGCGCCGAAGCGCGGCGTAGGCTCGTGGCTCGCCAAGGTGACGCCGGGCGCGGAGTGGCTCATGGGCGCGCCGATGGTGGCGCTTGGCGTAGGCTCGTGGCCGTGCCGAAGGTGGCGCTCGGGCCGCAGGCGTGGCTCGTGGTCGTGCCGAAGGTGGTGCTCGGGGCGCAGGCGTAGGCTCGTGGCCGTGTCGAAAGCCGCGTGGGAGCGCGAGTGCGCTTCACCTACCGGTTTTTCCTGATTTTGCTAAATTGCGGCCGCCATCGCCATGGCCTTGATCTGGGCCACGATCGGGGCCGTCAGGCTATCCAATGCAATCATCGGGTCCAGTTTGTCGAGAAGCGTCTTGGAGGCGACGACGTTCTGCATTGGCGTGTGGAAGACGGCTTGATCTCCCAACCTAGATTGCAGGATGTCCTCGCGGACATTGTGACCGCGAGATCAAAGCAATCGCACCTGCACCTTCTTACCCTTACGAAGATGATCTTCCCCCGCAGCTTCTTGTTCTTCTTGTTGGTGTTGGAGATCGGTCTTCTGCTCTTGTATCGTGAAGACGCCACGAAGATCACAGCAATTCCTCGCGACGCCGATTGGTTTGCCGGCCAAGTCAAAGTGACATACCTGAAATGAGTCGACCTGATCTTTACCAGATTGGATCTGGTTCAAGTCTAGGCGGACAAGTTCTCTACGTGTTTCTGCGATGAAGTCCAGGCTCCCGAAGCGGAAAGCCTGGCCGAAGATGAAGGTGGTGGTGATTCCGCCGATCACTGCCATCGAGTCTGTAAGAAAAGATTATAGCGCTGCCCCCTACTTGGCGCGCCAACTGTCGACTTTTGTAGTCGGCAATAAATTCATGGGGTAGGCGCTAGATCTCAAACTCGAAGGTCACACAAGACAAGGGGTTTAGACAGGTTCAGGTACTCGCGGAGGAGATAATACCCTAATCCTGTGTGCTGGGATTATGCAGATCTCTTGGATCTAAGATTGCTCAAAGCGCAATATGCTCTGGGCGATATGAGGTGTGCTATGCTCTATGGCTTGATTGCTCTATGCTTGGATGATCGGATCCTTATGTTGTTGCCCACCCTCTCCCTTATATAGTGGGAGTGGGGCGGCTTACAGAGTCCTGATCGGTTTGGAGATTCCGATCGGTTACAAAATTCTAGTCGGTTAATAGGATAGAGTTTACATCTTTATCTACCCTATTAATGACTCGGATTACAACCGTATCTATCATATCTAAATATAAGTTCAAGTTCCTTTAGGATATGTCCCCTTGCGCACGGCAGCGGGGCCTCACGCGGGGAGTATCTTCTAGGCCTCCCTCTTGGGCCTGTCATGAGGGTACCCGGGTTCTTATATTCCACAGTAGGTTTATTCTCCTGCGCCTGCTCCAACTCCTACTCCTACTCCCACTACCATGACGAGTCCTACGCAGAGTGCAGAGCTGGCACACAAAAGGACTAACACGACAGCCAAAGAACTGCAGGAGGCCTCGGAGACTCCTTCTATGAAGAAGGCAAAGCTGACAGAGGCCACATCGCCCCCTCAAATATGTGGAAAGCCCCTTGTCCCAACCTCGAAGACTCCTTCTGTTCAGAAAGGAAAGTTGGCAAAGGCCACAGAGCTCCTCAAGATTTTAAGGGGTACGTACATGGAAAGCCCTTTTGGCTAGCAACGAATTGAACGGTCTAGGCAAGTGTACTCGGTTGCTCCATGGATGGTACATTGACAAGGTAAATGAGGCCGAGCGTTATATCGATTTCAATGTGAGGTATAGAAGGAGACATTTCCACCGTGAGGACCATGGGACATTCACAGTCAGTTTTGAGGATCTGTTCTGATCCTACCAACTGATAGCCATCGATATTTCTTTTGTACGATCCTAGACACTATGAGTATCGCACCATACAGCATGAGCTTATGACTTTTATAGGATTTTGCATTATATTTTTTAACATTCAACACGAGTTGCAGGGCAATGAGGCAGTGAGCCGTGACTGGTCAACACCTAGTTGGGTTCGTCAACCCCGAGCTTGTGTCTGCAACTATGGCTAGGATTCAATCGGAGTTCCTTACCAACTACATCAAGCGGTCATTATAGGCTAAGTCGCAAAAGGAATTTGTTCTATTCTCGTATCATGAGGAGTATGTATTACTTTACGCTTCAATTGATTGTACGCAGTTAAACCATATATGAACTTATTTTCTTGCACTGTATTTCATTTAATAACCAACTATTGGGTTCTACTCATGCTCGCTCCAAGTGAAAACAAAGTCTACACTTTTAACTCGCTCGAGAAGAGACTAATGGCCCACGAGATCAAGCCTGCTTTACAGAAGTAAGTACATTCCTCTAACCTAACACTTTCTATATTTAACTACATTCATTATTTTTTTGACTCAATGGCATCTCTCCAATATATGTAGGGATTTTTCATTATACGTCACTGAAGGAGGGCGACACGATAACAAACGGGGCGACCAGCTGGAGTGGAATCGCTTCAAGGTACAAGTGCCTAGCATATATAGGATTAATTTTTTCTGACATCTATTCTTTGTCTCTTAATTTCATTTTCTTTGTTCACAGTGTCATCAACAAGGCAATGATGACCTGTGCGGCTTCTACGTCATGCATCACATGCTGCTCATGATCGGCGACGTAGACCTTTTCCCTAAGGTATATGTAATGCATAATAATATATTTAGCCTTTTACATACAAATTTTAAAACTTAAATTAGTGCACTCATTTCTATTTTGTAGAAGATCAATATCCCCCACAAGAGCTTACAAATCAAAGAAATCAAAAAATTATGAGACCATTTATGCAAGTGGTACTTGATAGAAGTTATAGTGGAGAACGGTAAGTTTAGAGATCCGACAGCCTCCTACTAGTCCATATGTAAATAATATTATATATGTGAATGCGATATGTGTACTGACTGTTAAGTATATTTGTGTTCTATATTGTGAACGAATGTGATATGTGTATTGTAAAGTGTTTGTATTCGGTGAATGTGATATGTGATATGTGCATACTGTATGTAATCTGTGCCGTGTGAATGTGATATGTGCATACTGTGTGTAATATGTGCTATTGTTGGGAGGATGCAAAATCGAGAAATAGCACACCCCCTGTGGAATATATTAAACCAGGTATCTTCATGACTAGCCCAGCATCACCCGAGGAGAAGACAGGCCCAAGTAGAAGGCCCAAGGGATAAGCACCCCGCCACGCTGTGTTGCCGTACGGAAGAGGATACATCCTATAGACAGTTGAATGTATATTTAGATATAAAGGATACGGTTGTAATCCGAGTCGTTAATAGGGTAGATAAAGATGTAAACTTTATCCTGTAACCAACTAGAATCCTGTAACCGATCGGAATCCCTTAGATCGATTAGGACTCTATAAACCGCCCACCCCCACTATATAAGGGAGAGGGCGGGCAACAACAGAGGCATCGAGCAATCAAGCTAGAGAACACACATTGCCTTTCACCCAGAGCACATGGCGCTTTGAGAAATCTTAGATCCAAGAGATCCACATAATCCCAGCACACAGGATTAGGGTATTACCTCCATCGTCGAGGGCCTGAACCTGTCTAAACCCTTGTCTTGTGTGACCTTCGAGTTTGAGATCTAGCGCCTGCCCCATAAATTTATTGCCGACTACAAAAGTCGACAGTTGGCGCGCCAGGTAGGGGAAGCGCTATAATCTTTTCCTACAGACTCGATGGCAGCGATCGGTGGAATCACCACCACCTTCATCTCTGGCCAAACTTTTCGCTTCGGAAGCTTGGACTTCGTCACAGATGCGTGCGGAGAACTTGTCTTCCTGGACCTGAACCAGATCCAATCTGGTAAAGATCATGCCGACCCACCTCAAGTATGTCACTTTGACTTGGCCGGCAAACCAGTCGGCGTCGTAAGGAATTGCTACGATCTTCATGGCATTTTCGCCATAGAAGAGCAGAAGACCGATCTCCAATGCCAGCAAGAGGTTCAAGAGGCTGCGGAGGAAGATCGTCTACTTCATAAGGGAAAGGAGGTACAGACGCGATCGCTTCGATCTCGCGGGCGCCATGTCCGTGAGGACATCCTGCAGTCCAGGTTGGGAGACCAAGCTGTCTTCCATACACCGCTGCAGAACGTCGTCGCCTCCAAGACGCTTCTTGATACATTGGATCCAATGATTGCGTCTGATAGCCCGGCAGCCCCGATCGTTGCCCAGATCAAGGCCATGGTGATGGCGACGGTGATTCAGCAGAATCAAGAAAGGCCAAAAGGGGAAGCGCACTCACGCTCTCACGCGGCTACTCGTGTCGCTAGCAGTCGGACTGCGACCAGTCGGAATACCGGCAGTCGGTGCCTCACACCACCAGTTGGAGACGCTCTCCGAATTCTCAACCGCAACCTCTGCCGAGACATCACTGCCAAACGGCAAGAGCGGGACGAGGAAGAACGACGCGGGCGCCACGACGACTACGAGCGCTTCGTCACCGGCCACAATCGACGAAGTGATCGAAGGTACGACGACTACGATGACCATAGAGATCGTCATCACCGGGGTCGGAACGATGACGATCGCCGAGTCATGGACTTGCCGCGCCCAACTCCACCCCGACGCGTTGAAGACAATCGCCGAGCCAGAGGCTCGCCACGCCATTCTCCCCCTCATCATGATGAGAGATCCATTGACGGGATCCGAGCATTCACTCCTCGGCTACGCCGAGTGGTATGGCCCGAAGGTTTCAACCCTAAGGGCATCGTTAAGTTTGACGGGGAGCGAGATACGGAAGCTTGGCTGCAGGTCTATGCCCTGACAGTTAAAGCGGCCGGGGGCAATCAGAATGTGATGGCGAATTATCTACCAGTCAATCTCACCCCCTTGACTCAAGCATGGCTCACGGGACTTCCGGCGAACTCGGTGGACTCCTGGAGCGATCTTTACGATCAATTCATCGCGAACTTCCAGGGAACCTACGAGAGGTCTAGCACTTCGTGGGACCTATACCAACTTCACCAGAAGAAGGACGAGACGCTGAGAGATTTCATCCGGCGTTTCATGCAGAAGAAGAACACCATCAGGGACGTATCTGACGCTGTGGTGGTGGCAGCCTTTCAGAAAGGGGTAAGTGATCCTGATCTAATCAAGAAAATATCCAGGAAAGCCCCGGTCTCCGTGAAGGAGATGTTTGCATTGGCCGACCGCTACGCCACGGCCTCAGACGCCCTGGCCGAGCGCCAAGAAAAACGCCCACAACAGAAGAGCAAAGGAGATAAGGCCGAGCCCTCCAAGCACAAAGACAAGAAGCAAAAAGGCGAGGAGCTAGTTGCGGTAACAGAACGCAACCGGCCCCGAGCTACACAGAGGGAGGCGCCCGATTATAATTCTGTTATGGATGCGATCTGTCCTTTCCACCCTAAGGGAAAGCACGCCGCCAAAGACTGCTTCACCCTGAAGCGTTTTGCGCAGGAAAGCAACAAGCAGCCAAGCCCCAGCGAAGGATGAGGCGGCCAAGAAGAAAGACCTTCCAGGCGAGGACGATTATCAAGAGCCCGAGCACGAGATGAACTACATATACGGGGGCTCCACCGGATATGAGTCCAAGCGGAAGCAAAAGCTCATCGCTTGGGAGATCAATGCGGTGGAATCGGCGACCCCCCAGTATCTGAAGTGGTCTGAGGTCCCGATCACCTTCGATCACTCGGATCACCCCAACCGGGTTCTGCATCTGGGTAAGTACCCTCTAGTGCTCGACCCTGTCATTCGTAATGTAAAGCTCAAGAAGGTCTTAATCAATGGAGGGAGCGGACTCAACGTCTTATTCGTCAAGACCTTCAACGATATGAACATCCCCCGCTCCGAGCTAAGGCCGAGCTCTCAGCCGTTCCACGGGGTGATCCCTGGGGTGTCTTCATTTCCACTCGGGCAGATTTCTTTGCCCGTCACTTTCGGTACCAAAGACAACTATCGGACCGAATATATAAATTTCGAGGTAGTGGATTTCGAGACAGCGTATCACGCTATCTTGTGAAGACCCAGTCTGGCTCGGTTCATGGCCATCCCGCACTACACCTACTTGATGATGAAGTTGCCAGGACCCAGAAGCGTCATCACGGTTCGCAGCGACATTAAGCGATCTTTGGAATGCTACCGAGAGAATTGTGAACTTGCCAAGCTGCAGGAGGCAGCCACCGAGCTGAAGAATGTCCAGGCAGAGGCTACCACATTGCAAGAAGAAGGTAACGTCCCGTCCAAGAAGCAGGCCACATCAGGGATAAAGCCTGATGAAGGAACCAAGAGAATCATCCTCGACCCATCCGACTCATCCAAAACGACCCTGATCAGGTTAGGGCTCGAGGATAAATAGGAAGGAGCGCTCGTCACCTTCCTCCAGGCTAACAAGGACATCTTTGCCTGGAAACCATCTGTGGAATATAAGAACCTGGGTACCCTCATGACAGGCCCAAGAGGGAGGCCCAGAAGATACTCCCCGCGTCAGGCCCCGCTACCGTGCGCAAGGGGACATATCCTAAAGGAAGTTGAACTTATATTTAGATATGATAGATACGGTTGTAATCCGTGTCGTTAATAGGGTAGATAAAGATGTAAACTCTATCCTGTAACCGACTGGAATCTTGTAACCGATCGGAATCTCTTAACCGATCAGGACTCTGTAAGCCGCCCTACCCCCGCTATATAAGGGAGAGGGCAGGCAACAACATAGGGATCAGACCATCCAAGCATAGAGCAATCAAGCCATAGAGCATAGCACACCTCATATCGCCCAGAGCATATTGCGCTTTGAGCAATCCAATGATCCAAGCACAAAGCGCCATCTTTTGCCCAGAGCATATAGCGCTTTGAACACTTCCGATCCGAGAGATCCACATAATCTCAGCACACAGGATTAGGGTATTACCTCCATCGCTGAGGGCCTGAACCTGTATAAATCCCTATCTTGTGTGACCTTCGAGTTTGAGATCCAGCACCTACCCCATAAATTTATTGCCGACTACAAAAGTCGACAGTTGGCGCGCAAGGTAGGGGCAGCGCTATAATCTTTTCATACAGACTCGATGGCAGCGATCGGCGGAATCACCACCACCTTCATCTCCGGCCAGGCTTTCCGTTTTGGGAGCCTGGACTTCGTCGTAGATGCGCACGGAGAACTTGTCCGCCTAGACTTGAACCAGATCCAATCTGGTAAAGATCAGGCCGACTCATTTTAGGTATGTCACTTTGACTTGGCTGGCAAACCAGTCGGCGTCGCGAGGAATTCCTGCGATCTTCGTGGCGTCTTCACGATAGAAGAGCAGAAGGCCGATCTCCAATGCCAACAAGAAGAATAGGAAGCTACGGGGGAAGATCGTCTTCGTAAGGGTAAGGAGGCGCAGGTGCAATCGCTTCGATCTCGCGGCCGCAATGTTTGCGAGGACCTCCTGCAATCCAGGTTGGGAGATCAAGCCGTCTTCCACACGCCAATGCAGAACATTGTCGCCTCCAAGAAGCTTCTCGACAAACTGGACCCGATAATTGCATCGGATAGCCCGGCGCCTGCATCGCGGCTCGATCAAGGCCATGGTGAAGGCGGCTACAATTCAAAGAAAATCGTGAAAAGACGGTAGGTGAAGCGCACTCGTGCTCCCACGCTGCGTGCCCAGCGCCACCTTCGCAAGACGGCCATGAGCCACGCCCGCTTCGAGCGCCACTTCAGACGGCCACGAGCCACGCCTGCGTGCTCGAAGCGCCACCTTCGCAGACGACCACGACCCACGCCGCGCCCGAAGCGCCACCTTCCGGCACCGCCACGAGGCTACGCCGCTTCGAAGCGCCACCCGGGCGACGACCCACGAGCCTACGCCGCGCTTCGAAGCGCCACCTTCGGCGACGGCCACGAGCCTACGCCGCACTCGAAGCGCCACCTTTCAAGACGGCCACGAGCCACGCCGCGCTTCGAAGCGCCACCTATATGCTCGCGCCCGAAGCGCCACCTTTGGCACGGCCACGAGCCACGCCTACGCCCCTAGCGCCACCTTCGGCATGGCCACGAGCCTACGCCTGCGCCTCGAGCGCCACCTTCGACACGGCCACGAGCCACGCCGCGCTCGAGGGCTACCTGCACGCCATGAGCCTCGCCGGCGCCGAAGCGCCACTTTTTGCACGGCCTCGAGCCACGCCGCGCCCGAAGCGCCACTTTCGCACGGCCACGAGCCACGCCGCGCGCTCGAGCGCCACGCTTCGTCATGGCCACGAGCCACGCCGCGCTTCGAAGCGCCACCTTCGACGACCACGAGCCTACGCCATCGCTTCGAAGCGCCACCTTCGCACGACCACGAGCCACACCGCACACCGAAGCGCCACCTTCGCATGGCCACGAGCCTACGCCGCGCTCGAAGCGCCACTTTCGCACGCCACGATCTCTACGCCGCGCTTCGAAGCGCCACCTTTGCACGGCCACGAGCCACGCCGCGCTTCGAAGCGCCACTTCGCAGACGCCACGAGCCATGCTCGCGCCGAGCGCCACCTTGATACAGATACTCGAGCCACGCCGCGCCCGAGCGCCACCTTCGACATGGCCACGAGCCTACGCCGCACTCGAAGCGCCACCTTTCGGCACGGCCAGATCCTACGCTGCGCCCGAAGCGCCACCTTCGGCAGACGCCACGAGCCACGCTTGCGCCCGAAGCGCCACCTTCAAGACGGCCCGAGCCACGCCGCGCTTCGAAGCGCCACCTTCGCACGCCACGAGCCACGCACGTTCCCGAGCGCCGCCACGGCTCATCTACAAGCCTACGCCTGCGCCACAAGCAAAGATGTCATGATCGTCAGCAACACATGGAACATAAAGCAGCTAAGGCTACTAAATTTGATGCGACGTGTGTAAGCCAACGCCTCAACGCATTTACATCAAGAACTTCGCGACGAATGAATTTAAAGGAGTGGCGAATTTTGCCTTGAGCGGGAAAAGCGTTTTGACTTCTGCATATCGTTTGGGATACAATATGTCCCAAGATGAGCCGACTGCCAGAATTCCAATAATGGGGCTAGGAACCACTCGGAAAGTTTAACGCGTGGAGCTCTATTGAGTCCTTCATGGTCTCTTTGCCTACAACAGGGCACTCGGCTGTAAAGAAAACTAGTCGGGAAGCTGCATTAAGAACTGAAAGCACTCGGTGTGAAGCATGACTCAGTTGGGCTGCAACCAGGAATGCGGCAACTCGATCGCAAAGGACTCGGGGGCTACTGTGGAATATAGGAACCCGGGTACCCTCATGACAGGCCCAAGAGGGAGGCCCAGAAGATACTCCCCACGTCAGGCCCCGCTGCCGTGCGCAAGGGGACATATCCTAAAGGAAGTTGAACTTATATTTAGATATGATAGATACGGTTGTAATCCGAGTCGTTAATTGGGTAGATAAAGATGTAAACTCTATCTTATAACCGACTGGAATCTTGTAACCGATCGGAATCTCTTAACCGATCAGGACTCTGTAAGCCGCCCCACCCCCGCTATATAAGGGAGAGGGCGGGCAACAACATAGGGATCAGACCATCCAAGCATAGAGCAATCAAGCTATAGAGTATAGCACACCTCATATCGCCAAGAGCATATTGCGCTTTGAGCAACCCAATGATCCAAGCACAAAGCGCCATCTTTTGCCCAGAGCATATAGCGCTTTGAGCACTTCCGATCCGAGAGATCCACATAATCCCAAAGACACAGATTAGGTATTACCTCCATCGCTGAGGGCCTGAACCTGTATAAATCCCTATCTTGTGTGACCTTCGAGTTTGAGATCCAGCGCCTACCCCATAAATTTATTGTCGACTACAAAAGTCGACACCATCCGACATGCCGGGTGTTCCTAGGGAGGTGATCGAGGATTCTTTGAACGTCGACGAAAAGGCAAAGCCAATCAAGCAAAGGCTTCGGCGGTTCGCTCCAGATCGCCGAAACGCCATCAAGCAGGAGATCACCAAGCTTTTAGCTACATGTTTTATCAAAGAAGTGTATCATCCCGATTAGTTGGCAAACTTGTACTAGTTCAAAAGAAGAATAAAACTTGGCGCATGTGCGTTGACTATACTGATCTCAACAAGGCATGTCCGAAGGATCCTTTCGGGTTACCTTAGATTGATCAAGTGGTTGATTCAACCGCCGGGTGCGAGATCCTGAGTTTCCTTGATGCCTACTGGTACTACGTATTCGCCTAAAGGCGGAAGATCATATCAAGACTTCGTTCATCACGCCCTTTGGGGCATTTTGCTATACCACGATGGCATTCGGGTTGAAAATTGCTGGTGCGACATATCAACGCGCGATACAGCGATGTTTTCACGCCCAGCACGGACGCAATGTGGAGGCATACATGGATGATGTCGTGGTGAAGACTTGGGAGAGGAAGGACCTTATCGCCGACCTGACCGAGACTTTCGAGAGTCTAAGGGCTTTCAGCATGAAGCTTAATCCCGAGAAGTGTGTTTTCGGACTATCTTCGGGAAAACTGCTCGGGTTTATCGTATCCCAATGAGGCATTGAGGCCAACCCAGAGAAGATCAGGGCCATATCAAATATGGAACCGCTGACTTGCCGTAGGATGTCCGAAGCTTACAGGATGCATGGCCGCACTCAGCAGGTTTATTTCCCGATTGGGTATGCGAGGTATGCCATTCTTTAAACTCCTCAAGAAGCAGGACAAGTTCCAATGGACGCCAGAGGCACAGCAAGCATTTGAAGATTTGAAGACCTTCTTAACGACGCCCCCGGTCTTGGTTTCACCGATGCCAGAGGAACCTCTGCTACTTTACATCGCGGCAACGGCTCATGTAGTCGCGCTGCGGTCATCGTAGAAAGGAGGAGCAGGCCACGCGCGTAAGATCCAACATCCGGTCTCTGCGTCGAGGTCCCGAGTGAATCTAAGGTGCGGTATCCGCAAGTACAAAATTATTATATGCGTAGATTTACATCTCGCAAGCTCAAGCACTACTTCCAAGAACATACTGTTTCGGTGGTCACCTCCTTCCCAATAGGAGATATTCTCCACAACCAGGAGGCCACTGGGAGAATTGCAAAATGGGCAGTTGAGCTTGGAGCTTTTGATATCCTTTTCAAGCCTCGCATAGCCATCAAGTCTCAAGCGCTCGCCGACTTCACGATCGAGTGGACGGAACTTCAAAACCCGGCGGTCATCAAGGAACTCGAGTACTGGACGATGTACTTCGATGGTTCCCTCATGCTCAGCAGCGCGGGGGCTGGTATTGTTCTCATATCACCAAGCGGAGAAAGGTTGAGGTACGTTCTGCAGATACTTTTTCCCGCATCAAACAACGCCGCCAAGTACGAGGCACTCATCCATGGGCTCCGTATCGCCATATCGCTCGGTATCCGATGGTTGGAGATCCGCGGAGATTCAATGCTCGTGGTCAATCAAGTGCAAAAAGAATGGTCCTGCATCGAAGACATCATGGCTGCCAACTGCCAGGAGGTACGCAAGCTGGAAGGCAACTTTGACGGCCTTGAACTCGTTCATGTGCTCCGCCGGGACAATGAAGCGGCCGACGAGCTAGCAAAAATGGGATCCTGCCGATCTACAGTGCCCATGAGAGTATTCGTCGAAGAAATTCATAAACCCACGATTAGCGCTCGGTCAAAGCTGGACGCCCCGACGGAGAAGAACGTTGAAGCTGAAGTCCTAGTCATTACCCCCGATTGGACAACTCCATATCTGGACTATTTGACGAAGGACGAACTACCCGAAGACCGCGTGCAAGCCGAACGAATAATGCGCTGAAGCAAGAGCTATGTGGTGATCAGGGAAGAACTCTATCGCAAGAGCTCCTCTGGTGTACTACAACGGTGCATAACAGAACAAGAAGGAAGAGATCTCCTCAAGGAGATCCACTCGGGAGTCTGCGGGAATCACTCGGCGTCATCAACCCTAGTTGGTAAGGCTTATCGTCAGGGATTTTTCTGGCCGACTGCCGTCACTGATGTGGAGGATATCGTCCAGACATGCGAAGGTTGTCAGTTCTTTGCGTGACAGACGAACAAACCGACACAGGAACTACAAACCGTTCCAATCACCTGGCCATTTGTGGTCTGGGGGCTCGATATGGTGGGACCTTTGAAGAAGGCTCAAGGCGGTTATACTCATCTCTTCATGGCCATCGATAAATTTACCAAATGGATTGAGGCCAAGCCAGTCGCCAGAATCACGACTGTAAAGGCCAAAGAATTCTTCCATGAAATCGTGGTTAGATTCGGCGTACCAAACCGATCATCACGGATAATGGCACCCAATTCAGAGGAGGCATATTTCAAGACTGGTGCGGCGAACTCGGCATAAAAATCTGCTTCACATCAGTAGCGCATCCCCGAAGTAATGGGCAGGTTGAGTGAGATAACGGCATGGTTTTACAAGGCCTAAAGGCTAGGATTTTCGATCGTCTCAAACCATACGCCACTCGGTGGGTCAAAGAATTGCCTTCGGTACTCTGGGGGCTGCGAACCACCCCTAGCAGAGCAACCGGGCAGTCACCTTTCTTCCTGGTGTATGGCTCAGAGGCGGTCCTCCCCACCGAGTTAGAATTCGGATCCCCACAGGTTCGGAGCTATGAAGAAGTCGCTTCGGAAGAGAGCCGGTAAGAAGACCTCGACCGACTGGAAGAAGCCAGGGACATCGCAACAATTTAGTCGGCAAAGTATCTTCAGGGCTTACGTTGCTATCATGGACGCAATGTGAGGAGCCGCGCATTCTCTAAAGGAGATCTGGTCCTTAGATATAATTAGAAATGCGAGCATAAGCTCTCCCCAAGCTGGGAAGGCCCTTACGTCATCGATGAGGTGATACGCCCTAGAGCTTATAAGCTCAAGCGCGAAGACGGCACGACAATCAGCAACACTTGGAATATAGAACAGCTACGTCGTTTTTTCACTTGAACTTTGTAATTCAATTGTTTCTTTATGAATGAATGTTCGCTCTTAAAGTTATTTTCATTCAAACTACTTGAGATTTATGCGTCTGAGTGCTTTGCTCCTACGATGTTAAGGCTCTGAGACATGCTTCACAAACCATGCCTAAGAGCCTAGGGGCTGGACTAGTCGGATGAACTCATTAAGCATAATAGCATATTTAAAGAAAAATTGCAAGATCAAGGAAATGCTTTTATATATTTGATTCATAGGTCTAGAGTTTCTACAACGGCCGTAGAGGCATCCTTGACTTCCTCCCAGAGCTCGGCGGCCCGATCTTCATCCACGTTACAGGCGTAGACGTCCTTAATAGCTTCAAGATCCACTCGGGGATAGAGCGACTTGGTGATCGCCAGAGCCTAGCTAGCACCATTGGTCGTCGTTTCCTTCAGGAGTATCTTGAGCTCCTTGGGGGCTTCCTGCAGCTGGGAGATAACCTGGTCCCTGCTGAGCGACCTCTCGCCTCCAGGATGAAGCAAGCTCAGCAATGGCTCCGGGGCTTTGCAAAGCTTCGTACAAGACGCTTCGAGGGCTTCAACCTTCTTGTTAAAAACGGCGTATTGCGCCCGCGTCTTGAACTTATAATCTGCAAGCAAAACAAGTTACTAAGAAGTACCAAAAAGACGATGGAGGCAAGGGAAGGCCAAGCCGCTGAGCATACCTTCTAGCTCCTTCTCGGACTTCAACTTGGAGACCTCCGAAGCTTTAAGTTGCTCTTGGAGCTTTACAATAGCAGAGTCCTGAGCTGACACGAAGATAAGAAGATAAAAAAACTGGATGATTGAACGAAAGCATGGGGTGGTCCAGGAAATACTTACCTCGAAGGGAGCCAACGACGTCCAGCTTTTCCTGCCGCAGGGATTTCTGCTCTTCCCGCAACGCCTGGACCTTCGACCGAAGAGCTCGCAGCTCGGCTGCATGTCCAGCCTTGGTCTGCTCCAGTTCGGCCAGATATTCCTGATGCGTCTGGACCTTCGGGAGCATCTTCTGGAGGTACTCGGACTTCTTTTCAGAGCGTTCCCCTAATTTTTGTAACCGTTACAGGAAAGGGTGATTACATGCCAACTAACATAAGCAAGAAGATGGCGAGAATAGAGAAAATTTTACCCAGTTCAAGCGTGCGCAAGCGGTGGCATAACTATAAAAGTCATTTCTCTCTCTCTCCTCCTCCGTGTCGTCCAGGAGCTTCAAGCTATCCTCCTCATCAACCCACGCAGCTTGCATTATGAGCTAGGAGCGAGAAGGAGTTGGCAGAACCCGAGAGATCTCTTCAACATCGGGGGATGGATGGGAGACGGGCTCCTGAGCAGCGGGGCCCGACGCTGAAGCATGAGGAGTCGGTGAAGGCGGCTGGGGCTTGGTGGGCGCTCCTGTGTCCCCGGGCGAGGCCCCCTCAACCAAGACAGGAACGTCCTGGGGCCCGGCCTCTTCAGGGGCCCTGGACGGTGTCGCGACAGGAACATCATACGAAGGATTCCTACAAGAAGAATGATCGGTGAATAAGCTGGCAAGATGCATCAGATAAAGAGTCGATAGGATATCTAACCTGTCGGACTTCTTTATTTTCATTGGAGGCTTCTTTCGGGTGGCGGAGCTACTCCGGGAGGGACCACTCGGGGCGCTACCGACTGGAACCCTGGGCACCTCCTGACCCCCCCCAGTCTCTCGGAATTGGACTCGGCTGCACCACGGGCTCGTGGGGGAGGGGAGCCGAAGGCACCGGGGCTCGTGCTGACGGTTCCTGGATCTTGGGACCACCAGTCGGGCGCCGAGGCTGCGCAGGGTCCTTGGCAACCGCCTTCTTCCCCTTCTTGGCGGCAGGGTCTCCGGCCGAGGAGCTCGCAGGACATTTAAATGGAGTGCCCTTATGAACGGGCATCTCCGGGAGAGGCGCGTCGGTAAAGAAAGCCAGCCGATCCTAAAAAGGGGTATTATACTATTAAAAGACATTCAGAGAACAATATCGAAATCTATCAGCTAAACTTGCTTACCTCAGGAGGAGGGTGTGATGCGGTGAAGGATTTCGGGCATCTGATGGTGGATATATCGATGCTCGATATAAAGAATTCGCCTACCCGGGCACATACCTGCTCCTTCGTCAATGTTTCAGGCAGTTCCTGGGTCGGATCATCCTTTCCTTCAAATGCGTACCCCAGGTGGACCCGCTCCTTCAGTGGTTGTACTCGACGAGCAACAAAATGAAGAGCCAAGCTGACTTCTGTCAGGCCGTCTTCTTTAAACTTCTCAATCAACGCCAGAAGATCATACACTTGGTCCATGTCGACATCATTAGGGGTGGATATCTAAGAAAGGGACACCTTAGGCCGGCGCCCGACAAAGGAGGGAAGAGCAGGTTTAAGATTGGCACAATATAACCATTCTTGGTGCCAGCCTTTGTTGGAGGTTTTGAAGGGAATGGCAAAATAATTGTTCTTTAAACCCTCCAGCAACTGGAATCCGGCTCCCCCAATTACCTTGGGTTCGCTCTTTGAGGGATAAGGCTTCAGAAGGTAAAAATGGCGAAAAAGATTGAAATGAGGGCGGATGCCCAAGAAGGCCTTGCAGAGGTGAACAAAAAGGGAGATCTGAAGGATAGAGTTGGGATTCAAGTTCACCAACTCAATTTCGTAGAAGAAGAGAAGACCGCAAAGAAAGGCGCAAGCAGGAATGCCCAGCCCGCGCTGGAAGAAGGATTCAAAGACCACAATTTCTTCGGAACGGGGGGTCGGGATGGATTCGCCTGCTACCGGCCGCGCAGAGATCAAGGTCAGGTCAGGAAGAATCCCGTCATCTGCCATGGCCTGCAACCACTCCTCCGTCGTGATCAAGGTGGTCCAATCTTGAGGCAAAGGCTGCGGGGAGGCACTCTTGGAAGATTGAGAAGACATTGTCAGAGGAAAAGATCGATGGCGGCGCAAGGATGTGATCGCTACAACAGTTAACCCTAGCGACGGAGAAGGCGGAGAGATGAAGGAAGCAGAAGAGGCAGAAATGCGCGATGGGAAAAATGAACCGTCGGCCTAGTCTTTAAAGGGGGGGAAAATCAGGTTTTCGCCAAGACGGCGGGAAAAAGATTGCGAAACCCCTAGCCCTACTCTATGCTTTGTAATGATTTGCTAGCCTGGCGTCCTGACATAGGGGAACAATCATGGTTTGGCCAAGTCATGCTAGGGACACGTTGTTCCCCACGACGGGATGTTTCATCACTTACCATGCCAAGCGGGACATGGATATCCTCTAGTTTGGATTAAAAAGTATCTTCTCGTGATATACCCCACGCTGGGTCGCTAGGTGGTTACCGCATGATGGGATCATATATCACGAGTTGAGCCTAAACAGGCACAAATCCAATGGTATACCCCATGAGGGTCGAAAAGTTGTGCGTCGTAATAAACGAGTACGGATACCGTTCGGATAAACCTCAATATGTCCCAAGTTGAACCAGAGCTATATCCTACACCAGTCGGATATAGGTATCACTCGGCCATGAGCCGAGAAAACCCCCGATACGCTCCAAGTCGAGCCTAAGCTATATCCTACAGCAGATGGATATGGGAATCACTCAGCCAAGAGCCACGTATGTATGGTATGCTCCAAGTTGAGCCTAAGTTATATCCTACAGCTGTCGGATATGGGTATCACTCGGCCAAGAGCCACGTAATCATGATGCTCTCCAAGTTGGGCCTGAGCTGTATCCTACACCAGTCGGATGTGGGTATCACTCGGCCAAGAGTCGCGCAAATCTTAAATATGTCCTACATCTGACCTAAGGTATATCCTACGTTAGTCGGGTACGGATATCACCATATCAAAGAGCCATGCAAGCTTCGGAACGCCCCAAGCTGGGTCTAAGCAACGTCAAATGACAAACATGGAAAACACTTTGAAAGGTATTTCTTTATTATATATACAAAGTTTACCAGGCAATATGCCTGGGAAAGTATTACATTTACAGGGCCCTAAACTTCTCCCCGGCACACGCGGCCGAGCGCCTCCACATGAGCCTCCGTAGCCCTGTAAAGGACGGGGAAGATCTCCAGGAAGGTGTTGACGGCGACGCGGTCAAGGGCGGCCGCCTTATCCTCCGCCCGCTCAGCCATCGCAATGTCGAAGAGCGGCCATAGCTCAGCAATTGAAGGGCTCTGGGTGGCCATGTAGTCCCTCGTAAAGGAGATGAAGTCTGGCGTAAGAAAGTGGAGAGCTAAGTGTGAGAAGATAAATTCTAAAAGCTCTAGTTCACCTTTTATAGCCGATACGGAAATGATAAAGTAAATGCATCAGAAGCCGAGGAGGCTTGGACTTAATATAGTTTCAGAAGCCAAATAGGTTTTTCGGAAATGGGGTTGACACAGAAAACCAAAACAGCCTTGAAGACCGTCCAGTATTGATCCATGAAGAGAATTAAGGTTTCGCTTCGAGCGGGAAGAGGTATCTAATTCACATCTGAAATATGGGTTAAATTCATGAAGTCACCCACAATAAACCTACGAGACAAAAGATTATAATAAAAAATGGGGCTTATATTCGAGTCCTTCGTAATCCCCTTGCTGCAAAGAAAAGCGCTCAAATCAAAAGAAAAATCAGTCGGAGGTTTACGCTGGAAGCTAGAGATGTTGATCCAGAATCAAGGCCCGGATAAAAATATAGCAATCGGATCATGAATCACTCAGGGGCTACTGTGGAATATATGAAACCAGGTATCTTCATGACCGGCCCAGCATCACCCGAGGAGAAGACAGGCCCAAGTAGAAGGCCCAAGGGATAAGCTCCCCGCCACGCTGTGTTGCCGTACGGAAGAGGATACATCCTATAGACAGTTGAATGTATATTTAGATATAAAGGATACGGTTGTAATCCGAGTCGTTAATAGGGTAGATGAAGATGTAAACTCTATCCTGTAACCAACTAGGATCCTATAACCGATCGGAATCCCTTAGACCGATTAGGACTTTGTAAAATGCCCCACCCCCACTATATAAGGGAGAGGGCGGGCAACAACAGAGGCATCGAGCAATCAAGCTAGAGAACACACATTGCCTTTCGCCCAGAGCACATGGCGCTTTGAGCAATCTTAGATCCAAGACATCCATATAATCCCAACACACAGGATTAGGGTATTTCCTCCACCGTCGAGGGCCTGAACCTGTCTAAACCCTTGTCTTGTGTGACCTTCGAGTTTGAGATCTAGCGCCTGCCCCATAAATTTATTGCCGACTACAAAAGTTGACACCCCCTCATCACAATTGGTTCAATCTCATAACCGATTGTGATGATGCCTTTATCACAATCGGGTTAAAACCGACTGTGATAACGCCTCCTCAACATTGTCCAATGACTTTGTATCACCACCAAAACCGACTGTGATGATGAAAAGGAACCGATTGTGATGTACATTCTTGTAGTAGTGAGTCTTCCTATCCTTGATCAAAGCTACTTCCATAACATCTAAATGGTCCTCAAATAAAGAAAGCCAAAGAGAAAAACAAATTAGAAGAAGTAAATGGTTGACCAAGCTTAATCTTCAGCTTTGCAACCAAACAAGATTAAGGCTAATTGTGATGCTCCTAGTGGAGTGGAGATTAGAAAATTGACTTATGAGAATAAGCCATAACTAGCTAGATGCTTTAGCTAGCTTTTAAGTGAGTTTTTTCTCTAAAATGTAGGTAGTTTATTAGCTGATTTTTTTTCTATAATCTAAGCAGCCTTTTCATTTTATGTCTAGGCAAATTGTATCATCAGGTCAAGAAGAATAAAAATGCTAGGAAAACATAAAGTATTTACTAGGTAAGAAAGGATAGATACTACGTCAAGTATGGAAGTAACACTCACATCATCTTCAGTCGTTGTCCTTAGAATTGACCTAATAAATAGTTTAATATAATTGCTTCTATTATAATGATCTGCAGGAAATTTTCAGCAGGAATATCAAATAAGTTTCTGATGAAAGGGTCTAAGCCTAAGCTTAAATATTTCTCCAATGTTCATTCAGATACAACAGTACAGCCAGATCCTATTTCTAACATTGAAATCGTTATACTGTAATCCCAACAAATATAACCCACTGAAAGGCTTTGAATTGGAAAGTAAACTGCATAGAAGAAAAAACACACAACATTTCCTAAACGGTTCATAACTGAATGCCTAAACTTCATCCTCCATGTAACTGTCTACTTATACACACATTGACTTATAGCCAAATTTGTCAAATCCCAACACTAACTGCTCAGTTTTGCCAGTATTCTCGACAACAGATGGTTGAATTTGAGTTGATATTTTCTAGATGTCAAGGAAGATACAAACTATCACCTCTCCCTCACAGTGGCAAACCCCTCGTCATGCATACGCAAGCAAAATTAAGATCCCCACCTTGAGACAGCAGAGGACAGCAATACCTAACAAAACCAAAGTACCGAAACCCTAGATACTAGACCAAACCTGAGTAGTCTCCACGGCCTCCACCGCCACCGCCGTAGCGGTGCTTTGGCCCGCTGGCCGGTTTGTCGATGTTACTACCGCCGGTGCCACCTCTATACCCTCCACCTCCGTTGGCACAGTAGTCAGATGAACCACATATTAAGAACGGGGGCAGCGTGGGGGCCAAGGTCCATTGGGGAGGAGGCGAGGTTGATTTGAGAGTGCAAAACTAGAGACTTAGGTTTTTGTAGTGAGGCTAGCATATCAATATCGGTTCCTATGTTGAACCGATTGCAACGAGGATAGTTATTAGTGTCGGTTCTTAATGTGAACCGATTACAATGAGTAGCATATTGGTGTCGGTTCTTGATGCGAACCGATTGCAATGAGTAGCATATTGGTGTTGGTTCTTGATGTGAACTGATTGCAATGAGTAGCATATTGGTGTCGGTTTTGAGCTGATAGCAATGATGATAGCTTATTGGTGTCTATTCTAACCTAAGAGCCGCACATCGCAATTGGTTCCCATCTAAGAACTGATTGTGATATAGCATTGAGGCACATCACAATCATTTCTAACATTATAACCGATTGTGATGATTCCCCCTCCAATTATTACACTCTCGCCGAATCATCTATCACAATTGATTTTTTCTAAAAAGTTGGGAACCGACCCAAATAAAGCGATAGTTTTGTACCATTATGTAATAGTGATGGTCTCTAAAACACAACTTTGACCACTAATTTCTATTGTAATGTAACATCCCAAAAATTTGAGTTTTGGAATGTTTGAATTTGAAAATGAACTATTTGCATTTTCCTTTCATTAATTCAAGATTAATTTGATTTTTCTATTAATGAAAGGATTTGATTTGATTAATCTATTCATCAAACAAAAGATTTTCAGTTTTAGTTGGGTTCATTGTGCTCCAAGGAATTTTTTTGCTAATTATTTGAATTTATTTGCACTTATTCGAATTTCTGGAATTTTCTTAATTCGAAAAATGATTTTATTTCTAAAATCCTCTTGGGCCTAATTACCCGCGCGGCCCATCTCCTCCCGCGTCGCCTCAGCCCGGCCCGCTTCGCCCCGGTCGCTTCACCTCGGCCCAGCTCCGCTCCGCCGGTCTGCTCAGCCCGCTCTGCCCATCGCGTGCGACCGTCCGATCGACGCCTCGTGTGCGGACGGCTGAGATTTCGCCATGTCGCCCCGCGCCCGCCGCCGGAAACCCTAACCCTAACCGTCTCGGAGTCTCGCCGCAGCACATCGCCATTCTCGGTTTCCGTGCTACGCATGCCTACCTAGGCTATAAAAACTCGCACCGCACCCTTCTCGAGGTTCCCCTCGCTCCGTCGCCTCGTTTTCCCCATCTTGCGCATCCTGAGTCGCCGCCGTCGCTTCGCGCGAGCTCGCCGTCGTTTTTCACTCAGCCGAGACCTTCCGCCGCCAAGATCTTCACCGCCGATCCTCCTCCGCCGTTGCCGCTTGTTCGCCTGAGCTCGTCGTGTTGCCCTCTTGCAGACCAGTGAGGAATCGACCCCGATCCGTCACGTTTTCGCCGAAGCCTGCGTCTCCTTCCTCGGCTTCGGTGAAATGCGCAGTCGTTCTCGCCGTCGTCCTTCATCGCGAAACCGTGGCCGTTCGATCTTCTATGAGCGCCTCCGATCATGCCACGTCGCCGCAGCTTGCAGCCGCGTACCCCTGCCATCCGATCTTGCCGCGCCGTTGGATTCGCGACACGCGGCCAGTCCACGTCAGTGCCAGCGTCATCGTCGCGTGTGTGCCGTGTCAGCGCACCGCCACGTCAGTCAAACCGCCCCGTTAGCAGATGATGTCAGTGGTGACATCAGCCCTAGCCTCTGTACCGTGAGCCCGGTCCACCGTGGACCAGAGCCTCCCCGTGGACTCGGTCCATAGACCGAAGGTCCCACGTGTCAGCGAAATAAGGAATTTTTCGATTTATTTTTATTCGGGAAATTGATTGCTGACATCAGCGTTGCGCAATAAATCGATTTTCCAATAGAAAAATAAATTGGGAAATTCGGATTTTCTGATTTTTAGCCTTTTTCTCTGAATTTAATCTTTCAGAGGCCCGTTCTCTCTCATACGAACTCCGATTGAGGCGATTCCAGTTTCTAAATTTTTCTAAAATCAAGTTCTATCTTTCAGAGCCATTTATTTTCAGCTTTGATATTATTTGAGACTCTGTTTGGTATTTATTTGGTTTTGTTGCTTTCTTTTCCGGTAGACGCTAATTCCGAAGGAGCAAGCGGAGACTTCGAAGACTAAGACTCAGCACCAGATCAGCAAGGCAAGTCGTAACCTTTGATCATATTAAACCTATGTTTGTAAAAGTATTTTGCTTTATACAGTTGCATGCTATTTCTGTACAATGATTATTTGCTGGAAATAGTTATATACCTAGTTGACATTATGCCACCTTGATTATTGGGATGCCATGTATCCATTATTAAACCTAGGTGGGGACATTACTGGTTGGACATAATCATTATACCAACATTGGGTTATCGTAGCTATGCTTAGACTTGCTTAGTGTACGAAGGGATTCATGTCACATGCTGAATAATGTTAATCTTGACTTAATGAGATATTGAATTATGGCCGTTAGCCACTGTTGTAAAATTTATTGTACCATGGCAGGGTTTGCCATTGGTCTTGGTTGAACGAATTGTTTTCCCTCGAGCAAGTGATCGTGCAGTAAAGGGGGTGCTTTCTAGCACATTGGGATGTGGATGTCTTGCCTGAGACAACTTAAGGACTTAATCTTATGCGCCATTGAACTGAGCCTAACCGTACTACCACATGTCTAGTATGGGACAGACCTAGCTAATTAATTTGCAATGTCTAGCCTTGAGTAGTGCCAATTGGTGGTGTGGGTTCCGGGATGGATGGGTAGATTCGCAAGGCGCAAGAGGGGGCCCTAAGGGGCGAAAGCTTAGCGGGCAGTACCGAGTTTAGACAGTGCATTGTAAAGGCTTTGTCATGATATCTCTGCGACAAACCAAAGGAAGTGTGTTATTATCGATTGTACAAAGAGATGGTCATGTCTTGTGGGTAAAGTTGTACAACCTCTACAGAGTGTAAAACTATTCGAATAGCCGTATCCGCAGTCATGGACAAGCCCGAGAATTTCACACTAGGTATAGAGTGTTTCATGAAATGTGGAATTGTTGGGATGTGAACGGGGAGTTCACTGTTGTTTTGTTGTTTAAAGTAATACTGTTGAATTTATTGGTCGATACTTGTTTTAGATGGTGTAGGGTGATGCCTCGCCATTCTGTTCATGTTGTCTACTATTGATCTATCAGTTAGTTATTTATCTTTTCATAAATGTGCTTTCAATCTATTTATTGTATTTCAATTCAAGTTATTGCTTTATGCAAATGAACCATATGGCCATCCTTGTCAAGCCGTGCATGAATATATTGCATCAATTCCCTATGGCTTGCTGAGTACTTTTTGTACTCACAGCTATACGCCTTTGTTAATCAGTTGCTGAGGAAGGATCAGGAAATGTTGAATATCACGGGGAATTCTATGAAGACTACGTGGATTAGGAATGCGTTCCCCAGACGATTCCCTGTGGCATGTCGAATGGCCCATGTTATCTTTTTCGCTGCAATAGTTATTCGTTTCGTAAGCCCTTAAGGCATATTGGTGTAAACTTTGACCATAAGGTTGTTTGCTTTATTTAATAATAATTTGCTTCTTCTTAGTTAATTCGTTGTATGGAATGATATTTCATCTATGTTTCCACTGTGTGCACTAGCGTGATCTTGGACTAGTGCAGTATACACAGAGGGTTTCGGATTTGCAAATCCGGGTCCCGACATGTAATATGTTTGTAAAACCCAATAAAATTATAATATTATGAAAATACTTTTCGAGATAAATCTACACATGATTTTTATGTATCCAATTTACATATTTCAAAAGATATTGGTAGTCAAAGATTCAAAAGTTCGACTGCACCAATGTCCTGTAACATCCCAAAATTTGCTTTAATATCATTTTATTGGTTATTTGTCCATTTTATGTTTTTCTGGAATTTATTGGATTTTTCTGGATTTATTTGAATTAACTTTAAATTAAGTATATTGGTCTTTTATCGAAAACTATTTAAATTTATGCAAAGTTAAAATAAAGTTTTGCCAAAAATATTTTATCTCAGTTCAAAATGCCTTAAAGTATTTTTGAGATTTTTCTGGGATTTTTCCTGATAATTTTAATTCCTTAAACAAGTTAAATGATTTTCTGTAATTATTTTAAATGAAAAATCCTTTTAAAAATGCATGAACAGTAACGGGCCAGCCCATGCACTATGCGGCCCAAGTTAGCCCGCGAAGACCGTTTACCACCGAAACCCTAACCCTAGGGAAGCCAACCGTTGGATTGAAATCCAACGGCTGTGCTTTCGCCGCGTCGCCGATCGCTCAGGACCGTTGGATGGACGCTGCGCGGACACGTTGGATGCAACCGCGTCGCCTCTCCGTGTCGCCGCCGGAGTCCGTCGCCGCCAAGGAGCCATCTTCGGAGTCCGCGCCGCGCACGCCTCCCCGTGCGCCTGTTTCAGGTGTCGACGCGGGCGCTGAACTCCTCACCTCGCGCCACGCGTTTGCTGCAATCTCAGAGCCCCGAACCGCCGTCGTCTGCGCGTAGAAGCTCGCCTGAGTTAGGTCGTCGAGCCGCCTCGGTTTTGCTTTCGCCGCCGTCGCCTGAGGCCGAACCAGCTCGAATCCGAGACCTCTCAGCTGCGCCGCGTCGAGCTAGGTTAGTTTTGCCGTCGTTTGGTCACCGGAGCACCGCGCCGCCGCCTTCATCTCTAGCACTGGTGAGCGACCGTCGCCGCAGCGCCATTGTCAAGCTTCAATCGCCGTCAGCCGCTGGATCTGCGTTGGACGCTTCAGATCGTGACACGTTGGTAAGCAACTCAGGTATCGTTAGCCGCTGGATCCAAATCGGGTGATCGAGGCATAGCCACGTGTTTCTCAGTCCGTAGCCGTTCGATCGGATCTGTGCGCGTCAGATCACACCAGCGCCGCGACCAATCGCGGGTCGCCGCGTGTCAGGCACGGAGTCAGAGGCGCCGTGAGCCGTGTCCACCGTGAGCCAGCGCGGGTGGGTGGACTCAGTCCATGCACCGAGACGCGTGGCAAAGCCTGATTGGCCGGCTCGGTGAAGATGTCACCCTGACGTCATGCTGACGCAGTAATCAGTTTTTCAGTATAAAAATAATTCGGTTAATTCCGATTTTCTAATTTCTGTATTTTCAGAATTTATTCAAACTTCAAAAGGCTATAACTTTTGCATTTTAACTCGGATTTGAGTGATTCAAATTTCTAAAAATTTGTAAAATTGAGATCTATTTAATGGTGAATTTTAGTTGATTTTTGGAGTTCATTTGCAATCTGTTTTGGTATTTATTTGCTTTTCTCCTTCGGTACGCATAGACATTGATTTGTGCGACGCTTCGGAGGAAGATCCATTAACCCAAGAGCAAATTCCAGAGCAAGATCAGAACGTATTCCAAGGCAAGTTGTGCTTTGATCATGTTGAACCCATGTTTATACAAATTCTATATTGTTTTACTCTATTGCATAGTATTTCAAGTATAAAGTTTTTTTCAATTAAATTGGGATTTAGCTGTTATACCAGATTGATCTATACTCTACCTTGTCATTTGTATGCCATGATCTATTGTCACCCTAGATTGGATCAGTATAGTTGGTTGATATTGAAATCAACATGGGATGGTTAGATCGTCATAGTTGCTTAGCCGTGCCACGACATCAAATGTACATGAATCATCAATGATTAATCTTGACTAATGGAATATGGAACAATGATGTGAACTTGTGCGTCATGTGAAGTCGTACAATGAGATTGAGTTGTAGTGGCGAGTCATGTCACGCAACGATGTTGAATTGCTGATGGTACGTGGTGCTTGGTAATCAACTTGGGTGATAATCACTTAGATTGGGGCAAGTGACAAGGGGCGAGTATGCCAAGGTGGGCCCAATGGGCAGAGGGTATGTGGATGTCTTGCCTTGATCACTCTAAGGACTTAACCTTGCAAGCCTTTGACCTGAGTCAATCATGCAACCACATGTCTGGTATGGGCCAACCTAGCTGATTAATTTGCAATGTCTTAACTTTGGTACTATCTTGGTCGGTGTGAGTTCCTTGACAAGGCCCTAAATTCGATTTCGGTTTGTGCGGCTAAAATTAGCGCCAACCAAAATTTTGGCCGTAATTATTATTAACTTCCGACTGCAACGACTATAAATGAAGCGCCACTTAGAATTTTTCAAACTTAACCAAAACATTTTGAATTAGAAACTTTCTCTAAGTCAGGGTTGAATTTTGATCCCAATCCAAAATCAAACACTAGTTTTAAATATGACTCAAAAATTGAATCGATTCAAGCAAACAAATAACTTCTCCTAGCCATATTACTAAATAAACCTTGTCATGCCCACACCCATGGGGCAAAATAGTCAAACCACCAAAGCCAATAAATATCTAGCCACATGTGTGCATTAGAGCTCATTTTTTCCCATCCTCATTTCTTCCCAAGCCAAGAAATCAGCCAGGGGCAGCTCCTCCCTAAGTCTCTCCTCCACGCCTCCTACCTCCTCCCTTGGCGCCCTTGGAGCTCCTCCCTGCAGCCCTCCCTCCATTGGTGGCGCCTCCCCCAAGCTCCCCAAGCAGCAGCTCCTTCCTCCCCTCCCCAAGCAGCTCATCTCCTTCCTCTCCCACCTCCTTCTAGGTAATTTCTCTCCTAGGGTTTTGATGATTGGGTGTGGATGGTATAAATGAGGTAGATGTATGGATTACATGCTTTGGATTGAAGTTTCATTGGTGGATTTGAGGAAAATCAATTTAGGGTTTGGTACAATGTTCTGTCATTTTCGAGCAGGAAATTGTGCTGCTGTGTTTCGTGTTTTAGAGCTAGTTCCCAGCATTTCCTGCTTGGTCCACTGAAGAAGAAGATGTAGGCAAATGAGTTACCTTTATTTTCCAACCGGAATCACTTGATTCCATCCATCCAAACGAAAGTTATGATGATTTTGGTACCTGCTGCACTGAGATGCTGAATCTGTGAAAGCTGAAACTTGGACTGTAGTTTAAAAATAGTTAGAGGCCGAATTAGCTTTGAGTTTTTCCTGAGAAGTTGTAGGAAATTTTGTGTAGATTCCAAAACTGTCATCAATTGCTCAATTCCATTAGGTATAGCATTTTTATGGCAAAATGGTGCATGCTGTCCAGAAAGACTATAAATTCTGAACCCAAAATCCACCCTCTGTTCATGGGCAAACTGGGCATTACTCAAGCAATAAATGAGAAATCGGCTAAAACTAAGTTGTAGATATATCTCTTAAGTTTCATTAGGACTTGGAATCACTCAATTTCATGTAACCATGTAGAAGTTATGCCTAAAATGGTGAAGTCGGTCTAGAAGGGCTAAAATCTGTCCAAATTTCAAAATGAAGGTTAGGATTTTGGTTGGAGTTGTGTAAAGCATATCAAAGTATTGTTTAGCTATTGATACGTAGTGTCAACGTTTTTGCTTTTCGTTTTGTTGTAGAAGGATTGCATTTTGGAATTTTGTTAAAACTTCGAATTGCATTTCCTTTACATATGCATTTCATGCATCTCATTTTGCATCCATACATCGTAGAGAACGATCCATGGCGGGTGACGTATCCGTGGGAGTTGAAGAGCCATGGCTCTGAAAATCCAATTGAAGCACAAGGCAAGCACCTAAGCATCATTGATCCTTATATATTCTATCTTTGTGAATGAATTGCTTAACGGGTGTTTTAAGTAGTGCATTAGGAGTTGAATTGTGGGTAGAATGTTAGAACCTATTTAATGCATATGTCATCCTTGTTAATTGTTGAATTGTCATTTGGAACCTAACATGGGTAATATTTTATGTCACGCTTAAATTGCTTAGCGGTCGGGTTCGGGCCAAGTGGTGGATGGTTCCATCACTTGTGATGTACTACTTCACACTTATGAACTACATGGTTTGGAAATGGGAGTAGGTTGAAAATGTAAATGTGAATTGGAGACCAGGCGAGAGGGTTGGGACATGAGTGTGTAGACTCGAATGTGTAGCTCTACTTTGTGTCGATTGAGGACCGTTCGAGTTTGACCTTTGATTGAGCAACCCTTGTTGATCACATGCCGTGATATGGGCGCGGTAAGCCACTCTTTCACCATTCCCTAGTCGATGGGGTGCAACTTCATGCGATGGTTGGGGTGGAGTTCGAGGCCTAGGTCTCCTCGGGAGGGCCAAGTTGGACTTGTGTTGCTCAGGGGAGGTTGCTAGGTGCTCGTGTCGCATGAGGGCGGTTCATCGGATAGATATGGTGGGAGGGGCGGTTGATGCGGGATTCCTGTGTGGGATTGATGTCGTGTGATTGATGATCCTGCAGTGAATAAACGATTTGAATCGCCGCTCATGGATAAGAGCACGCTCTCTCATCGCTCAGTTCATCGTAGTAACAACTTAAAGCTGTAAAAGAAATGTGAGATGTTGATGAATTTGTTGTGAATGGTGGTGATACTTGTGTTACTTCATGTACTTAATTGCAAACCTTCAATGTAGTAGTAGATGCTTGTTATAACCGCTTTAAAACTTGTGAATTGAGTAGTGTAGGCGAATCTACTACAAAGTTAAGCTTTTCGCACTTATTACCCGTGGCTTATTCCATTGTTTTATCCAATGCATATTCCTTTGTGAGTCGGTCATATATGGACCACGGGTAAGACTTGCAGTACCTTACATACTCATGCTTCGCTTTGTGGTTTTCGGTGAGGCGATGCAGGTTGTGAGTTCTGTCCTTATTGTCTCTCGGTTGTCGGGCGGACACCGAGTAGAGGCTTAGCTCACTGATGCAAGCGCCGGAAGTGTTGATGGGAGGACACTTCCGGATGAGTCTTAATTTTATTTACCTTGGGGTTTGGATAACTTTTGTTGTATATGTATGGGTTGTGTTTGTAGCATGTGGAGGCTTTAACTTTTGATACTTGATGTGGTTGTTATATGATAGTTGATGATCGAGATCGTAGTTGGTCGTAGATATTTAGTTGTTATTGTTGATATATATATATATATATGCAATTTGTCTCTCTTGTCTCTTGGGTGGATGTCCTCTGTTCTAGAGGCATCATGCCCAATTTTTTTTCGTGCTTTTGTTAGTCTTGTGGGTTTTGGTTTTTCGTCGGGTCGTCTTTGTGCCGAGTTGGGTTTTGTTTTGTTTTGCTTCCGCTTTGCGTGTCTGGTTGTGGGGTTTGAGTTCGTTGCCTTTATGCAAATTGAGTTGGTATGACTTTGAAATCCGGTATGTGGGGATCGGGCGAGTTTTCGGATCGCATACCGGGGGAATACCGGGATCGGGTTCGAGTTATTTGGGTGTTTCGCCGTTGTCTCATTTGGGCTTGGGTGTTAGCAATGCGAGCACCATCGGTGATCCTTTGCTAACCTCCAAATCCAATGTGGCGATAGCGTATCCAACTAGCCCGAGTACGGTCTGGGCGGTTCCCGCGGCAAGGTGGTATCAGAGCAAGGTGCATAAAGACGAACCCAAAACTTGACATCCACTTAGGCGTCTTGAGTCGGGTTTATATTAACCCCTTAGTAGTAGTAAGTACTGTATTACCCGCCCTATGTCTATAATTGTGATAGTACCAGTTAGATGGTGGGAATGGAAGAAGTGTTGACGTTGGTAACGTACATTTTATATCATGCATGCATGTAGTTGCACAAGGGCCATTGCATATTACTTTATTAAAATTGTAGACTTTAATTATTGTTGAGTGTTATTCGTTAAATCGGTGTTGACCCGATTTTAACCAAGTCTAATGTCTTGTTCCTTTCTTGTGGAGTCTAGAATGAGGACCCGTGGTGGAGCGGGAGATGATGATGGTGCGGGCGATCATAGCCCCAAGGCAATGACCGCCTCCTCCTCCCAACTTCTTTGGATGTTACGATGAGGTCGAGCAAAATCGCGAGCAACCAACAGGATTCGGAGATGTTGGTCCGTAATCGTGCTCCTCGAGGCGGTCGTGATGGGCGGACCAGCCCAATGGGTACTTGGACTTCCTCCATACCCACCGCCTACATTTTCTCGTGCTAGTGAGCCACTTGAGGCGGATGGTGGTGTGAACGATAGAGCGTAAATTTGCCCGATCCGCTGTGAAGATCATGAGAAGGCGCTCTCGCCGCTCGGCAGCTTCAAGGTTCCGCCGGTGCTTGATGGGCCAATTTCTTGGTGATGCAGCCCGCCGATCACCGTGTGTCATGGCGGAATTCGTGAGGCCTTAGGGCATACCATATCCCGAAGGGCTCATGGATATTAAGAAGCGTGAGTTTCTCTCCCAAGCAATTGAACAAGTCCATGATGGACTACTCACGGAGTTCAATTCCTTGGCTCAATATGCACGGAAGAGGTGGACAAAGTGATGCAAAGAAGCAATACGGTTCATGAATGGTATGTCAGCCAAGATGCAAGACAAACTCTCAGTCTGTGACTTCCCTGACTTCAACACCTTGGTGAGTCGGGCTATCACAGTGGAGCACAAAATGAAGAGCCATCAAGAGGAGAAGAAGAGGAAGAGGGTGCTCGAGACTCGGTTGGCGGCGATTCACGGCGTGCTCGCAGCTTTTCCATCCTGCGCCGAGGGCACCTACTCCGGCCCCTTTCCGTCCAGTGGGTTTTGTTCGCCCACCTATCGTTGCTCCCCGGCCCCCACAGCCGCAGCCGGGTTTGAGTGTGGGGATGACTGCCGGTCCGGGCCCGTGCTTCAACTGCGGGCGAGCGGGTCACTTCATCCGCGACTGTCCGTTCCCGAGGCGGGGCACCAACTTTAACGCCCCACGGCCTCAAGGCGCAGTTGCACTACCTCCGCGTCCCAATGGAAGGCCTCCTCAGCGGCAAGTCACGGGCAAGTCAACTACACAAGCTACCGAGGAGATCCTGAGGGTGATCATGTGCTTCTTGGTATGTTATGCATTAATGGGCATCTTTGCTAGGGTGTTGTTTGACTCGGGGCTTCTCATTCTTTTATTCGTAAGGAGTTTGCCCTACATCATGGAATGAAGGTTAATTGTAGCCATACCTCTTTCCTCATTGAAGCACCGGGTTCGAAAGTTGTAGCTGACCAGTTAGTCCAGGGAGCCTCTGTGATGATTCAAGGGGTTCCATTCGTTGTCGACTTGCTACTCCTTGATCTTCGTGGGATGGATGTCATTCAGGCATGAATTGGCTAACCAAGCAAGCAGTCGTTCTAGGCGTGCGATCGCTCCATCTCACTCAAAGAACCAAAGGGCGACCGATTGACTTTCCTTCTCGATAAGGGCAAGGCTGCTCTATATTCCTTAAATGGTGTTGAAATTAGAGAGTTGGAGTCCATTCGGTGGTGTCTAAATACCGGATGTGTTCCCGGAGGAACTGCCAGGATGCCCTCGATAGGGATATCGAGTTCGTAGTTGACCTCCAACCCGGCTGCTCGGCCAAGCAACCGATAGAATGCCGCCAAATGAGCTGGTGAATCAAGAAACAGTTGAAGGAACCGATGGACAAGGGGTTTATTCGCCGAGCTCCTCGCCTTGGGGTTGCTCGGCTCTGTTTGTGACCAAGAAGGACGGGTCCTTCGCTTTGAGTTGACTATCGCCCTTGAACGCAGATCACCATCAAGAACAAGTACCCCTTCCTAGGATTGACATCCTTTTGATCACTTCTTTGGTGCGGGTGTTCTCCAAGATTGACTCGAGGTCAAGGTTATCATCAAATCAAGATTCGAGCGGAGGATATCCCGAAGACAGCCTTCTCCACTCGTTATGGATTGTACGAGTATACCGTCATGTCTTTTGGACTGACGAATGCACCGGCATACTTCACCTACATGATGAATTCAGTCTTCATGGAGGAACTTGACTCATTCGTAGTCATATTCATTGATGACATCCTCATATACTCAAAGAATGAGGAGGAGCATGCCGAACATCTTCGCATTGTTCTCGAGAGACTTCGGGAGCATCGCTTGTATGCGAAGTTCAGCAAATGCGAGTTCTGGCTGACCGAAGTGTCGTTTCTGGGGCATGTCCTTTCTGAGCGCGGTGTCGCTGTTGACCCGAGAAAGGTACAAGATGTCCTCCAATGGGAGCAACCCAAGACTGTCACAGAGATCCGCAGTTTTCTTGGGCTTGCGGGCTATTACCGTCGATTCATCCAGGACTTCTCCAAGATTGCCAAACCGATGACAGAGTTGCTGAAGAAGGGTTCTGAATTCAAATGGTCAGCTCGGCTGTGGCGGGCATTTCGACATTGAAACAACGGCTTACTACCGCTCTGTCCTCACACAGCCTGATATTCACAAGCCTTTCGATGTCTATTGCGATGCATCGGGCATTGGTCTTGGCTGTGTGCTGATGCAAGAAGGCCGAGTGGTCGCCTATGCATCTCGGCAGTTGAAGCGCCATGAAGAGCACTACCCGACGCATGACTTGGAACTTGCTGCGGTGGTGCATGCTCTAAAGATTTGGCGCCATTACCTATTGGGCAACAAATGCAATATTTACACAGATCACAAGAGCCTCAAGTACATTTTCACTCATCGAGTTGAATATGAGGTAACGAAGATGGCTTGAGCTCATCAAAGATTACGACCGAGGTACACTACCACCCGGGAAAGCCAATGTGGTGGCGGACGCGTTAAGTCATAAAGCACAATGCAAGCTGTCTCGATGTGCAACCTCGATGCCACTCTTTGTCTTTGAGTTTGAAGCTCGGCATCGAAATGGTTGAAGATGGGTTCTTGGCCAATCTGGAGTTGAATTCCACTTTGCTGGACCAGATCAGAGAGGCACAACAGACTGACGTGGGTGTTGCCCACATACGAGACGGCATGAGCGCCGACCAAGCTACACGCTTCCGTCTCGATGATCATGGTGTTCTGTGGTTCGGCGAGCGTCTCGTCGTTCCTAAGGACCATGAGTTAAGGAGAAAGATTCTCGATGAGGCCCACAATTCCTTACTCACGATCCATCCGGGCAGCAACAAGATGTACCAAGATCTGAAGCCGTGGTTTTGGTGGACTCGCATGAAGCGGGAGATTGCTCGCTATGTGGCAGAGTGCGATGTCTGCAAAAGGGTAAAGGCCGAGCATCTCAGGCCAGCTGGCACTCTTCAGCCCTTGCCTATTCCGAGTTGGAAGTGGGAAGATATCAGCATGGACTTCATTATCGGGCTGCCCACGACCTCTTCGAGTCACGACTCGATATGGGTTATAGTCGACCCTGTTGTGGTTCGCACATTTCTGGCGGTTCGCACCAACTATCGATCCATGAAATATGCGGAGTTGTATATATCTCGGATCTTGTGCCTGCATGGAGTGCCCAAGCGGATAGTGTCAGATCGGGGCTCACAGTTTGTTTCGCAATTCTGGAGAAGCCTACATGAGGCCTTGGGCACTAAGCTGCTTCACAGCTCAGCATATCATCCTCAAACAGACGGTCAGACCGAGAGGGTCAATCAGATTCTTGAGGATATGTTGAGAGCGTGTGTCTTGTCATATGGGAAGAAATGGGATGAATGCCTTCCATATGCAGAGTTCGCTTACAACAACAGCTATCAGACCAGTATCAGAATGTCTCCTTTTGAAGCTTTGTATGGTCGGTCGCCGAACTCCCCGAATCTGGTCTGGAGAGTGGTGAGCGACCGTTCTTTGGGCCTGACTTAGTCATGGAAGCGTAAAAGAAGGTAAAGGCTGTTCAAGATAACCCGAGGATAGCACAATCACGACAAAGAGTTATCTTGATCGTCGAGGAGACCCTCTCCTTCGACGTTGGTGATCATGTCTATCTGAAGGTATCTCCATTCCGGTCACCCGTCGATTCGAGTCGAGAGGAAGCTAGCACCTCGCTACATCGGACCTTCCGGATCTGGTGAAGCGTGGTAAAGTGGCATACAAGTTAGAGCTTCCTCCTTCACTTGCGGCAATCCACGATGTTTTCCACGTGTCGCAATTGAAGCAATGCCTCCGCACTCCATTTGAGCGATTTGATGTGGATGACCTAGAAGTTCAACCGACTTATCTTATCAAGAGCCTCCAATTCGGGTTTTGGAAGAAGCGGAACGCAAGACTCATGGAAGTCAATTAAATTCTTCAAAGTGCGGTGGAGCAACCACATCAAGATGAAGCTACGTGGGAACGAGAAGACCGTTTGAAGGTCGACTACCCGATTTCTTCCCTAGTATGTAAGTGTTGCGTCTATAGTCGTCTTATCGCATTTTTGAGTCATCTTGTGAGATTATGACTCCTTTATCCAATTTGGGTTCTATTCGTCCATTCTTCGTTTAGAATCTCGGACGAGATTCTTTTATGGGGAGGATTTGTGAGGCCCCAAATTCGATTTCGGTTTGTGCGGCTAAAATTAGCGCCAACCAAAATTTTGGCCGTAATTATTATTAACTTCCGATCGCAACGACTATCGAATCGCCACTTAGAATTTTTCAAACTTAACCAAAACATTTTGAACTAGAAACTTTCTCTAAGTCGGGGTTGAATTTTGATCCCAATCCAAAATCAAACACTAGTTTTAAATATGACTCAAAAATTGAATCGATTCAAGCAAACAAATAACTTCTCCTAGCCATATTACTAAATAAACCTTGTCATGCCCACACCCATGGGGCAAAATAGTCAAACCACCAAAGCCAATAAATATCTAGCCACATGTGTGCATTAGAGTTCATTTTTTCCCATCCTCATTTCTTCCCAAGCCAAGAAATCAGCCAGGGGCAGCTCCTCCCTAAGTCTCTCCTCCACGCCTCCTACCTCCTCCCTTGGCGCCCTTGGGCTCCTCCCTGCAGCCCTCCCTCCATTGGTGGCGCCTCCCCAAGCTCCCCAAGCAGCAGCTCCTTCCTCCCCTCCTAAGCAGCTCATCTCCTTCCTCTCCCACCTCCTTCTAGGTAATTTCTCTCCTAGGGTTTTGATGATTGGGTGTGGATGGTATAAATGAGGTAGATGTATGGATTACATGCTTTGGATTGAAGTTTCATTGGTGGATTTGAGGAAAATCAATTTAGGGTTTGGTACAATGTTCTGTCATTTTCGAGCAGGAAATTGTGCTGCTGTGTTTCGTGTTTTAGAGCTAGTTCCCAGCATTTCCTGCTTGGTCCACTGAAGAAGAAGATGTAGGCAAATGAGTTACCTTTATGTTCCAACCGGAATCACTTGATTCCATCCATCCAAACGAAAGTTATGATGATTTTGGTACCTGCTGCACTGAGATGCTGAATCTGTGAAAGCTGAAACTTGGACTGTAGTTTAAAAATAGTTAGAGGCCGAATTAGCTTTGAGTTTTTCCTGAGAAGTTGTAGGAAATTTTTGTATAGATTCCAAAACTGTCATCAATTGCTCAATTCCATTAGGTATAGCATTTTTTATGGCAAAAATGGTGCATGCTGTCCAGAAAGACTATAAATTCTGAACCCAAAAATCCACCCTCTGTTCATGGGCAAACTGGGCATTACTCAAGCAATAAATGAGAAATCGGCTAAAACTAAGTTGTAGATATATCTCTTAAGTTTCATTAGGACTTGGAATCACTCAATTTCATGTAACCATGTAGAAGTTATGCCTAAAATGGTGAAGTCGGTCTAGAAGGGCTAAAATCTGTCCAAATTTCAAAATGAAGGTTAGGATTTTGGTTGGAGTTGTGTAAAGCATATCAAAGTATTGTTTAGCTATTGATACGTAGTGTCAACGTTTTTGCTTTTCGTTTTGTTGTAGAAGGATTGCATTTTGGAATTTTGTTAAAACTTCGAATTGCATTTCCTTTACATATGCATTTCATGCATCTCATTTTGCATCCATACATCGTAGAGAACGATCCATGGCGGGTGACGTATCCGTGGGAGTTGAAGAGCCAGTGGCTACTGAAAATCCAATTGAAGCACAAGGCAAGCACCTAAGCATCATTGATCCTTATATATTCTATCTTTGTGAATGAATTGCTTAACGGGTGTTTTAAGTAGTGCATTAGGAGTTGAATTGTGGGTAGAATGTTAGAACCTATTTCTGCATATGTCATCCTTGTTAATTGTTGAATTGTCATTTGGAACCTAACATGGGTAATATTTTATGTCACGCTTAAATTGCTTAGCGGTCGGGTTCGGGCCAAGTGGTGGATGGTTCCATCACTTGTGATGTACTACATCACACTTATGAACTACATGGTTTGGAAATGGGAGTAGGTTGAAAATGTAAATGTGAATTGGAGACCGGGCGAGAGGGTTGGGACATGAGAGTGTGTAGACTCGAATGTGTAGCTCTCGCCTGTGTCGATTGAGGACCGTTCGAGTTTGACCTTTGATTGAGCAACCCTTGTTGATCACATGCCGTGATATGGGCGCGGTAAGCCACTCTTTCACCATTCCCTAGTCGATGGGGTGCAACTTCATGCGATGGTTGGGGTGGAGTTCGAGGCCTAGGTCTCCTCGGGAGGGCCAAGTTGGACTTGTGTTGCTCAGGGGAGGTTGCTAGGTGCTCGTGCCGCATGAGGGCGGTTCATCGGATAGATATGGTGGGAGGGGCGGTTGATGCGGGATTCCTGTGTGGGATTCAGTGTCGTGTGATTGATGATCCCTGCAGGTGAATAAACGATTTGAATCGCCGCGCTCGCGGATAAGAGCACGCTCTCTCATCGCTCAGTTCATCGTAGTAACAACTTAAAGCTGTAAAAGAAATGTGAGATGTTGATGAATTTGTTGTGAATGGTGGTGATACTTGTGTTACTTCATGTACTTAATTGCAAACCTTCAATGTAGTAGTAGATGCTTGTTATAACTGCTTTAAAACTTGTGAATTGAGTAGTGTAGGCGAATCTACTACAAAGTTAAGCTTTTCGCACTTATTACCTGTGGCTTATTCCATTGTTTTATCCAATGCATATTCCATTGTGAGTCGGTCATATATGGACCACGGGTAAGACTTGCAGTACCTTACGTACTCATGCTTACGCTTTGTGGTTTTTGGTGAGGGCGATGCGGGTTGTGAGTTCTGTCCTTATTGTCTCTCGGTTGTCGGGCGGGACACCGAGTAGAGGCTTAGTTCGCTGATGCAAGCGCCCGGAAGTGTTCAGTGGCAGGACACTTCCGGATGAGTCTTAATTTTATTTACCTTGGGGTTTGGATAACTTTTGTTGTATATGTATGGGTTGTGTTTGTAGCATGTGGAGGCTTTAACTTTTGATACTTGATGTGGTTGTTATATGATGGTTGATGATCGTAGATGCGTAGTTGGTCGTAGATATTTAGTTGTTATTGTTGATATATATATATATAAATATGCAATTTGTCTCTCTTGTCTGCTGGGTGGATGTCCTCTGTTCTAGAGGCATCATGCCCAATTTTTTTCGTGCTTTTGTTAGTCTTGTGGGTTTTGGTTTTTCGTCGGGTCGTCTTTGTGCCGGGTTGGGTTTTGTTTTGTTTTGCTTCCGCTTTGCATGTCTGGTTGTGGGGTTTCGAGTTCGTTGCCCCCTTTATGCAAATTGAGTTGGTATGACTTTGAGATCCGGTATGTGGGGATCCTGGGCGAGTTTTCGGATCGCATACCGGGGGAATACCGGGATCGGGTTCGAGTTATTTGGGTGTTTCGCCGTTGTCTCATTTGGGCTTGGGTGTTAGCAATGCGAGCACCATCGGTGATCCTTTGCTAACCTCCAAATCCGATGTGGCGATAGCGTATCCAACTAGCCCGAGTACGGTCTGGGCAGCTCCCGCGACATTCCTGAGTTATGGAGTAATTCACATGGCACAGGAGGGGGGCCCTGGACATGGTAACCAGTTCCACCAGTGTGGAAACCTTAGCGGATTGTACCGGGTTAAGCCAGCGCATTGTAAAGGCTTTATCATGATCTCTTCGCCGACACACCAAAGGAAGTATGTTAATTGCATGGCACCAAGAGACGATCATGTCGTGTGGGTAAAGTGCATAATCTCTGCAGAGTGTAAATCTATTCGAATAGTTGTGCTCGCGGTATTGAGCAATGCTCGGGAATTACAGTTAAGGGTTAGTTTAATTAAATGGAAAACTTGGTTGGGATGGCGGGATTGCCATATGGAAGGTTGGAACTTGATTTAGGATTGGAAACTTGGTTTACTTGAGAAATGCTGAATCTATCTATTATTGTTATTTATTTTACAGTCTTAACAATCTATTTATTGTATTTGTTCATAAACGCTGCTTTGTTGCAAAATTGCCATGATAGCCTATCCTTTGGAATAAGCCTTGCATATAGCTATGTTAGAATTGCACTCTGTGCACAACTTGTTGAGTGCTTTATGTACTCACCCTTGCCAACAACAACATCACCAGTTGAGGAGTCTGCATCAATGCTGGAGGAGAGGTTCCAGGAGGAGACGAATGTTTAGGGCGCAAGCCTTGTCAGTTGCCTGTGGTATACTGTGGGGTTATCTACGTTTTCACTCCGCTGCAGTTTAATATGTTATTCAGCCTTGTGAGGCATAGTCATGTAAGTGGACCACAAGGTCATTCAACTAGTAGTATATATCATATGTTGTCTTTCATAATGCTTTCGCTATGTATGATTGTGATATTTACTTATGTTGAGCCTGTGTGCACTAGCGTGATCCTGGACTAGAGCGGTATACACAGAGGGTCCGGATTTGCATATTCGAGTCCCGACAGAAGTGGTATCAGAGCCATACTGACTGTAGGCCTTGACCCTAGATAGTCTGGTCGTCTCTATAGGAACTTCAAAATTATTTTCTAAAGAAAAGAATTAACTTGGAAGAATAATATGTTCTTGACTTATCTTATTCTTCTATTCCTTTCCTCGTGAGAATTTCTCTCTTTCCCCTGCTGAATTTCTTTTTCTTTCCCTTGCTGGATCGAGTTAAAAACCTTATGTGAGTTATCTTAGTAGTTGACGATATACCACACCTTAGGAGAAAGCATCAAGTGCTTGCTGTCGACCTTGGAAATCATGAAGGAAGGAATCATCGAGCTCAAGGAAGGAGTAGATCTATGAAGTGTTCCAAAAGCTAGAAGATCTATGCTTCGAGTAGCCAGTTGAGACTCATGTGTGGGAGCCGCGTTTTCTTAAGATAGAAGTGTTACCCCTGTAGGCGGTATGATGGGAACGGTGGCCAGATCTTCCGACAGGTACTGGTAAGTCGATTGGTGGAGAACTAGACGTTGACGATCCGGCTTCCAATCAGAACTGATTCAAACCCTGCAATCGCTACACCACGTCTCCGTTGGTTATCAACCACGCACAAACACGGTTGACCTCGCCAAGAAGGCTTATCCCTGCATGCGAATCGAGAACACAAACAAGAACGTAGAAGATGCAATCTGAAATTGCGAATAATATTAAGCACACGAGTTGGGGTTCCACAAACCGATGAACGGCGAAGAACTGACAAAGTGTCTAGTTGTAATCTAAGCAAAACCCATCTATTCTAGCGACGGCTACTGAATATGTATGAGGAAGAGGGCAAGGGAGGTGGCGAAGGGGGTGTCCGTGAAACCCTAGGTCGTACAAGGCCTTTGGGCCCAAGTGGAGGTGGCGCAGCACCTGGCAGATTCTGTTCGTCATATTGATTTGATGATTTCCGTTGATTCAGAAGGAGTTTGGACCTAAAACCACTTCCGTTGGAAAGCTCTCGTCGTGGGCTTCTCCGTAGAGTCCAAGAACGCCTCAATTGGACTTTGTATGACCTATATATGGTTGTTTTATTGATATGCTGTCCTGGGGGCCGAACTGGACTCATGAACGAATTGAGCTTGATCTTGGACTGGGATTGGAGCATCAGAAGTTGTTGGGCCCTTGTCTTGGCTTGAGATAGAAGCATGACTTGCTGGGCCGTCATGGTCTTATCATCCTCCCCTTCTTGATTTTGAGTCGTCCTCGACTCAAGCTCATTGGTCTGCAAAAGGTTAGTAACAAGAGGCGGCAAAGAAAGCAACATATTCTTTGGTTGTTGATAGAATCGCACATTAAAAGAAGATTTCAAAATGGTACAAATATAAACTCGATGCACCATGTACTTTTGTTTATCATTATATTTGCCAATAGCATGAAAACTAACACTAGATGACCATGACAAATTAGCAGGTATAGAAAATATCTCCTCTAAACAATTGAGATCACATATGACACCAAATTCAATGTAACCCAAAGTATTAAAGGAAGACAACAGTTTAATCTCATCCTTTTCATTAGCAAGGGGAATAACATGATTATTTTCAGCACACATGTTTAGATTAGAAATAAAACTGACATGTTCATTCACTAGTTGAGGCATGGATGGGATAGCAAGTATCTCCTGTCCCTCCTTCTCTTGCGTGTTTTCCTTCTCGTTCTTGTTCTCAATGTTCTGTGAAAAGTTAGTAGCAAGTGGAAACTCGACAAGATGCTGTTCTTCCAAAGAAAATTCTTCACTTTGGCAATTATAGACACTAATTTCAGCAAGATGTTTTTCATGTTCAATTTGATTTTCAATCTCACAAGCAAGATTAAATAAACTAGAGAGAGAACTATATTCCTTATCAACAAGAATACCCTGAATTTTCATATCAAGTCCATTTAAGAATTTTATTTCCTTAGCTTCTTCAGATTCATCTAACCCACAACGCAATAACAAAGTTTCTAATTCCTCGTAATATGACTTGACAGTTTTATCACATTGTTGTAGACATTGCAATTCATAAAGTAACTTTTTAGAATGATAAGCAGGAACAAATTCATCTCTCATAAGTCGTTTCATATGTTTCCATGTTTGTGGTACTGGCTTATAAGTACAAAAATCGTTCCACCAAATTGATGCACAGAGAGTTAAAGCACTAGCAGCAACTTTAATTTTTTGTTTATTACAGAGGTTATATTGCGAAAGAATTTTATCTACCTCTATTTCCCAATCAATATAAGCATCAACACCAAATCCGTTATAAGAAGGAAGAACTAGAAAATTCTTACCTTTACCAGTAGAAGGAGATGAATTAAAGTTTGGTTGGTGCTTATGCTCTTTTTTATCAAGTGCATTCTCCCTGTTTTGAATTTTCTTGTTCATAATCTCATTCATCTCTCGAAGCATCTCTCGGGGCTCGTGTTACTGTCTTGGTCCTCCAGTACCCCTGCAATTACTAGTAGAAAACAGAAGATAGCCCAAAGTATTATCCCTATCAACTACTAGGTACTGGACAGTGGGATCACAAACTCTCACGCGTCTTACCACACCCTTACAAATGTTCTTACCAAAGCAGCAGGTGGTACAACCGGTGGCTGGTTCGTGATACCGTGAGGGCGTGAGCGAAGCGATTGCAAAGGAGAACCTGAACTGATAAGAAGTATGTGGAGCTCGGAAGGTAATATTTAGTAGCAAGGAATAAGCAATATCGAAATCAGATTAGCAAGCTGAATAAATGTCCAATGTACTCATCACAGTTGCTGGCCTAAACGTGTTCCTAGAACTAGTTCAACCTAGCAAGGGTTATATCAAAGCACATAGGACTCAATGGATGCAAGCAATTCTGATTATTTGCTTCTTTTTCCCTCTTTCTGCTTCTTTTTGCTTCTTTTCTTCTCTCTGATTTTTTTCAGTGCGGCTTTTTTTTTGCACTTGCCTTTTGTTTTCCTTTCTTTTAACTCGAAGGCAAAACAAAAATCTCACGTTTTGGAACATGAGAAAACGTTAAACAGATGACCGAAAAATTGGCAAAAACAGCACAGGTTCATTCTGGGGCTCGGAACGCAGTCTTATCTCCTGATTTTGAGCATCATGTGTAGGTATTTACCTACTCAAGTTTCAGATGCGCGTTGTCGTTCTCTTCGAAAAAAAGTACGCCCCAATCGGAGTTCGTATGCAAAAGTTATGGCTGTTTTACTGAACACTGCGCAATCTAGAATTGCCTGCGACTTCACTTCTTCCTTTCGGTTAGGGCTAATAGTGCAAAACAAGAACTATGGCAACAAAAAGGGACAACTAGAAACTAAGATCACGACCTCAAACCAGCAACAAGACGACGACGATGGACACAAACTCAACAAGCGAATCTAAAAACGAAAATTGCAAAGGCACAAGGGGTTGTAGGACAGCGGAATCGATGATGAACTTTTTGTAGGGCAATTTTTTTCTGGACTCTAGGACGATGGCAAAACAAAAGTGGGGATACAAGAATTACCTATCGGGCAACCGAAGCTCTGATACCACTTGATGGGAACGGTGGCCCGATCTTCCGACAGGTACTGGTAAGTCGATTGGTGGAGAGCTAGACGTTGACGATCCGGCTTCCAATCAGAACTGATTCGAACCCTGCAATCGCTACACCACGGCTCCGTTGGTTATCAACCACGCACAAACACGGTTGACCTTGCCAAGAAGGCTTATGCCTGCATGCGAATCGAGAACACAAGCAAGAACGTAGAAGATGCAATCTGAAATTGCGAATAATATTAAGCACACGAGTTGGGGTTGCACAAACCGATGAACGGCGAAGAACTGACAAAGTGTCTAGTTGTAATCTAAGCAAAACCCATCTATTCTAGCGACGGCTACTGAATATGTATGAGGAAGAGGGCAAGGGAGGTGGCGAAGGGGGTGTCCGTGAAACCCTAGGTCGTAACAGGCCTTTGGGCCCAAGTGGAGGTGGCGCAGCACCTGACAGATTCTGTTCATCATATTGATTTGATGATTTCCGTTGATCCATAAGGATTTTGGAGCTGAAACCACTTCCGTTGGAAAGCTCTCGTCGTGGGCTTCTCCGTAGAGTCCAAGAACGCCTCAATTGAACTTCGTATGACCTAGATATGGTTGTTTTATTGACATGCTGTCCTGGGGGCCGAACTGGACTCATGAACGAATTGAGCTTGATCTTGGGCTGGGATTGGAGCATCAGAAGTTGTTGGGCCCTTGTCTTGGCTTGAGATAGAAGCATGGCTTGCTGGGCCGTCATGGTCTTATCACGGTAGTTTTGTGTGTATAGGTTGAATTGGTTCTTCCTTGATTGCTGAGTGTGCAGTATGTGTTGCAGAGCTTTTAGGCTTATATAAGCAACCATACAAAGTTATTAATATTGTTTGCGTAAGTTATTGGGTTAAGCCTATCTCCCCTGCTTTAGGATTCCTGCTTCTTACCTATGCTATTTCCCTCTTCCCTAACCCAGTGGAGCAATCAAGCAGATGGTTCAGATTCATGGAAACAACAGAATCAGTGGAAGTGAAAATCCACCCAAGGAGAACCTCAATACTGGATTAGTTCTTCAACCATTAGTACAGATGGATATGCAGAGTTTCAGAGAGTTCTTGACTGCTCAGACTCAGTTGATGCATGTAATGATGAAGCAGATGCAGAATATGACTGACCAAGCCAAAGTCAACCAAGTGTTCCAAGTTGCTACCAATGATTTCCGTTCCTACTTAAGGTTATCAGAATTTATAAGGACTCGTCCGCCGACGTTTTCAGGAAATGAGTTACCCTCGGAAGCGGATGATTGGATCAAGACCATTGAGAGGAAGCTGCTCATTGCTTAGTGTGAAGGCGATGAGAAAGTCCTATATGCTTCTTATCAGCTGCAAGGAATTGCTGCGGAATGATGGAAGAAATTTTGTGCGATTCATGAAGCCCCGCGAAATATCACTTGGAATGAATTTGTTGTTGCTTTTCATAATCTCTTTGCCTCACCAGGAGACAGTATGGTCACGGTAAATACGGAGCAGAATACTATCCCTGCACCTTGTTCGACATCTAAGCGTTGCTCTCTGAAGTGCTGTCAACCAAACAAGTCAGAAGGTCGTGCGTGCATTCGATGTGGAGAAATAGAACATACCGCTGACGAGCATGCAATTAATTGCTCCAGCTGTGAAGGAAGTCATTCTCTTGGAGAGTGTCCTATGAGTGACATCACATGTTATCTTTGTGAAGGCCGAGATCATGGTCCAGCTCAATGTCCCTTGGATCCAATAGTTACTGCTGTAATTCAGCATCAGCAAAAGAATCTTCGAGCCGTAGTTGCTCAAGAGTCGTCAAGAAGAGGCGGAACGTCAGCTGCAAAAGTGGTGCCGCTCGAAGAGCTAAGGACACAATACCTTAATCCTGTTGGCCCTCATCAAGAAAGTAGTAATTGGCAATCACCAACAGCATGTTTCCTGTGCGATGAAGAAGGTCATTGGGCTAGGGAATGCCCTATGAAGCAACCAGTTCTGACACAACAAGAAGACAACAATGTACCTGTAGCTGCACAACAGCGAACACGGGTGTGTTACAACTGCCACAAGGAAGGCCATTATGCTAATCGATGCCCACAGAGAAGACAATCATTGTCTACGGCCATGGATGTTCCAGAAGTTACCTCAGTCAAGTTCATAACGCCAAGAGTGAGCAGTAAAGTCGCAAGAGAAGTTTGTACGGAGAATCAGTTGAAGAAGAGGCATCTGAATGAAGACACTGCCTTAGTCGACGAATGCTCAAGGAAGAGAGGTGGACCTAAGCTTTGTTACACCTACAACAAGCCTGGGCATTTTGCTAACAATTGCCCTCATAAGGAAGTGATCACACCAGTGCAAGTCAATCTCAATTCTGTTCCAGTCAAAACTTCAGCGCCAATGCCAATCGAGGAAGTTTAGATCGATGATTTTACCCTATGCAAGTGTCATATCCACATTTGTAAAGGAAAAAGTGACTAGTCATGAATCCCATGTAAATATTTTCTTGTGTAAAGAAATAAAGTAAAGATGGCTGAGATGATAGAAAGTGAAGTGTTGGAATAAAAGCATTATTGGTAAAAGAAGGGTCAGATGTTTTCTGAGTATGCACCTGTGATGGTGGTTCACATGAAAGTGATATGTGTGCAGTGATGATCAGTATGGTGGTGATCGTGAAGCTTGTCAGTTCGGAAGAATTCCAGTTACCAGAAAGTATAGCATTGCTTGATCTAACCTAGAAGTGATGGAGTTAAGTTGGAGAAAAGCTCCTAGTGAACGATATTGGATATCAGACCCGAGATGCTACTCCTGAAATGAATTGGTCATCCGGACATAAGGCTGTCCTGAAGTTTGGTCGAAGAGTTGTGTCAGCTAAAAGCCCTGGAAGCGGGAAAATGGAATTTCAAGCGACTGTAGATCTTGGTGGTCAGTTGATGATTAATAGGTTGGAATCTGTCAACTTGGAAGATGTGCCAGTTGTAAGAGAATATCCAGATGTGTTCCCGAGAACCTACTTGGTGTGCCACCAGATCGAGAGATCAAGTTTGTTAGGGAGTTAGTGCCTGGTACAACGCCAAAAGTAAAGAGACCTCATCGAATGCCTATTGATGAGCTAGTTGAGATAAAGAAGCAGATTGAAGAGTTGTTAGAAAAATGTTTCGCTAGAGCCAGTTGTCACCATAGGAAGCGCCTATTCTGTTGAAGATGGGAGCTTGAGAATGTGTATCGACCATCGAGCATTTAATGAAGTGATGATTAAAGGGTAAGTATTTGTTGCCCAGGATCGTAATTTGTTTGATCAGTTAAGAGGAGCTGGAGTTTTCTCAAAAATAGATTTTCGATCGAGATATCATCAGTTAAGAATTCGTGTAGAGAATGTTCTTAAGTCGGAGTTTCCTACGCGATATGGACAACATGAATTTACAGTTGTGACTGCTAGAATGATTAATGCCATTACAGAATTTATGAACATGATGAATGGAGTTCTATGGGAAATTTGGTCAAGCTGTTATGGTGTATAGGTGGAATGTCTTTGTTTACTTCAAGTCAAAAGGAAAGTATGCGGAACAAGTTGGGATTAGTTTTGGAAAGGTTGCTAGACCAATGGCTGTATGCTAAGTTTAGCAAATGTGACTTTTGGAAGGAGAATGTTGAATTTCTTGCCATGAGATGACTGCTAAAGGAGTTACCGTGGATCCAACCACAAGCGATGTTACGTGGGAGCAACCGAGACCGCTTAGGCAAATAGGAGAAGAAGTTTGCATGGACGCCGTAGTGCGAAAAGAGTTTTTTGTGATTGAGGAAACGTTTGACGATAGCACCTGTCTTAGTGTTGCCAGATGTGCAAACGCAGTTTTGATATATACTATGATGCCTCAAGACAAAATCTTGGATGTGTGTTAATGCAGAAAGGCAAAGTTGTTGCCTATGCGTCAGGACAGTTGAGGCCACATGAAGAGAACTATGCTACGCATGAATTGGAAATTGCTACCGTAGTGCATGCTTTGAAGTTATTGCGTCATTATATTGTTGTAGATATGTATAGACCATAAGAGTTTGAAGTGCAGACCTTAATATGGAACGAAGAGGATGGTTGGAGTTGATTAAGTATTATAAGGCTGGGATCTGTTATCATTCTGGTAAGGCTAATGTGGTGTCCGACGTCGTAAGTTGTAAAGGCCATAGTGCTAGTACACCGATATCAAGTGATCAATCGAAATTGTGCAAGGAGTTTCAAAAGTTGAAATTAGAAGTGGTTTCCCAAGGATTTATAGCTTCTTTGGAAGTTAAGCCAATGCTTGAAGATCAGATCAAAGTGAGTCAAGAGATGAAGGCTTAGCTGAGGATTTTATCGTGGATGACCAAGGAACCACGCGGTTTAAAGGTCGAAGCTATGTATCGAATAAGAGCCTAAGCAGTTGATTTTGGAAGAAGCTCATGATTCTAAGTATTCAATTCATCCAGAAAAGTGCTAAGATATATCCAGGTCTTAAGGAAAGGTTTTGGTAGCCTAAGAGGAAGCGTGAAGTCGCTGAAAATATCGCTTTGTGTGGTGTATGTTAGAGAATGAAAACAGTGCATCAGAGATCAGCAAGTTTGTTACAGCCGATGCAGAGTTCTGAGTGGAAGTAAGAGGCAAATCAGTAATAAGATACCTAGCGTTGAGAATGGTCGAGAATCCAGAAGGGATATGGTTCCGTTCGGGCCATCGTTGACCGTTTGGGCCGAAGTTGCTCATTTCACACCATTAAGACTACCTATTCAGGAGATCAGTTGGTAGGACCATTTATAATTGTCTGTTTGCATGGTATGTCTAAGAAGATTGTGTCAGATTTAGGTACCCAATTTACCTCGAGATTTTGGAATAAGCTGCATGAAGCATTGGGAACTCGTTTGAATTTCAGTACATCGTATCATCCATGAGCATGGATGGTCGAATGAGGGAGTTAATCAGATTCTTGAGGATATGCTGAGAGCTTATGCTTTAGCCTATGCTATTTTGTGGGATAAGTTTTGCCGTATGCAGGATTTAGCTATAACAACAGTTACCAGGCTAGTTTGCAAATGTCACCATTTGAGGTTTTATATGGACGTACCTATCGTACTCCGTTGAATTGGAATAAGACAGGAGATCGTATGGTATTTGGACCTGATATTCTCAAGGAAGCCGAAGAGCGAGTTGCGATGATTAGTGAGAGGTTGAAAGTAGCTCAGTCAAGGAAGAAGAGCTATGCTGACAACCGTCGTCATGATTTGAGGTTCGAGCCAGATAATTTTTTTGTATCTCAGAGTTCGCCCTCTTAAAGGTGTCGAAAGGTTTCACGCTAAGGGGAAGCTTGCGTCAAGATATGTTGGTTCGTTCAAGATTTTGAGCCGTCAAGGAGAGGTTGCTTATCAGATGGAGTTGCAGTAGTCAATGGCAGGAGTGCATGATGTGTTATATGTGTCACAGTTTAAGAAATATCTCAGAGTGCCAGCAGAGCAGATGCCATTAGAAGCAATTGAACTGCAGGAGGATTTGATCTATAAGGAGTAGTCGCTCAGAATTTTGGATATTATGAACGCAAGACCAGGAACAAGTCTATCCACTTTTGCAGAGTTCAGTGGAGCAATCATTCTGAAGGTGAAGCAACTTGGGAGCGTGAAGAGGATTTGAAGTCAGAATTTCCAAACCTATTATTTAGTTAGCCCTGAGTCTCAGGGTCGAGATTCTGTTAAGGGGGGGGAGGTTTGGAACATCCCAAAATTTGCTTTAATATCATTTTATTGGTTATTTGTCCATTTTATGTTTTTCTGGAATTTATTGGATTTGTCTGGATTTATTTGAATTAATTTTAAATTAAGTATATTGGTCTTTTATCAAAAACTATTTAAATTTATGCAAAGTTAAAATAAAGTTTTGCCAAAAATATTTTATCTGAGTTCAAAATGCCTTAAAGTATTTTTGAGATTTTTCTGGGATTTTTCCTGATAATTTTAATGCCTGAAACAAGTTAAATGATTTTCTGTAATTATTTTAAATAAAAAATCCTCACCTCGCGCCGCCCGTTTGCTGCAATCCCGGAGCCCCGAACCGCCGTCGTCTGCGCGTAGAAGCTCGCCGGAGTTAGGTCGTCCCGTCGACTCGGTTTTGCTTTCGCCGCCGTCGCCTGAGGCCGAACCAGCTCGAATCCGAGACCTCTGAGCTGCGCCGCGTCGAGCTAGGTTAGTTTTGCCGTCGTTTGGTCACAGGAGCACCGCGCTGCCGCCTTCGTCTCTAGCACTGGTGAGCGACCGTCGCCGCAGCGCCATTGTCAAGCTTCGATCGCCGTCAGCCGTTGGATCTGCGTTGGACGCTTCAGATCGTGACACGTTGGTAAGCAACTCAGGTATCGTTAGCCGTTGGATCCAAATCGGGCGATCGAGGCGTAGCCACCTGTTTCTCAGTCTGTAGCCGTTCGATCAGATCTGTACGCGTCAGATCGCACCGGCGCCGCGACCAATCGCGTGCCGCCGCGTGTCAGGCGCGGAGTCAGAGGCGCCGTGAGCCGTGTCCACCGTGAGCCAGCGTGGGTGGGTGGACTCAGTCCATGCACCGAGACGCGTGGTAGAGCCTGATTGGCCGGCTCGGTGATGATGTCACCCTGACGTCATGCTGACGTAGTAATCAGTTTTTCAGTATAAAAATAATTCGGTTAATTCCGATTTTCCAATTTCTGTATTTTCAGTATTTATTCAAACTTCAAAAGGCTATAACTTTTGCATTTTAACTCGGATTTGAGTGATTCAAATTTCTAAAAATTTGTAAAATTGAGATCTATTTAATGGTGAATTTTATTTGATTTTTATAGTTCATGTTATCTCTGTTTTGGTATTTATTTGCTTTTCTCCTTCGGTATGCGTAGACATTGATTTGTGCAACGCTTCGAAGGAAGATCCATCAACCCAAGAGCAAATTCCAGAGCAAGATCAGAACCTATCCTAGGCAAGTTGTGCTTTGATCATGTTGAACCCATGTTTATACAAATGCTATATTGTTTTACTCTCTTGCATAGTATTTCAAGTATAAAGTTGTTTTCAATTAAATTGGGATTTAGCTGTTATACCAGATTGATCTATACCATACCTTGTCATTTGTATGCCATGATCTATTGTCACCCTAGATTGGATCACTATAGTTGGTTGATATTGAAATCAACATGGGATGGTTAGATCGTCATAGTTGCTTAGCCGTGCCACGACATCATATGTACATGAATCATCAATGATTAATCTTGACTAATGCAATATGGAACAATGATGTGAACTTGTGCGTCATGTGAAGTCGTACAATGAGATTGAGTTGTAGTGGCGAGTCATGTCACGCAACGATGTTGAATTGTTGATGGCACGTGGTGCTTGGTAATCAACTTGGGTGATAATCACTTAGATTGGGGCAAGTGACAAGGAGCGAGTATGCCAAGGTGGACCCAATGGGCAGAGGGTATGTGGATGTCTTGCCTTGATCACTCTAAGGACTTAACCTTGCAAGCCTTTGACCTGAGTCAATCATGCAACCACATGTCTGGTATGGGCCAACCTAGCTGATTAATTTGCAATGTCTTAACTTTGGTACTATCTTGGTCGGTGTGAGTTCCCGAGTTATGGAGTAATTCACATGGCGCAGGAGGGGGGCCCTGGACATGGTAACCAGTTCCACCAGTGTGGAAACCTTAGCGGGTGGTACCGGGTTAAGCCAGCGCATTGTAAAGGCTTTGTCATGATCTCTTCGTCGACACACCAAAGGAAGTGTGTTAATTGCATGGCACCAAGAGACGATCATGTCGTGTGGGTAAAGTGCATAATCTCTGCAGAGTGTAAATCTATTCGAATAGTTGTGCTCGCGGTATTGAGCAATGCTCGGGAATTACAGTTAAGGGTTAGTTTAATTAAATGGAAAACTTGGTTGGGATGGCGGGATTGCCATATGGAAGGTTGGAACTTGATTTAGGATTGGAAACTTGGTTTACTTGAGAAATGCTGAATCTATCTATTATTGTTATTTATTTTACAGTCTTTACAATCTATTTATTGTATTTGTTCATAAACGCTGCTTTGTTGCAAAATTGCCATGATAGCCTATCCTTTGGAATAAGCCTTGCATATAGCTATGTTAGAATTGCACTCTGTGCACAACTTGTTGGGTGCTTTATGTACTCACCCTTGCCAACAACAACATCACCAGTTGAGGAGTTTGCATCAATGCTGGAGGAGAGGTTCCAGGAGGAGACGAATGTTTAGGGCGCAAGCCATGTCAGTTGCCTGTGGTATACTGTGGGGTTATCTACGTTTTCACTCCGCTGCAGTTTAATATGTTGTTCAGCCTTGTGAGGCATAGTCATGTAAGTGGACCACAAGGTCATTCAACTAGTAGTATATATCATATGTTGTCTTTCATAATGCTTTCGCTATGTATGATTGTGATATTTACTTATGTTGAGCCTGTGTGCACTAGCGTGATCCTGGACTAGAGCGGTATATACAGAGCGTCCGGATTTGCATATTCGGGTCCCGAGTTATTTTTGAGGTGGCTACAATTGAGAGGCGATCTAGTGAAAAGAGACCCTGGATTTGGAAGTGTGATTGTAGATCCTTTTGTTCTAGGATATTTAAGGTTAGTAATTGGTCGTAATTTCCATTATATTCGAGATCTAGCTTGGTAAAGAGGGTAATGAAGATTGTTTCTAGATCTAGCTTAGTGTAGATCCATTTGTTCTTTGTGATCTAAAGTAGTAATTGGTTCTATTGGTATTATATTCAAGATGTACCTAGTTACTTAAAGAGAGAATTGAAGATGGCCGGTAAGGTGATCTAGGTTAATAATTGGTTCTAATTGCATTATATTCAAGATATATCTAGCTTGGTAAAGAGGGAATTGAAGATGGTTTTGATCTAGCTTTTTGTAGATCCATTTGTTCTTTTTGTTCTAAAGTTGTAATTGGATGTAATTGCATTATACACAAGATGTAGCTAGCTATGTAAAGAGAGAACTGAAGATGCTGAGTTTAAATGTAGCTTATATATGTATATATATCCATTTGTTATTTGTGATCTAAGGAGCTATATAGGTTAATTGGCAAGTTTAAGTGTAGCTTATATGTAGAATATTGTAGATCCATTTGTTCTTTAGATCTAGCATGGTTATGATTCAGGGTGAGGTTTTAGCTAGTTAATATGTGCTCTAGTTTAACAATATGTGCATGTGCACTCCTAGTGTACTTAATTCATTATTTAACACTTATTTTTATATATGTAGTGTAGATGGACCAAAGCTGGATGTACGCTGAGAACTGTGCGAGCGCCGAGTACATTAATGGCACCTTCACTTTTAGAAGAGCTGCAGAGGAGGATATGTTGAACAAGGGGATGGAATTTATTCCTTGTCCATGCATATCGACTATGAGAATCTGAGGATGTTTCGAAATTCAACGCAGATCGAAGCACACTTGATTCTAAGGGGTTTCAAAAGGGGGTATATATGTTGGACCAGTCACGGTGAAGAGTAGATTTTATAGGAAGCAAGTTGTATTAACATCGTCGACAAAGTCAACGATACACCGAATGATATCGACTGTGCTTTCGATTAGGATAGGTTTCACGATAACAATCTGGATCAGATGCTACGCGATGCAGAAGGGAGCCGTGATGAGCGGGAGTATGTAAAATTCCGGTGCTTGATGGACAACTCGGAGAAACCTTTCTTCCCGGGTTGCAAGTCCAAATACACAAGTTTGTCATTTGTTCTTGAACTGCTGAAATTGAAGGCAAGCAACGGTTGGTCCGACAAGTGTTTCACAGCGCTGTTAGGTCTACAAGCGGACATGCTTCAAGAGGGAAATGAGTTGCCGACAACCACCTACAAAGTCAAAAAAGGTTCTTTGTCCCTTGGGAATGGAAGTAGAAAGAATACACACATGTCCGAACGACTGTATCCTCTACCGCAAAGAGTACGCAAACTCTATTGAAGTACTTAGCCAACTCTACCTATTTTTTTTATTTGTGGTATTTTTAATTGGATCCACTAATGATGCATTCGTGATAAGGCTAGTATTGATATGAACATGGCTCCTAACAACGAACTTTGGTGTTTTTCATTGCCTACATGATTGTATTTCCTATTGTGTGCATTGTGGAATATTTTGGTTGGATGTATTTTCTGTTGTGTGCTGACTTTTCCACTTCTTACCCAACTTTTGAATGCTCGATGATGTAATTAGGGTCTCTAGAAGTTGATTTAAACAATTTCAGTAGCAAATAAGGCCTTGAACTATGAGATCCATGCTCATATGATAATCATTACATATCTTGAATATAAAGAGACAATATCAATGGTATTCAATACATGCAATTTTGGATCTGCAAGAATATGAACTTTAATAATCTTTTAGTCAATAATAGCTTTTAAATTTAGTGGTCTTGGGGACCTTGCAGGTGAAGGGGCCAGCCAATTGTATTGTCTTAGGGACCTTGCACGTGAAGGGGCCAGACAATTTAATTTTCTTGGGGACCTTCTCACAGTTCATAGCATCATTTAGGAAGGTAAGGGTTCAAGGCCTTATTTGCTTAGTTAATTGTTTAAGTTCAATTGTGACTATGTCGAGAGCACTCTTCTCTTTCCTTATTTTTAACAATACTCTTAAATTTAATTTCTTTCCTCTTCTACAACCGTTTGTGAATTGTTCATTTACCATCTTGCCTGATCTTTGAAGATCTAACACAACCTAGTTCAAAAGAAGATGGCGTCCCCTCATTCCTCGTCGTCGAATGGATCTGATGAGCCGAACGTAGGAAAATCGAGGCGCAGTCCAGGAGAGCTTAGTAAAAGGCCCAGAGTCGATATACCATCACAACGATCCATCTGCAGGATGGGGCCCCTACCGCACCTCCTAAGGTAGCGGCAAAAAACCTGGAGCTATCCAAAGGCTTGGTAAAGATATCGGCTAACTGAAGGTCACTCTCTACGAACTAAAGCGCGATATCTCCCTCCTCCACATGGTCTCTAAGTGATATCTAATATCAATGTGCTTGGTCCGGGATTGTTGCACTGGGTTTTTAGCAATGCAAATAGCTGAAGTGTTGTCACAGAAAAGTAGCACACTCTCTATCTCTAACTCATAGTCCCGTAAGGTCGATCTCATCCAGAGCACTGCTACAAAGAATCGGCTGCAAACAACATACTCGACCTCGGTGGTGGTATGCAATCCTGCATCGCTTCCTAGATGACCAAGAAACAAGAGAAGTGCCAATGAATTGGCAAGTGCCAGAAGTGCTCTTCCTATCTATCCTACAGCCAACAAATTCGGCACCGAAAAAGGCTCTAAGAGATAGAAAAGAAGAAGAAGAGTACCAAATACCATAATCAGTGGTAGCACGAAGGTACCTGAAGATGCGCTTGATCGCCTGGTGGTGAGAGGCGCGAGGAGAAGCTTGAAATCGAGCGCACACACACAGCGAAATGTATGTCCGGCCTTGAAGCAGTGAGATATAGGAGAGAGCCAATCATGCTCCGGAACTCCTTCTGATCAGCAGGCTCACCATCCAAAGTAGGAATTCTTGAACTCCGTGCCATTATCACTGCGTATAGCTCGTAATGCACTTGGGAGCTCAATAGATAACCTACTGACTAAACCCCTGAAGTGAGAAAAAGTCTCATCCTTCGAGACCATGAAAAACACCCAATAATACCTCGAAAAAACATCAACAATGGCAAGAACATACTACTTCCCACCACTGACTGCACTCTAGTTGGACCAACAGTGTCCATATGTAAAAGCTGTCCTGGTGCATCAGTCATCACTACGGTGACTGGAGGATGAGAAGCAGTAACCATCTTGCCATGTCGGTAAGGAGAGCAAACTAAGTCTTTGATCATCTTGAGTTTGGGCAAACCCCGAATGAGATCGTGGCTGCTAACTCGGGTCAAATGATCAAAACCAATGTGACCAAGTCTCCTATGCCAGAAGGAGAGATCACGGGACTCAGAAGCAATCAAACATCGAAGAGAGTCTCCAGAAGAAGCAGAAAAATCAGCACGAAAGACTCTCCCAAATCTAGAAATCCAAGAACTAACCCTCCCGATGAATCAAGGATTCTACAGGCATTACTCTTGAAGCTTACCTCGAAAGAGTCATCGATAAGCTGAGAAACAGAGAGCAGATTGTATTGCAGCTTACTTACTAAGGCAACATCTTTAAGAATGAAATTTTGGTTAATGCAGATGGTACCTTTAGCAATGACTCTACCTGAAGAAGCATCCCCAAATATGATCAACTCATCACCCGGGGCTCGGACTAGGGAAGAGAACCATCGAGAATCTCCGGTCATATGACGAGAACAACCAGAGTCGACAATCCAAACATCTCTCTTCCCCATCCGACGAACCTGATCAAGACATAAGAGAGAAATATGACACAGTACTGGGATAGAGTGAAGACTTGGGAACCCAATACTGAACCACACGACGCCTCAGTACCGACCACGTAAGAAGACGGACTCGAGTGTCTCTCTGCTGCTTAACCTTAACATGATCAGAGCAACTCTAGTAGATGATCTAAGAGCCGAATCAGGTTAGCCCGCCGTGGTGCAAAAGCTAGACCATCTCAGTGAGGCTTCCTAAATCTCCTACCAGAAAACACCTCACGTCGCTGATATCTTCCTCGATGGGAAAAATGAGGAATATGAAAAGGACGGCGGAAAGATTGACTACGAACAGCTCCAAGACTAAAACTCGAAGAACTAGTATGAAAACCGAGTCCTGGACGCAGTCCAAAAACAGGCGACTCTCTAACCTATCTAGAAGCAGTGTGCACCTTAGGAGCACTCATAGTCTGGGGATGACCCTGAATACCCCTAAGAGCAGCAACATGCTCACGCTGAGTGATCTTGGCGCGCCTGAAGCAGAAATCTACTAGGTGACCATCCTTTTTACAGAAGGTGCATGTGTACTTCACCTTGCTAGAGATGAATAACAGAGTAACACCCTTCCGGTCGGAAGTCCTATGAACAACCCAAGAGACCTAAACACGGTGGTGCTCACTCGGGAGCAACCACAATCTCACCACTCTTGGAGCCGCGACAATGGTGGGAGGATGCGCCAGCGTGCTCCAAGGGATCAAATCCTAGACCTTGATTGAATCTACTAATCTTGGATTGGTCTAGAATAAGATTGAGCTTCTTCTTGCCTCCAACAAACTTCTCGAGAGTACTCATAAGATACTGGCAATCTCGAAAGAAAGAAGCACAAGAAGAACAGGGGGAAGTAGAGGAAGAAGAAGAACCAGAAAGAGAAGATCTCTCAAAGACGTGCTTTTGTTCCCTAGCACGGCTGCCTCAATCTTGAGGGCCTCACAAGAAACGCAAGGAGCATCTCTAATCCTAAGGGTTTGGTCTTTTAACTTCTTCCTAAGCTCGACATGGATTTGATCCACATCATCTTTAACCCCAACACACAGCAGGCAACCAGTTTTTGACTTAACTAGTAAGTCCTTAGAAAGTTGATCACATTTGACATTCAAAGCATCATTGTCAAGTTTTAGTTGCCTACAACCCTCACATGAGTTGACTGGGTCCTTAGAAGCATGCAATTCAAGTTCATCATTTCTAGCAGAAAGCTTTCTAAGGTGTTCGCTCATGGCATCAATTTCGGCAAGCAATTTACGGCAATTAGCACAAGAAGGAGTAGAGTGAGCATGAAGAAAACTAGCATATAGTGGAATAGCATCAACAGAATTATCGCTAGCATTCTTCAACTTAAGACTATCTAATTCAGCCAACACACTATCATGCATAGTCCTTAAGTTCTCCAACTCCACAAGAATAGCATCACACAAAGAGCAATCATCAGTGACTCGACAGAAGAAGATCTAAGAGAAGCTAACTCACGAGTCAAGGTACCTACTTCCTTCTCAAGCTTCAGACACCTAGCTCTAGCTCTAGCATGAAATTTTCCTAGTTTACGTAAAGCTTCATTGATTTGGTCATAGGAGGTACCTCGTCCGAGTCGCTGTAGAGCTCGGAGTCGCTGATGCCATTGGCGTCGGCCATGAAGCACATGCCGGAGAAGTCGTCGCCGCCCTTCTTCTCTTGCGGTTCATCCTCGCCCTCGTCGCTCCATGTCTCCGTGTCGGAGAGGTTGATGTCGTCAAGCGCGGCGAGGATGCGGTGGAAGAGCTTCTTGTTCTTGGAGAAGTTGCGGTACTTCTTCTCACGCATCGGCTCACGAACTGGAGGCTTCTTGTTGCGGTTCTTGTCGATGTAGTCGTTCTTTGCCGAACCGCCGACATCGTTCTTAGCCTTCTCCAGTTTGGGGCAGTTTGCTCGAATGTGGTTGGGGCCACCACACTCGAAACAGGTGATCATCCCACCTCTCTTCCTCTCTCTCACTCTCTTGTATGCATATGAAAATTTGCGAGCAAGAAGAGCAAGCTCATTTTCTAGAAATTTTTCCAGTTGGTCATCGCTAGCTCGCAAAGGGCGGAGAGAGAAAAACCAATGAAGAATCGAAAGAGAGGATCCAATGGGATCGGTGACCAAAGCCATCGACTGAGACTTCGTCTTCCGTGAGACGACGTCGATCTCATGAGTCTTGAGGCGGAATAAAGCCCGCCAAGAGTCAAGATCGACAGTCGCTGGTGTCCTTGATGGTGGTCACCTTCATCTCCCAAACGCGCAAATCGAAAGTGCGGTCAAGAAATGTCGAGCATTATCCGAGTCGAGGTATATACAACCAACCGCTCAAGATCGCCAAGATCTTGGTAGAACGACGAAGCACTCATCAAGACTCTCAAAGACATGTTGTTCAAACTTGTTGAACTCACGCTTGAACTGGTCTCGCTCACGGTCTTGATTTGAGTAGTGCCCTCATGGTAAGCATCGAGGGTCACCCAAATATCGTGAGCGGAACGAAGGTGAGAAATCCTATCATACTCACTGCGGCTAAGACCCTGTATGAGGATGTTCCTTGCCTTAGTGTTCGCCTCAACATCAGCCATATTTCCGGCCGTGACGTTTTCATCAGCAGGAACCTCATACGGGAGTTTCACCTTCTGCCATATCAGGAAGCCCTGGGCAGTGATGTATGACTCCATCCACGATTTCCAAAATGAAAAATCAACTCCAGCAAAAATGGGAGGCTTGGTGGAATACTTGTCCATCGCCATGGCTCTTGAGACCGGTCAAGATCTATGGAAGAGCAAAACCGGCTCTGATACCAATTGAAAGATCGAAATGGCGATCAGAGGGGGGGTGAATGATCCCAAATAAAATTTCCCCACTCAAAGTACTCCAAACACTCTTGCAATAAAAATCTAAAGCACCCGAAGATTTTCGTTCAAACTGGTGCTTCTCAGATTCACACACCCTGCAAAATCCAGAATAATTAGACAACTATGTGTACCCCTAGCTTGCATGGATAAAAACCATGAATCATGTGAGGGGGTTTTTAATCACAATCCTGGTTGTCAAGTGTCCAAACAAAAGAGGAATCAATTCAAAAGACTTCTTTTCTAAAAGAGATAAAGCTAAAACACCAAAGTCTCTTTTCAGAAAAGTTAAAGCAGATTTTCAAAAATTGTCCTCAGTTGGAACAGGTGGTTGGTGAGTTTCTACTGCTCTAAAATTTTTGAGAATTTGTTTCCCTGTGACTAGTTGAGTCATGAAACACTCCACCAAAAATCACCTCATAAATCTTTGTATAATAAGAATTAAAAATCAAGCAATAAGGACATTCAGGAACTTTGACCAGAAAGTTTGAGGCTCGGTTTTCACTTCATAGCTCTCAAACGGTGCAACCAGTGGACTCAAGAAATGTTATACAGATGGATATATGAGTCCTACACCTTCTCCAACAATAATTACTCAAAATGAGTTCTCTATATTTTTATACAAATCAAACACTGACTGCTGTGCGAAGAACAAGTTCTGGACAGATTTGCAATTTGATAAAAAAACTTGATCTCTAGTCTATCCAAGGGTGTAAGAAAGATGTAGAACCAAATGAACACCCTCAAGACATCCTAGAAGAACAACATTTAGAAGGAGGGGAGGCAAATCCAAATTGCATAAATGTAAATTGCAAGAATGTAAGTGCTGAATTTAATTGCAGAATTTAAGTGCATAATGTAAATTGCGTAATTTAAATGCGTAATGTAAATGCACAAAGAAAAGAAATGATTTGAGGAAACATTTAATTTCTAGAAGGAGAGGTTACAAAGCCTCACATTCATGTGGGCAAAGCTCAAAGGAGCATCAAAAACCTCAAAACCTTCAAGGGGGGAAGGCTACCCCTCCACCCCCATTTATACAACTCTTGGGCCACCTACCACCCTTGGATGAGCCTCTAAACCCTAGAGCATCCATCAAGGGCTAGGATTAATCCACTCAACCAGCCATGAAAGGGTTCACCCAAAACCCACCACACAAATGGGTTTTCTTGCATGGTTTTCAAAGCATACTAACTAGACCCGCTATCCTATCAACTATACCGCAATCCGACGGCCCTCATCAATCCGAGCAGCATCTAGCTAGCATCACATCCATTACTTGTCTTTATGGCTTGCATGGACTCTGTCTCCGATCATCTTCCGGCGATCCCCGACCGTCTGGACCTCCGACGCTCCTCGCCTAGTCCCGGCCATCCTTCGCCTCACCATGACCTAGCACCGTCGTCCTGCAACCATCAAAAATAAGGAAACTCCTCACATAGCAATGCCCACAATGAAATGCAATGAACCATCCAACTCATCACTACCGCGCCCATACGGTCGGTACTGCCACCCCTAGCAGAGACAACTCAAATTGATTCATTTTGAAAATCAATCCAAATCAAACTCAAACTTGAGCACACCTTGCTCAAATAAAGACAAATACTCATCACAAACATGGATGGACCTCCACATGGTCCTTCACTGCATATCGTGAATATAAAGAGACAATATCAATGGTATTCAATACATGCAATTTTGGATCTGCAAGAATATGAACTTTAATAATCTTTTAGTCAATAATAGCTTTTAAATTTAGTGGTCTTGGGGACCTTGCAGGTGAAGGGGCTAGCCAATTGTATTGTCTTAGGGACCTTGCACGTGAAGGGGCCAGACAATTTAATTTTCTTGGGGACCTTCTCACAGTTCATAGCATCATTTAGGAAGGTAAGGGTTCAAGGCCTTATTTGCTTAGTTAATTGTTTAAGTTCAATTGTGACTATATTGAGAGCACTCTTCTCTTTCCTTATTTTGAACAATACTCTTAAATTTAATTTCTTTCCTCTTCTACAACCGTTTGTGAATTGTTCATTTACCATCTTGCCTGATCTTTGAAGATCTCACACAACCTAGTTCAAAAGAAGATGGCGTACCCTCATTCCTCGTCGCTGAATGGATCTGATGATCTGAACGTAGGAAAATCGTGGCGCGGTCCAGGAGAGCTTAGTAAAAGGCCCAGAGCCGATATACCATCACAACGATCCATCTGCAGGATGGGGCCCCTACCGCACCTCCTAAGGCAGCGGCAACATTTCGGACATTGTGTGGGATCGTTGGATGGGAAAGGGTCCCCATCACCTATCCTTCTGACAGATGAGGAGAGCGACAACCTGGTGACAGAAATTTTCGCATCATTTGAGCTCCCAGAAGACGCCACACACGCATTGCAACGATATGCATTGCTAGTGGTGGAAAAGGTGTGGAAGAACTTCAAGAGCATCCTTATCACTAATTACGTGAAAAAGGAAATGAATTCATTCCAGAAGTACGGGTTCATCACTGAAGACATCTGAGAATGATTTGTTGAGATGAAGACGATCGAAGAATTCATTTGTCAAAGTGCAGCGTACAAAATTGTCCAGGTAAAAAACAACCACCCGCATAGACTCGGCTCCACTAGGTACGTGGGTAAGGTCGCGCAATGGAGGAGGAAGGACGACGAGGCAATCCAGAAGGAGGAGGCGCTGCCATTTGCCTCGATCTTGAACCCGCGCACCCGAAACTGGGTAAGAGCAATGTAACGTCCCACGTCTTAGGGCGGCGTGTCTTTTGCCAACCCCGTAGACGAGGAAGTGTCCCAACGCTTGGTAAGATATCGAACTACATAGTTTGTAGGAAGACCATATATACCTTTATATGTGAAATAACATGTTGGGGTCTTGGATGCAGGTAGCGTTAAGCACCGAATCTTCCCAGGGCTCTTTCACTTCAGACAGAGAGAAAGATATACTCTCCACGGCCTTGGGAAACAAGGAGCACCCGAGTCTTACGCGAGGCATAGGTGTTTTTCGTTCCCTAGAAAATGGGATTCCCACAAGACTCCGACACGTACCAGAGTAGGAAGAGTATGAAAGCCAAGCGCGAGGAACAACTAGTAGCCCTCATTGAGGAAAGGCTGAGAGCGCAGTTCGATAATCAGTTAAGAAGTCTTAAGGAAAAGATGGAGCAAAGAGTGGCTACGGAGAGGCATACACGGAACATGAAGGCCCTAGAAGCACAGACGCAATTCAACCCAACTAACCATCAGAGTAGTTGAGCGTTCGCCCTTGAGATGGACGTGGACGACGCCAGATTTCCTACCAACGACACCGGGGTAATATACATGTCTGCAATCCTCCTTAGATAGACCTGTTGGACTTGTTAGCTAATTTTGTACCCTTGTGTAGGTGGCAACGCCGTGCAATCTCCAATTGAGGCTTGCCAACGGCTCCGTTCTCCTGCAAGCTGCTTGGGGGCGTGCGTATCCATCTGGTCTAGGGTCAATGGTGCACGATCGCGCGGTAGATCCAGGCTACGCGAAGGTCTAGGTCGATGGTGTACATGAAATTTGCAAGATCATCACGCTGGAGATGCCCCCAAACAATGAGATTGGCATACTAGGGGATGCCATTGGCACATTCATCCAGTGGCCCAAGACGGACATCTCCTTCAACGACCGTCCTACAGCACTGAAGCTACCAGCAATACCAGAGCCACTTGATGCGCCAGAGCTACCAGTACTACTAGAGCCACGTGTTGCACCGAAGGAGGCCACCAATCAGCTACCGTGCCCCATCAGGCACAGACCGTTACGGTAGTTCGGGCCCAGTCATCTCCCGTGAAGACAACATTTGCTAGATGGCGAGGAGGCGACAATGGCAAATCGAAGGGGACCACGTCAGCCCATTACTTTTTGTTTGTCCTGTTGGTGCGGCAATTCAAGCTGGGACAGCCGTTCATACCGAAAGAGCGCCAAGAGACGCTTACATTAGCCTGCATTAGATTGCAAGTTTGGAGCATGGATCAAGCCAACAAGCTGGTGACACAATGGACAACGAGTATCTCGATCATCTTCAAGGAGGAGCATTTCTTACACCAATTTTTGAATGGCTTCTTCGTGGTCGGCTTCAATGACTTATTCGATCTCTACAACATCAATGCCCTCGATGTCTCACTCATGAGATACTGGACATTGTATGTGTGTGCAATCACGGTCTACATTCGTGTCGTACTGATAAATGTCATATATATATGATCCTTGATTTTGTATATGTAGATACATGATCATGGAAGCAAAAATAAGGGAAAAACTGGTGCGTTTCCTCGACCCACACATGGTGTCCAAGCAAACCATGAATGAAAATTTACAAGTCATCCACGAGTATGTGGAAAAAGTATTGCTGGCTCAACGGGATAAAAAATTCATACTTTTACCCCACAATCCACGGTAAGTGCTTCGTCTAGTTGCTATACTTTTTGATTTGTACTTTATACGCAGCTCGAAGTTAGGTTGAATGACCATAGTGACATAACTGTATAGGTTTCACTGGGTTCTACTCGTAATTATACCAAGACAGAACCAGGTAATTTACCTTGATTCCAAAACGGGCGGCACCCACGACTTGGCACCTATCGCAAATTTACTCGATGTGTCATTCATTGTCTACAAAGCTCGTGGGGGCCACACAGAAAATACTCATCAAAGCTGAAGCACGTTAATAAGTTTCTGGTATGCGCTAGTATGCAATAATCCTTGACATTCCATAATAATACCTCCGGAACTAACCTATTATATTTTGGCAGTGCCACCAGCAGCCAATGGCCACTGACCTATGTAGATTCTACGTTTGCCACAACATGAAACTCCTCATTGGTGCACAGAAGACCAATGCTATAGAGGTTTATCAATTTTGCAACAATTGTTTTCACTTATCAATTTATGTACACGCAAGACTTTACACTTCCTATCGACAGACTTGGAAATGCGTTGAATCTGCGTTGAAACAAGCTGACCAGCTAGGAATTCGAGGACAACTCTGTGCCTTCTTGATGCGTGAGGTCGTAAATCCAAAAGGCGAATGCCACTCAAGCCTCACCTGATGCTTTGTGAAATTGTTAGTTACCATTTGAATTAATTTGTGAACCTTATGCTGTGAATTTGTGAGTTGTAGTTCTGAATTCAATTGGTTAATATTATCTGAGTTGATTTCTGAAATGGATGCGTTGTATGTTGTAATGTGTGATCTAAGTTGATTTCTTAAATGGATTCGTTGTACATTCTAATATATGATCTGAGTTCATTTATGGAATGTATGTCATAATAATATGCTTGTCATGCTCTGTAATCTGTTTTATTTCAGAGGGCATGGCTAGCATTTTCTAAAGCTAGCCAATAATTAGAAAAATGTAAAAATTGGAAAGGCAACATCACAGACGGTTCTAACAGCATCACAAACAGTTCTAAAATAGAACCGTATGTGATGTCCAATTTCACTGACGATTTGCAAACCATCTATGATGAGCCCTTCTCATCACTGATTGTTTGTTACAGACAGTTCACAAAACCGTCTGTGATGAGATTTGTGAGCCGTCTGTGAAGAGCTGTTGTGCAGTAGTGTTCCTATCTAGGTAGTTAACCCATCTTATCTTTATCTCCCTCCCTCCTGCCTTTGCCCTGATGGCAAGGTCTTCCTACGTATATCTACTTTGATAGCTTATGATAATCAAATTAATAACCTAGTATACACGAAGTTGCAATTGAGGTGATCATTAATATTACTTTAATTTTCTTTCACTTCATGTCAATAGCAAGCTAGATACACAACACCCTAATACTTGCCACAATCATTTCACACACCATATATATTGCTAGTGGTGCATCTCATATCTCATCTCCTCCTGGCCATTGATCCAGCCATCATCATCCGTGTCATGCATATATGTCATCATATTCCAAAGCCAAGTTATCTTGATACCTATATCTCACATCATGGAATAGAATACTAGAATATATATATTGTTAGTTTCTAAAGGTTGGGTCAGGATGCACCATGCATGCACCACAACCATCGCCATCACCATATCGCCACCATTCGTCATCTTTCTTTGTTTCTCTTCTTTTTGTGGGGACATGAAATATTGCAATGCAACGCCGGACCTGCCATGTTGATGCAAGCATGACTGGTCACTAGCACGTACTAGTACTAATTATAATTGCATTGGCATGCAAATATATATGTTTTGGCATATACCGGGGAAAGGGAATCTTGGAACGAAGTGATCGTCGAACTGGCAAGTGTGAATCCAAGTGTTTATGGACTAGCTGATCTGCCAAGTTGGAGCGTAAAAGATTTTTTTGGATCGAGCATCAGAATAAGCTGACCGCCGCCGCCATCATGCATGTTCCTCTGGAAAATTACGAACGATTTAATTTGATGCCGTTAGCGTTACAAAAAAAAATGGACTGAAATGGGAAATAGTCCATCACTACTACAGAACAGCACATTACTGTCGGTTCGAAAACCCCATCACTACCGGTCATTAGCGTCGGCAGTGATTGGTCGGCAGTGATACTCGAGGATTATCACTGTCGGCTCAGGAACCGGCAGTGATAAGGATTATCACTGCCGGTTCTACCTACAACTAGCAGTGATAATGAACTATCACTGCCGGTTCTATCTACAACCGGCAGTGATATTGAATTATCACTGCCGGATCAAACCGAAATCCGGCAGTGATGATAATTATCACTGCCGGTTATACATAAAACCGGCTGCCGGTTTTCTCCAAGAACCGACAGTGACAAGCTTGCATATTTTTTGTGCAATATATATATTTTTATACAATTGTTTAAACAATGTCCATATGTAGTATATAAAGCATCGTTCAAATCATAATTCAAATATATCCATGTATATATGAAGCATCGGTAAAATCATAATTCAAATATATTAAATTAAGCATCACATAAATTGTTTTTACAATGATTTGTTTACAAATGTAGCTCAACTACATCTCATCCCATTCGCTTTGATTTTACAAAGAGTCGAAGTAGACATGTCACGCGTCTAGGTCGTAGGAATGAGGGCGATGAGGCTACTCGTGGAACTCGCCGTTTGGATTGATGATCTCGTCATGAATGAATCCGACGATCTGTTCTTGAATTGCTATAATTTCTGGCAGCAATAAATTATTGGTTCTCAGTTTGGAGCGCTGTTTTTGAACAAAAAAGGAAGTTAATTAATGATGATATTTGTTAAATAAAAAAGGCATCAATGTGTAATTACGTACCATGGCTTCGTTATAGCCGACACTCTCCGTGACAATTGAATGCATATTTGTACATACATAGTATGCACATAAATTGTTTCTGTGGTCTGCCTCATGCATGGAAAGTCATTTATTATTTCAAAATTTTTCTGTATGGACGATACAGAACACTTTTCTTGCGAAGCCGTGCAAGTAAAGCCCTGTGAATGATTTTGAATAGTAATTAAACTTAAATGCAATAGAATAGAATTTTGCTAGAGTAATAACGCAACGATCGAGTTTACATTGCTCAAAGATGTCCCAAAGGTCTTGGTACAGATTAGTTTGTTTTCTCCTGGAGTCCAAGACAAAAATCCTGCTAGCATCTAATGACGAGGAGGACCCAGTGAAACCTGCACATATATGTCAACGTAGTCAATTACTCCCACATCGTACGTGTTACGCAAAAATAGTAAAACGATATTAGAAGTAAGGAGATATGTACTTGAAGTTATAGCGTAAAAGTACGGAGGTTTTGTATTGCAGCTTCAAAAAAGTATTAAATAAATAGTCTTCAACGAACTGTGGATTGTCCTTCACAACCTTCTCGTTGACGAGCCCCGGATCTAGGAATGCTAGATTGTCATTGTTATTTCTTCTACATGTCTGTATCTCCATTCTACATAAGAAATAAGTTAGACACGCAATTAAACAGTACAAAAATGCTCAACGATATACGGACAGACTTACAAAGTCCATATTCTAAGTATATTCACGTCCAGGGCATCTTGCTGGTACAACATATACAGCTCCGTGGAAAGAACCCAGCAGATGTTATCCCCATTGTGGAAATCTTGCTCTATGTATCTGACTGCGAACGCCTCCATACCATCGTTGGACTGCTGCATGTACCACTGATGGACGCGTCGTAGTTGTGTTGTGAGGTTGTCGAAATGAGCTGGTTCAACCAGCGGTTTTCCCATAACGAACTTCCACCTTAGACCTTGCGCCAGAGCATCTAGTTGAGCAAAGCATCTGCTTGAGCATCCCGCTTAACGTGTCGGCACTAGCCGCCGCAAGTATTGCTCGGATATGCGCCGTAGTCCGACATTTTACAAGGTTCAGAAGCCTACCCCGTCTTTTGCACTTTTGCCATACTCAAGAAAAACTTTTGCGCGTCAGCATCAACTTTAGTCTTCTTACATGATGGCACCTTTTTAAAGTGAAATGTTACGCAGTCGCTTACATGCTTTTTCCGTTCTTCGTCAGTCATGTCAGCTGATAATTTCTTCTGTGATTGTCCTGGGTTCATAGATGGTTGAGATTTCTTCGAGGACGGTGCCGACTGCCGAGATGTTCTTGGTGTTCGATTCTTTTCAGATTTTGGCGGAGGAGTCGGGCTTTTTCTGGTTGGTGCCAGCGGAGGAGTTGGACTTTTTTTGGTTGGCGGCGAGAAGGGCGGGAGGTCTATGTGTGGAGAGTGCGGCTGATCATCATCGTCGTCGCCCTAATCGTCCGAGCCAAACTTAATCAAGCTCTTGCGCCACGCGAGGAAGCCATGCACGTTTTCTCCTAGTTTTTTGTTTCCATCCTCGCCAGGGATCTCTACCTCCATTTTTTGGTATTGGCGAATGACACTGTCCACTTCGACCCTGGCGAATCCCTGCGGTATCGGACGACAGTGCAAAACCTGCGACTCCTGGCATGGCCAAGCCCTGCCCTCAGCCACCTTTATGGTAATGCCATGTGCGGCCAAATGTACCTTGCACGATGTCGGTTCTTTGATGTCATCCATAGGAAAATGCAGTCCAAGCTCTTCGGGAATCCCTGTGGACGCGCAGCTGCTCTTATGAGCACCGGGACTGATGAGCTCAGGGCTGTCACCGGGTGGCGGTTGTGAGCTGAGAGCTTTCCGTATGGCTTGCTCCACAGCCTTATCTAGTTCCACTCTCTGTTCCTCTAGTGCTCTCGCGACAGCATCTTCTATCTGACGTTCCAGTTGATCTTCTCTTAATCCCTTTGAACGCTTGTACAAGCATGCGTCTGCGGGGAAGGCTTCTTTCCACGTGACCAAACCAACTCCTCTGGTGCGACCTGGATGCTCCTTGTTACCCAGGGCTATGGTTAGCTCGTCATTCTCCCTTCGTGGCGCGAAAGATCCTTGGGAAGACTGCATGTGAGCATTTATGATTCTGCGCAGCACTTCCTGCTCTCTATCGCTTCTGAAGCTTAAGCTGCCATCATCGGAGATAGAAGCACCCCTCCCAAGCAACCAGTGCTTTGATCGTTCGCTTAAGGCGGCCGTCGCAGGAATTATACACTTGCGGGTTAGTTTTTCTTTGGACCGATCCCATGCTGGTATTTTCTTCACGTACCCTCCTGTTCCTAGTTTGTGAAGGTGAATATTCTTATCCGTGTTTGCTTTGTTCCTTTGACTTACTATGTGAGCTTCTTCAGACCTCTTGTACACCACAAATTCATCCCAAAACTCCCTTAACTTTGGGTACGTGTCAAAATTCGGCGTTTCATTCTTTTTCACATAATTCTTGTTTAGTGCTGTCTTCCAATTCTTCCACATAGTGCACATGATGCAGAGTGCTCGTTTCTTTGCAACCAGCTCGGTCCCTTGGGGGAACTGGAAAACTTGTTTCAGCTTGTCCCATAATGAGTTCTTCAGGTCATTGGATACCACCCATGGGTCACCTCCGCGGCCAATCCATGATCTATAGCTGATGGGCACATCATCCCTAGCAAGAACCCCGCAGGCTGTCCTGTACGGCCCCAATGATGACTCTGGTATAGCAGGTTCCCCGACTGCCGAGAGCTCCACTATGTTGAAAATTCCCTTAGGCTTCTTGTTCGGACCACGACTTGCGCGTTGCCTTCGTTGATCAGACGTCTGAGCCTACAATTTGATCTTCTAAATTATTAGTCGTCTGGGCCTACAATGTTTTGGGAACCACAGTGTACTAAAACTTTACCTCGCTTACGTTAGTAACGTCAGGTTTGTCCATGGCAGGATCCTGCAAGTTCAGATAGGACGTTGGGCTATTGTTCGGGCTACCCCTTCCTCCTTCGTCCATATTTGAGGGCCCAACTCCCTCCGGCACTTGTACTTCGTCGGAGGCCATTCCTAGCAAGTTTAACAGAAATTTCAAATTAACAAGGTCATTTTTTAAAGAAACATACAAATGGAGATTGACATTAAAGTTAATCTCGTGATAAGATGTTTACATATTCGACACTGTAACATGCTTGTTTACTAAGTTTTTTCCCAAAAGGCATGTGCACAACTACGAATGCTTGCAATACATATCACCAAAAACAAAGAACATGCAAAACTGTGTGACTAGTATGACAGCAAGTGCAACAGGATGGACAAAGGCAAATCATGGAGAAATGGCATGACAGTCAAAATGATATTTCTTGGGAGCCCAGCTTCAATCAACCAAGTGCTTTGAATGACAAATACAGAGGGGAGATAACGAAAGAGCCTAGAAGCAATCAAAATCTCATCAATGACAAATACTTACACCACAGACATCTTAACACATTTTGTATGCCTTAAACATGAATGTACAGAACATCAAATACTTACACCACATATACATCTTTCGAGGATACATACACATATACATCTTTCGAGGATACATACACATATACATATTTCGAGGATACATACACATAGGATACATACACATATACATCTTTGAAGAATACATACACATATCCATGCATGGCAGATTGTACTAACAAGCAACAAACCATTTAATTTCTGAAGAAAAACAAGTAACAAACCATAACATACATTATGGATACCAAATGCAGTACTAGCTCAGATCTTGACAAGTAACATGCAACATTAGTGTGTAAACACTAAAAATCTAAGTACCTAGGTCAAAATTAAGGAAACAAGCATCGGGTTGTGTTTGGTAGTACAAAATGTGATGGTACAACACTGTTGTAGAGCAAGAATTGCATTCAAAATAATGCCAGGTACAAGCTAATAGTCTAAACAAGATTCTAGTGATATTCCGGAATAAGACCAACATACATACAAAAAAAAGCAGCAAGTACATAAGTAGTAGCAGAGAACTAGGAACAGCTACTCAAACTCCATAAATCATATGTTTTAGCCTTCAGTATCAACACTTAATAATGACACAAAACATTATTCTAGGAAAGTCCATTTAGTCTGCAGAAAATTAGCCAGCACATGCTCCAACAGCTGACAATATAACCTTGATTCCTTTAATAAATTAGCGCAAAGTTGGCATTTAGGCCACCATTTAAAGGAACAGTGCTGGGTGCCTTCCACCTTTTTTCTAGAATATCAATATGATAAACTTTAGAAGCTTTGAAGCTAGCCACCAATTGAAGGATGAATAAATGTTCTCTGATGAAAATAAACTGATCATGAGCAGCACTCAGATTACTTGAGGATTTTGTTAAAATTATGACATACAATGATTAGCTGATTTTAGGACGGTGCTATAGAATCATTGCAACAATTCCCATGATATATTTCAGTGTTGATGTAAAATGATATGATAAATTCACTAAAACCATTTATACTCTTGAGTCCAAATGTGAGATTAAAACCAAAATGTGTCATGCAATTCTGAGTAAACAAATGTAACTTCAATTCAATCTTTATTGTCAAACTTCCTATTAGTTTATTATGTCAATATTTCTACCATCATGAGAACCAGGTGTTAGTGTTATGCCCTTGAGGCAATCATTTAGATGATTGTAACATGACTATGTTTATGAATAATATTGTGATTATTGGTCCAATGAATGTATATCATTGTATTGATCAACAAGTATGTGACTTGCTTATGAAGCTCTTTACTTAATGATGTAATTCGATAAATATCTCTAATCGGATTTCATCGTATAGGACAACGATGAATAGATCAGCACATGTAGTGATCGATGATCATGCTTCATAGATCATGGGATATGGAGATATCATCTATACATTGTGGACGCATGTTGAAGAACATGGGTTAGATAGACCCGCAATGGGACACTGCGAGAATGTTTCATTCTTATGTGTCATCAGTGTATCTCATACCTAGTAGATGTATGATCCTTAGACTTGAGATTGTCATATTCCCTACATGTGTAATAGTTTTCCTTGGGGCTATCAAACACTACTTTCTAACCGGATAGTTATAAAGGTAGCTTTCATGTTTACTATGAAACGTGCAGAGGGAAGTGAGCAGTCAAGATGGAATTTGCCACTCCAATGAAACGGAGATATATGACAAGGTCACTCGTGTGATATGATTAACGAAGTGCATGGCCATGCCGTGATTGAGGAGTCAATCACAACTTATTAATATATCACGGATACGAGAGATGGATTGAATCATCAAAGGATGACATGCTTCTCGCCTTGAGATCAATCTTCATATACTTGGCAAAGGGATTATTGCATGAGTACTTTTGATAGGTTCTGTCCGATTTGATCATAGTATGTTTGGGAGTTGGCATACTTTGCAAGAAGCCGCTACCAACTATTGGATTGAAAAGGAGTTTTTCAATCCATGTCCAAACGCACGTGAACCTCGCAGGTCACACACTTAATGGGTGGGACGCATTAATTTGGATTGATCCGTAATTAATGAACCTCGTGGGCTTAGCACGATGGGCCCTAGTTTAGGGTTTCATCTTGTGGCTATATAAGGAGGGAGGAGGAGGGCGCAGGTGTGTTTTCCCACGGTTTAGGAGTGATTCACTCGAAACCCTAGCCTACTCCTCTCGCTGCCCTCGCCGAGCGACTGTGTGCTTGCACACCGACGCACGGCGTTCCATCTCTGGACGTGTGGACTACTGCGGTGACGCTGCTGCGACTGCGGCGTGGGAGGACGATCCACTACATCGACCTAACGACTATGGCGAGCATGATCCACTACATCGACGCGCGAAGGATTCCGCAACTGCGCGTCTAGTGGTAATCTTATCTATGATCCCCTTCTTGCGAGTAGCTTTCTGGTTACGAGGTAGTTTTTTTTGTGCTAGCGTAGCATACCGCGTTCCTCTTCTGTGGTATCAGAGCCATCTCGTATAGTTTTGTGATCTGGATGTTGCACATATGATGTGTAAGGTTAGTAGATTGGATCTATTATATGTTCAGCCAGTTCATGTGATGAATTGGTGACGGCAGCCATCGGTGAGATCGATCGATTAGGGTTTGTGGAAAGTGCAAACCGACTCAATCTTGATTTGGGTGAGTCCGTTCATGGTATGACGTTACCCTTACCGGTCGGGTTACCGCCATCAGGGTTTCTGAAACGTATCCATATGGGACCAAGCCAATCAGATTGAGTTGGATTGGGTCAATCTAGTTGATCCATGGTAAGCGCAAACAGATTCAATATTGATTTGTGTGAGTCCGTTCATGGTACGACGTTACCCTTACCGGTCGGGTTACCGCCATCAGGGTTTTTGAAATGTATCCATATGGGACCAAGCCAATCATGTTAGATCGGATTGGGTCAATCTGGTTGATCCGTGAAAATTTTGAAGGTGTTTTCCCATGTCAGAATACATGCCTCTAAAAAAATTTCCAAGGTTACTTGTTTTCATACTCAACAAACAAGAGTTACATATGATGTAATTAGCAAAGGTGTTGCTTACCTATGTCATTAAATTTCTAGCAGTGATGCCAAAGCTCACTAGTGTTTGATGAATATGGATCTTGAATACTCACTATGTGTCTACAAAAGGGACATAAAATAGGAGTGTCTTTAATTAAAAGGTTTAATAAAAGTTTTACATAAACATAGTGCTTAGAATCTTTACATGTTTTTGTTGTAGTTCAATGGCACCTTCTCCTTCTCCTGCTACACCTGGTTTTGCTTTGAGATCAGTTTTGGAAAGGGAAAAACTGAATGGAACTAATTTTGTTGATTGGTATCGCAACCTGAGAATTGTTCTTAAGCATGAAAAGAAGGACTATGTTCTAGAGAATCCAATTCCTGATGAACCAGCCGAAAATGCTGCTCGGAATTTGAAGGTTGAATATGAATAGCATGTTAATGCTTCTGTAGAGGTCAGCTATCTCATGCTAGTCACCATGGACTCTGAGCTCCAAAAGCAATATAAGGACCAGGATGCTTACAATATGATTGTGGGCTTGAAGGGCATGTTTGGGAATCAAGCAAGAGCTGAGAGGTATGGTATCTCAAAGCTTTTATTTACTTGTAAGTCGGGTCAAGGCATCCGTCCATCCTCATGTGATCAAGATGATTGGTTACATTGGGAGATTGAAAACTTGAGTTTCCCTTAGCCTCGGTTTGGCCACGATGTTATTCTCGGTCCGCCTCAGAGCTTTGAGCCATTCATTATGAATTTTCATATGAATAGCATGGAGAAAAGCCTAACCGAGCTACATGGGATGCTCAAGGCTGCCGAGGAAAGCATTAAGAAAAACCCAATCATGTGATGATGGTTCGAAAACAACCGCTTTCAAAAAGAGGAAGGCTAAGGTGGGGAACGGAAAGAGCAAGGGCAAGGCTCAAGATGAGATCGCAAGCCTCAAAACTAAGCTTCGAAGCTTAAAGTTGGCCTCAACCCGATACCCAATGCTTCTATTGCAAGAAATCGGGGCATTGGAAACTGAATCGCAAAAGTACAGCAGATAAGAAGAATGGAAATGTGGTTTCCACTTCGTATTAATGTTATAGAAATTAATCTTGCTACTTCTTCACTCACTCATGGGTATATGATACGGTTCGGTTGCTCACATTTGCAATTCGTTGCAGGGGCTAATAAAGAGTAGAGACTTGGCAAAAGGAGAAGTGGATCTTCGCGTGGGGAATAAAGCAAGAGTTCTTTGGTCTTGCTGCTGGCACATACCCATTGCATTTGCCTCGTGGATTAGTTTTAGAACTCAATAATTGTTATTTTGTTCCATCTTTGAGTAGAAACATTATTTCATCTTCTTGTTTGGAACATGAAGGTTATGATTTGAGAATAAAGAACTTTGTTTGTTCGATATTTTGAATGATATGTATTATGGTCGTTGCCCCATGGTGGATGGGATGTACGCCCTTGAACTCAAGAAAACCTGTCTATAATATTAATGTAAAAGGCATCGCCTAATGATTTGAACCCTACCTTTTGTGGCATTGTCGCTAGGTTATATAAATGAGAAGCGCATGAAGAAGCTCCATGGTGATGGACTTCTAACCTCATTTGATTTTGAATCATTTGAAACATGTGAATCTTGTTTACTTGGCAAGATGACAAAAGCCCTTTCACAGAGTTTTGGTGAGAGAGCAAGTGAATTATTGGCCCTAGTACATACGGATGTATGTGGACCAATGAGCTCGATCGCTAGGGGTGGGTTTGATTTTGTAACTTTTACCGATGACTTGAGAGATATGGATATATCTATTTAATGAGGCATAAATCTAAAACTTTTGAAAGGTTCAAAGTGTTTCAGAACGAAGTACAAAATCAACTTGGCAAAACAATAAAACACTTACGATCCGATCGTGGTGGTGAATACTTGAGCCAAGAGTTTGGTGATCATCTAAAGCAATGTGGAATCGTTCCGCAACTTACTCCGCCAGGAACACCTCAATGGAATGGCGTGTCCGAACGACGTAACCGAACTTTATTAGATATGGTTCGGTCAATGATCAGCCAAACAGATCTGCCATTATCCTTCTGGGGTTTCGCTCTAGAGATAGCTGCGTTCACTTTGAATAGGGTCCCATCAAAATCCGTTGAGAAGACGCCATATGAGATATGGACTGGGAGAAGACCCATGTTGTCATTTTTCAAGATATGGGGATGTGAGGATTATGTAAAACGTTTACAATCAGATAAACTCGCACCTAAATCAGAAAAATGCTTTTTTGTGGGGTATCCTAAAGAAACAAAAGGATATTACTTTTACAAAAGAAACGAGAACAAAGTTTTGTTGCTCGAAATGGTGTCTTTTGGAGAAAGAGTTTCTTTCAAAAGAAATCAAGAGGAGTGATGTGTATCTTGATGAAGTTCGAGAATCACATGAATATGTTCAAGCTACCACGAACCTTCACAAGATGTACAAAGTGTTGTACAACCTATGGAAGAGACTCCCATTACGTGAGGTCGGGAGGCAACGCCATGTACCTATAAGATATGGGAATGACATATTATTGTTGGACAATGATGAGCCCACGACTTATGAAGAAGCAATGATGGACCCAAACTCCGAAAAATGGCTTGAAGCCATGAGATCCGAAATTCAATCCATGCATGACAATCAAGTTTGGAACTTGGTCGACTCTCCTGATGGTGTAAAAACCATTGAGTGCAAATGGATTTTCAAGAAAAAGATAGACGTAGATGGAAATGTTCAGATCTATAAGGCAGGTTGGTGGCAAAGGGTTTCAAACAAGTTCAAGGAGTTGACTATGATGGAACTTTCTCACAAGAGCCATGCTCAAGTCTGTCCGGATCATTTTAGCTATTCTTTGCATATTTTGATTATGAAATATGGCAGATGGATGTCAAAACAGCCTTCCTTAATGGGATTCTTTCTGAGGATGTATACATGATACAACCTGAAGGTTTTGTTGATCCTAAATATGCTAAAAGGGTATGCAAGCTTCAAAGATCCATTTATGGGTTAAAGCAAGCATCTCGGAGTTGGAACATTCGTTTTGATGAAGTAGTCAAAGGTTTTGACTTTATCAAAAATGAAGAAGAGCCTTGTGTTTACAAGAAGGCTAGTGGGAGCGCACTTGTATTTCTGATTTTGTATGTGGATGACATATTATTGATCGAGAATGACATTCCTATGCTTGAAGATGTTAAGACTTCATTGAAAAGGAGTTTCTCAATGAAGGACTTGGGAGAAGCATGCTATATCTTGGGCATAAAAATCTATAGAGACAGATCAAAAAGGTTAATTGGATTAAGTCAGGAAACGTACATTGACAAGATATTGAAAAGGTTCAATATGCATGAATCCAAGAGAGGTTTCATGCCAATGTCACATGGCATCAGTCTCTGCAAGAATCAGTGTCCTTCGACATATGATGAGCGAGACAGGATAAGCAAGATTCCATATGCTTCAGCTATTGGGTCTATTATGTATGCCATGATCTGTACACGCCCAGATGTCTCATATGCTCTAAGTGTCACGGCGGATACCAAGCGGATCTGGTGATGGTCATTGGATAGCCGTAAAAAATATCCTAAAGTACTTGAGAAGAACTAAGGGTATGTTCCTTGTTTTTGGAGGTGAGGAAGATCTGGTTGCAAAGGGTTACACCGATGCAAGCTTCCAAACTGACAAAGATGATTTTCGATCGCAATCCGGGTTTGTGTTTACACTTAATGGAGGAGCGAGAAGTGGAAGAGTTCCAAGCAAAACACGGTGGCCGACTCTACGACAGAAGCGGAGTACATTGCGGCTTCGGAGGCCGCAAAGGAAGCTGTGTGGATTAAGAAGTTTATCGCAGAGCTTGGTGTGGTCGCTAGTGCCTCTAGTCCAATGGACATCTATTGTGATAATAGTGGTGCCATTGCACAAGCAAAAGAGACTAGATCACATCAGAAGTCTAAACACATACTCCGTCGCTTTCACCTTATTCGCGAGATTGTGGATAGAGGTGACGTGAGAATATGCAAAGTACATACGGAAGCCAATGTGACCGATCCGTTGACAAAGCCACAGCCTAAGCATGAGGCGCACACAAGGTCTATTGGTATTAGATACTTAATTGATTGACTCAAGTGCAAGTGGGAGACTGTTAGTGTTATGCCCTTGAGGCAATCATTTAGATGATTGTAACATGACTATGTTTATGAATAATATTATGATTATTGGTCCAATGAATGTATATCATTGTATTGATCAACAAGTATGTGACTTGCTTATGAAGCTCTTTACTTAATGATGTAATTCGATAAATATCTCTAATCGGATTTCATCGTATAGGACAACGATGAATAGATCAGCACATGTAGTGATCGATGATCATGCTTCATAGATCATGGGATATGGAGATATCATCTATACATTTTGGACGCATGTTGAAGAACATGGGTTAGATAGACCCGCAATGGGACACTGCGAGAATGTTTCATTCTTATGTGTCATCGTGTATCTCATACCTAGTAGATGTATGATCCTTAGACTTGAGATTGTCATATTCCCTACATGTGTAATAGTTTTCCTTGGGGCTATCAAACACTACTTCCTAACCGGATAGTTATAAAGGTAGCTTTCATGTTTACTATGAAACGTGCGAGAGGAAGTGAGCAAATAAGATGGAATTTGCCACTCCAATGAAACAGAGATATATGACAAGGCCACTCGTGTGATATGATTAAGGAAGTGCATGGCCATGCCGTGATTGAGGAGTCAATCACAACTTATTAATATATCACGGATACGAGAGATGGATTGAATCATCAAAGGATGACATGCTTCTCGCCTTGAGATCAATCTTCATATACTTGGCAAAGGGATTATTGCATGAGTACTTTTGATAGGTTCATCCGATTTGATCATAGTATGTTTGGGAGTTGGCATACTTTGCAAGAAGCCGCTACCAACTATTGGATTGAAAAGGAGTTTTCGAATCCATGTCCAAACGCACGTGAACCCGCAGGTCACACACTTAATGGGTGGGACGCATTAATTTGGATTGGATCCGTAATTAATGAACCTCGTGGGCTTAGCACGATGGGCCCTAGTTTAGGGTTTCATCTTGTGGCTATATAAGGAGGGGAGGAGGAGGCGCAGGTGTGTTTTCCCACGGTTTAGGAGTGATTCACTCAAACCCTAGCCTACTCCTCTCGCTGCCTCGCCGAGCGACTGTGTGCTTGCACACCGACGCACGGCGTTCCATCTCTGGACGTGTGGACTACTGCGGTGACGCTGCTGCGACTGCGGCGTGGGAGGACGATTCACGGCGAGGCGAGGACGATCCACTACATCGACGTAACGACTACGGCGAGCACGATCCACTACATCGACGCGCGAAGGATTCCGCAACTGCGCGTCTAGTGGTAATCTTATCTATGATCCCCTTCTTGCGAGTAGCTTTCTGGTTAAGCGGTAGTTTTTTTTTGTGCTAGCGTAGCATACCGCGTTCCTCTTCACCAGGATCCTGAGGCAAATTGCACACTTCGGAATCACAACCGAAATCCAAAACCAATAGTTTCCAGTTCTTCCCCATTTGGATTTTTGAAAACATTAACTTACCTCTAGAATTCGACGGGGACGGCTGGGGCGGTGCGCGGCGACGGCGACGGCCGGGGCGGTGAGGCGCAGAGCGAGGGGACGACCGGGGCGGTGCGACGGTGTGCGAGGTGACGGCGAGGCGGTGAGGTCGAGGCGACAGCCGGGAGGTCGTGGCGACGAAGTGGCGGCGTGAGGTTGAAGTGCAAATGAGGGGCTGAGTGGCGCGACGTTCGAATTTATAGGGTTGGAGTATCACTGCGGGGTCTCCACAAAAACCGGCAGTGATACACTATCACTGCTGGATCACAAACAGAACCGACAGTGATAGCGGAATTATCACTGCCGGCTCACGCGCAACCCGGCAGTAATACCTATTTTCACTACCGGCCCAATCTAAAACCAGCAGTAATACTACATTATCACTGCCGGGTGTATCTACACCCGGTAGTGAAAATATTTATCACTGCCGGTTCAAAACAAAAACCGGCAGTAATACTTGATTATCACTTCCGGGTTAATACTAGAAACCGGTAGTAATAAACCACATCACTGTCGGCTTAATGAGACAACCGGCAGTGATAATGTCGGGACCCGGATTTAGAAATCCGAAACCCTCTGTGTATACTGCACTAGTCCAGGATCACGCTAGTGCACACAGTGGAAACATAGATAAAATACCATTCCATACAACGAATTAACTAAGAAGAAGCAAATTATTATTAAATAAAGCAAACGACCTTATGGTCAAAGTTTACACCAATATGCCTTGAGGGCTTAAGAAACAAATACTATAGCAGCGGAAAAGAATAACTTGAGCCATTCGACATGCCACAGGCAATCGTCTGGGGAACGCATTCCTAATCCACGTAGTCTTCATAGAATTTCTCCTCATGATACTCAGCATTTCCCGATCCTTCCTCAGCAACTGATCAACAAAGGCGTATAGCCATGAGTACAAAAAGTACTCAGCAAGCCGTAGGAAGCGATGCAATATATTCATGCACGGATTGACAAGGATGGCTATATGGTTCATTTGCAGAAAGCAGTAACTTGAATTGAAATACAATAAATAGATTGAAAGCATATTTATGAAAAGATAAATAAATAACTGGTAGATCAAAGGTAGACAACATGAACAGAATGACGAGGCATCACCCTACGTCATCTAAAACAAGTATCGACCAATAAATTCAACAGTATTACTTTAGACAACAAAACAATAGTGAACTTCCCGTTCACATCCCAACAATTCCACATTCCACATTTTATGAAACACTCTATACCCCATGTGAAATTCCCGGGCTTGTCCATGACCACGGACGCGGCTATTCGAATAGTTTTACACTCTGCAGAGGTTGTACAACTTTACCCACAAAACATGATCAGCTCTTATTGCCAAGCGCTAATAACACACTTCCTTTGGTGTATCGGCAGAGAGATCATGACAAAGCCTTTACAATGCACTGTCTAAACTCGGTACTGCCCGCTAAGGTTTCGCCCCTTAGGGCCCCCTCTTGCGCCTTGCGAATCTACCCGTCCATCCCGGAACCCACACCACCAATTGGCAGTACTCAAGACTAGATATTGCAAATTAATCAGCTAGGTCTGTCCCATACCAGACTTGTGGTAGTACGGTTAGGCCCAGTTCAATGGCGCACAAGATTAAGTCCTTAAGTTGTCTCAGGCAAGACATCCACATCCCAATGTGCTAGAAAGCTCCCCCTTTACTGCACGATCACTTGCCCGAGGGAAAACAATTGCTCAACCAAGACCAATGGCATACCCCGCCATGGTACAACAAATTTTACAACAAATGGCTAACGCCACGATTCAATATCCCATTAAGTCAAGATTAACATTATTCAATATGTGACATGAATCCCAACGTATATCTAAGCATGTCTAAGCATAACTACGATAACCCAATGTTGGTATAATGATTATGTCCAACTAGTAATGTCTCAACCTAGGTTTAACAATGGATACATGGCATCCCAATTAATCAAGGTGGCATAATGTCAACTAGGTATACATCTACTCCCATTAAATAAGAATTGATATACAAAATAGCATGCAATGGTAATAAAGTAAATTACTTTTGCAAACATAGGATCAACATGATCAAAGGATTACGACCTGCCTTGCTGATCTAATGCTGAGTCTTGGTCTTCAAAGCCTTTGTTCGCTCTCTTGGAATTAGCGTCTACCGGAAAAGAAAGCAATGAAACCAAATAAATACAAAACAGAGACTCAAACAAGCTCAAAACTGAAAATAAATGGCTCTGGAAGATAGATTTTGATTTTATAAAAATTTAGAAACTTGAATCGCCTCAATCGAAGTTCGTATGAGAGAGAACGAGCCTCCGAAAGATTAAATTGAGAGAAAATGCTGAAAATCAGAAAATCGGAATTTCTGAATTTATTTTTCTATTGGAAAATCGATTTATTGCGCCACGCTGACGTCAGCAATCAATTTCCTGAATAAAGAAAGAAATCAGAAAACCTTTATTAGGCTGACAGGTGGGACCCTCGGTCTATGGACCGATTCCACGAGAAGGCTTTGGTCCACGGTGGACCGGGTCTGCAGAATAGCGCTAGGGCTGACGGTACTGCTGACAGGGCAGAGCAGCTGACCGGGCGCACACGTGGACGCCGACGCGACACACATGGGGCAATGACACTGCATTGACGCGGACGGCCGCAAGTCGCGCATCCAACGGCGCGATCAGATCGAACGGCAGAGAAGTGAGCGGCGATGGCTGCGACGCGGCCAAATCTGGAACAATCGTTGGCGATCGGACGGCCGAAGCTAGCGAAAGAGGAGGACGGCGAGCGGCGACGCGGGCTTACCGGAGGTGAGGAAGAAGGTGTGCTTTACGGTGGATTAGCACCGGATCAGGCACGGCTTTGAGAGAATCGGAAAGAGGACATCAAGGGAAACGCGACGAAGCCAACAACAGCTGCGGCGAAGCACCAGCGTCGGAGATCCACGCGACAAAAAGCTTCAGCCTCAGCGAAGGACTCCGGCGAGCTCCTACGCGAAGATGACAGGGACTCGGGTGACGAGAGAGAGGGCAACGGGCACGGTGCAAAACGGCGAATCTCGAAGGGGGTGCGGCGCCTTAAATAAGGGTCTCGGGATGCGTGCTTGACCCGGACTCCAAGGCAGCGGCGGTTAGGGTTTCGGAGAGGCGACGGCGGTGGCTGGGCGGCGCGGGCCAAAACGGACGGGTGAGGGGTCGGCCAACATGGACCGGGCCGGAGGAAAAATCGGCCGGGTGGAGCGGGGTGTTGGGCCGGGCGACGCGCGGGCGAAGCAGGCCAAATGAGGAGAAGTGGAGCGGGCCGGGCGAGGAAAAGAAGTGGGCCGGAGAAGATTCGGCCCGAGGGTTTTTTGAAATTTAAAAACATTTTCTGATTTAAGAAAAAAATCCAGGAATTCAAATAAGTGTAAATAAATTCAAATAAATAGCAAATAAATTCATAAAAATCCCCAAAAATACAAAAAATTCCTTGGAGCATAATAAACCCAAGTAAAACTACAAATCTTTAGTTTGATGAATATTTTAGTCAAATTAAATCTTCCATTAATGGAAAATTCACTTTAAGCTGGAATTAATTCAAGAGAAATGCAAATGGTTTATTTTTGAATTCAACATTCCAAACCTCAAATTTTTGGGATGTTACAAACCTCCCCCACTTAAATGGAATCTCGACCCCGAGATTCAGGCTGGCTAGGGAATAGGTGGGGAAACTCGGACTTCAAATCCTCTTCGCGCTCCCAAGTTGCTTCCTCTTCTGAATGATGGCTCCACTTGACCTTGCAAAAACGGATGATCTTGCTCCTCGTGATACGCTCTGCTATATCCAAAATTTTCACTGGTTGCTCCTTGTAGGTAAGATCCTCCTGCAAATCAATGGCTTCCAATGGCATCTGTTCTTCTGGCACCCAGAGGCATTTCTTCAACTGCGATACATGGAACACATCATGGATTCCGGCGAAAGACTGAGGCAATTTTAACTTGTAGGGAACCTCTCCTCTTCGTTCCAAGATTTTGAACGGCCCCATATATCTAGGGGCAAGTTTTCCTTTTACTTGAACTCTCTTAACTCCTTTGAGAGGAGTGACTCTCAGATAAACATAATCATTTGGCTCGAAACTCAAATCTCTGCGATGATTATCTGCATAACTCTTCTGTCTGCTTTGAGCGATCTTCAAATGGTCTTGAATTAATTGGACTTGCCCTTCGGCTTTTTGCAATATGGCAGGGCCAAACAATTGTCTCTCTCCAGACTCCTTCCAGTTGAGAGGGGTCCTGCACTTTCTTCCATATAAGGCTTCAAAAGGCGACATTTGCAGACTGGCTTGATAACTATTGTTGTACGAAACTCGGCGTAGGGCAAACACTTATCCCACTTAGCACCATAAGTTAAGGCACAAGCTCTTAACATATCCTCAAGAATTTGATTTACACGCTCAGTCTGTCCATCGGTTTGAGGGTGATAGGCAGTACTGAATCTGAGATGAGTTCCCATGGCTTCATGCAGACTCTGCCAAAAACGAGAGGTAAACTGGCTTCCTCTATCCGACACTATCTTCTTAGTGTCGGGACATGAATATGCAAATCCGGACCCTTTGTGTATTCAGCATTAGTCCAGGATCACGCTAGTGCACACAGTCTCAACATAGATGAAATATCACAATCATACACAGCGGAATAATAAATAAAGACTTCATCTATTAATATAGAACTATTGAACGACCTTAAGGTCAAACTTACACTTGTGAGGCCTTGGTGGCTTCAACTCAAAATAAATAAACAACAATGAATGAAGAACGCCGATTTAATCCCATCAATATACCACGTGCAACCGACAAGGTTCAACTCCTAGATAATCGCCTCCTCGTGGAACTTCTCCTCCTTCAAGTTGTGGTCTTCTCCTCAATGATGATTTTGTGTGTTGCAAGGGGTGAGTACATAAAGCACTCAACAAGTCGTGCATGTAATGCAATTCTAACATAGCTATATGCAAGGATTATTCCAAAGAAATGGCTAACATGGCTATTTTGCAAAAGCAAGATTTGTAAATTAATACAAGATATAAATTGGAAAGACAAGAAACAAATAATCGTATTAGATAGATTCAACATTTCTCAAGTAAAACAAGTTTCCAATCCTAAGTCAAAATCCACTTTCCATGGCATCCCGCCATCCCAATAAGTTTTGTTTAACAAAAGTCTAACCCTTGATTGTAATTCCGAGCTTTGCTCAATACCGTGAGCACGGCTATTCGAATAGGTTTACACTCTGCAGAGGTTATGCACTTTACCCACACGACGTGATATTCTCTTTGTGCTCGCCATCAAGACAATTCCTTTGGTGTACCGCAGAGAATTCACGACAAAGCCTTTCAGAACCTCTACCTTAACCAAAGAACCTCTCCGGTGTTGCCTTCGCTATCACTCCTCTCACGCAGTGCCAGCCGAAGTATAGGACAGGCCAACACCGTTGGATGGGTACCAAGCCGCAAAGACAGTACGCTCCCGCATACAGTACACTCCGTGTCGCCGCCCGAGGTATCGGAGGAAAGATATCGTAACCCTAATCAACTAGGTCATCCCATATCGGACATGTGGTCGCATGATTGACTCAGTCAAAGGCTTGCAAGGTTAAGTCCTTAAGATGATCGAGGCAAGACTTCCACATACCCCCTGCCCATCGGGCCCACCTTGGCATTCTCGCCCCTTGCCACTTTCCCCAATCTATCATAACCACCCCAGTTGATTACCAAGCACCACGTGCCATCAGCAATTTAACCTCGTTGCGTGACATCCTCTCGCCACCGCAACTCAATCTCATCGTGTGACCACACATGACACACAAGTTCATAACATCGCTCCATATTCCATTAGTCAAGATTATTTATCAAAGACTAAAGTACATGTGATGGCGTGGCATGACTAAGCAACTAATACGGTCTAACCATCCCATGTTGATTATTATTACTAACCAACTATAATGAACCAATCTAGGGTGACAATATATCATGGTATACAAATGGCAAGGTAGGGTATAGAGCAATTGGGTATAATAGCTAAGTCCCAAATTTAATTGAAGACATTTGTACATGTCAAATAATATGCAATAAAGTAAAACAATATAGCAGTTTTTGTAATCGTAGGTTCAACATGATCAAAGCACAACTTGCACGGCACTTGCTATAAACTGCTCTTTACTCTTTTTAATTGATCTTGGCTTCATCAACCTTTGGCTCTTCAATCGAATGCTTGACTTCCTCGTCCTTGACTACTTGGGTAACTTCGAACGACATGTCTAACGACAAAGAAGCACAAATACAACAAAACTCAAAAGTAATTCAAATAAACTCCAATTTAATATTAGATTGGTATGCGAAGCGGAAGGGATTGAATTTAGAACTTAGATTTGATCAAGATCGGATGAAAGATAACAAAGCTTTGGAAGATTTATCGAGAAGGTTACGATCGATAATTAGGGAAAACGGAGTATATTCCAGGGGATATCCTTCGAGATTAATTAACTCGATTGGACAAATATTGATATATGGGCTCTTGATCTATAGATCGGGTCCATAAAGATATGTTAGTTCATGATGAACTAAACTGATGCTCAATGTTGACTTTTGTTGACTAAACAAATACACAGTCAAACAAAAGAAAGATAGACTAATAGAATAGATATGGCACCAGGATATGACATATGGCCAATGGTCTATCGACCAAGTTCACGAATGAATTCTGGGTTAATGGCAGATTAGATTTTCAGGGATAAGACAAGGACGGATGGAATCGACATTCAGTACGATCCGATCTAGGGTTCAGTCATACATCAAAGAAGAGACTTGACGATAACAGGGCGATGACGATATGTAGTAAGACAGTACAAATATCTTACTACGGTGGACACAACGTGGAAAACCGCAATACCGGCAGCGCGGCTCACGATGAACTCAGTCCATCGAACCGGTCTTAAGTTAGGTTTTGGTTCGGCTTTGTAGATGATAGAAAGATAAAGCCAGACTCACAAGGAATGTGGTTAGATCACGATAGAACGATAGAAAGGATAATGACATCGCGCTACGCTCTTGCTGGAATGCGCATATGCGATGATAGCGAAGCGAGAGCAAAGCGTTAACGGCGGAACGTTAACGAAGAAACGTTAGCAGCGGAACGTTAACGATGGAACGTTAACGGCGAGAGGTTAACGACGGAACGTTAACGACGGGACGTTGACGGCGGAACGTTAACGGCGGGAAGTTAACGGCGGGACGTTAATGGCGGGACGTTAACGACGAATTGGACCAAGGGTTAAGTCCGGGTTTGAGCGAAACGATTCAAGGATGAATACACTTGGCATAGGGTAGGATGGTAGGGTTGGCTCTGCGATTAAAGGTTTCCAAAGATAGCGAACCGAAATGCGCACCGACACGAAGGACTAGGCCAAAAGACGTGGGTAGATTCTAGAACATGGCTTTGACGGCAACCGGGGATCAATGAACTTCAACGGTGGGCAAAACAGGGGATAATGATTTTTTGGACACAATGACATGGCCACGACAAACCAAAATGGTTGGCGGCACAAGACGACGCGCGACGGTGGCAAAAAGGCGACGGTAACGAATATTAAAATTTTCGGTGGATTGAACAGCAGAGGGGAAGTGAGCACCACGTAGAAAGCGGCGACACGAACTCAACGGTATATCCGGATTTGGAAGCAACCCAACGGACAGATCACAAACTGCCGATGAACGGCTGCTAAAGCTAACAGATCAAACGGTCATAACTATTAAAATAATGGATTAAACCTAACCAAATTTTATAGAGAGCTATCTGGGATCATTTGGCACGATATGACGCGAACGGATCTGAGTTTTACCTTCTGGATCAACGGGGAACGCGCGACGAAGTTTTCTGCCGTTGGAACGCAGTCTGATCGGGGAAGATTGATTTTTCTGCACAAATCCCGTTAGCCAAACCTTGAGTTAGGGTGAGCACCGTGTAGAGGACATCAAGAGGAGTCTACAGAAAAAATTTCACGGTCAAACTCGCAAAAACGAAGGAGAACGGGCAGCAGCAAGATTTGAGATTAGAATTACCGTAACTTTTGATTCCGCAGATGGAACTGCACCAAATTTGGTGGAGAGATAGATCTGACTATATGGCACGAGATGACGCAGTTGGATCTCAGAAAAACTCACCCAGAAGGCGAGGAACGCGATGCCAAGATCGGCCGGCGATGGCGGCGCACCGGAAGAGCTCGTCGTCATTGTAGGAGAAAAAGGGTCGCCGGCGGTGCTCTGCTTAGAATCTTACAAAACTGATTCACAGCGGTGTTGCAACCTTCATGGGGGTACTCCACAAAAAATTTGAGGATGAACGGAGTTCAGGAGCGCCCTGTAGAGCTCGCCGAAGTTCTTACCGGAGTTAGGGAAAAAGGCTTGCCGAGGGAGCTCCGTTGCGATTCTGATGCTGATCTTTTAGTACGATGTGGTAAATGAGGAGAGGCGTCTAGGGTTCAATTTTCAGCTACAAAGGAGCAATGGATCAACGGGAAAAGCTCGCCGGAGTTGGGAGAGAAATCGCTGGCCGGAGGTGCTCCGGTAGGCATTTGCAAAATCTGATTTTACTGGATGTAGAGGACAGCAAGAGGAAGCTCTGGTAAACATTTCAGATCAAAATAAGATCGGGAGTGACCAGGAGAGCTCGCTGAAGTTATGCCTGAATATCCGCCGGAATTACTGTAGCATTTACTGATTATTTAATCCGAATTATTAAGTATTACCCATAAAATCGAAATAAATATCAAACAACCGTTTAAAAATCAGAGAAAAATCTGGAACGTGACCCACAGCCTTAGTAACACAAATAAAATATTATTACATAAAATAATAATTTTATTCGTGTACAGTAAATACTTTTATATTGTTTTTAATACCTTCTTAATTTGGAAAATACTAAAACAACCCCAAAAATTCTAAGAAAATTCAGGGAGTTTAATTAGGACATTTTGAGATCAAATAAAATATTTTGGTACCACTAAATATTTTATTTTTATATCCACATATATTTTTATTTTGTTAAAGCTTTCGGAAAGGCTTTAGAAAATATATAATTTGACAAATGTAGGAAATTTCGCAGAAATTCCCTTAGGTTTATTTATATTAAATAAGATAGTTTTAGCAAAACCAAATCTTTTATTTTGTCTCCAAACTATATTTTAATTGATGAGGCTTTTGGAAAGATTTTGAAATCAGGATTTTAACAAATAATGGGAAAATTCACCGAAGTTCCTTGTGATATATATATTTTTTTAAAACTAATTCCAACCTAAATAGGGTTTTTATTTTTTTTAAGGAAATAGTTTTAAGTTTTTCTAAAAATTGGCAAAAGTTTTTTCCTTTGAACTCAAGAGAAATCCAGAAAATTAAGAGGAAACAAATAAACTTGAGACAACCGATAAAAATAATAATTTAAAAAAAAATTATCCTATTTTTGAAATGAAATTTTGGGATATTACAAACCTCCCCCCCCTTAACAGAATCTCGTCCCCGAGATTTCGGCTGGCTATAGAATTGGTTCGGGGAGACTCGACCTTCAAGCTTTCGCACTTGCGACAAACGCACATGATGACGAAAGCAACTTGCTATTCTGCGGTCTTGGTGAAGATTGAACATCATTTCGTTGAGTTGGTTCTTGAGAACAGCTCTTGATCCGAGGAACTCAAGTCGATTGATAATTGCTTCTCTGCAATTCAACGTCTTGAACGATTCCTTGATCCTTGCAAATTCACTACCAATGACCTTCGGAGTAAGGGACATTGACCGAAATGAATCTGGCAACTCTTAACATCACGACTGAGTCATGGAATTCTGAAGATTCTGAATTAGTTTTATCTTATTGGACTTGTCAAAAGCATGGATAAAAATTACCAGCTCTGTTGATCTGTTGGTTTGATACTATCTTTGTCGGTTTGGTTCTCAAGTAGCGACTGGAAATTCTATATCTGCTAGATATTCTTTCCATAAATAATTAATGCTTCAATTACCATTGAAGTAAAGGTACTGATCTTCAATATGCTAAATCAACAAATTTTGTCTCTACATCACATTACTGAGAATTCAGACTTTGTGGCCAACATACACATGAACGTTATCTGGTAAAGTGAATGCTCAAAGACATATCAAATCCTTTATTGCCATTAATACTTTTGATTTTGAATTCTGGGTTAGATCGAGCATAACCGAATACCTTCTAATAATGACAAATCTTCTGGCAGACAAGCTCCACGCTAAATGGTACTAAATTGACCATTATAGCACACATATCACTTTCAAGTGAACCACCACTGCAGACAATATCTTCATTTACTATTAATGCTTTTATTTCAAACTTCTCATACCAACAAAACATTCATCTCTACTTTATTTCTTTTGCAAGGAAATCTTTAGATGGAATTCATTACTAATCTCCTCACTTTACAAATGAGTTATGACACTCGCTCAGGGTGAAATCGTTGATCTGAGCTTCCTTGATTAGCGTCGACACTGAGGTTTTGACTGTGGCAGAGTTGAGATTGGCTTGAACCAGCATGATTGCTTTCTTCTGAGGGCAATTGTTGTCAAAATGTCCGGGCTTGCGGCAGGTATAACAGAGTTTATGGAAATTTTTCTTCCTTGGGCATTCGCTGACTGGGGTAGTGTCTTCGCTCATATGTCTTTTCTTCAACTGGTTCTCTAGGCAAACTTCTCTTACAGTGTCACCACTCACTCTTGGCGTTATGTACTTAACTGAAGTAACTTTTGGAATAACCACGGTTGCAGAAAATAATTGTCTTCTCTGTGGACATCGGTTAGCATAATGACCTTCCTTCTGACAGTAGTAGTACACACGTTTGCATCGTTGTGCCTTGTTGGGTATAAATGTATGCTCATTATTGTTCTTCTGGTAATTCAGGGCTGGTTGCTTCAGAGGGCATTCTCTAGACCAATGACCTTGTTCATCACATAAGAAACATCCTTGTTGGCGATTGCAATTACTACTTTCTTGATGAAGACAGCCAAGATCCGGAGGCTGCATCTTTAGTTTTTCAAGTGGCGTCTCTGTATAAGCGATATTACACCTCTTTTGACAATTCTTGAGTAATTGCGGCTCGAAGATTCTTCACGCGTATTTGAGTCACTGCAGAACTATTGGATCCAAGGGACATTGAGTGGGCAATGATCTCGACCTTCACATAGGTAACATGTGATGTTGTTCATAGGGCACTCTCGAAAGGATGACTTCCTTCACAATCGAGCAATTGATCGCATGCTCATCGTGGTATGGCCTATTTCTCCACAAGTGAATGCATGCACGATCTTCTAACTTGTCAGCCGACAACACTTCAAAGAACAACGTCTAGATCTTGAATCGATGCGAGGTAGCATTTTGATCGAATCTATCATGATGACACCATCTTACGTCGAAGCAAAGGAATAGCGAAAAGCATCAACGAACTCATTCCGGTGATACTCTGCATATTTATCTGTATTGACGGTTGCAAAACCGATCCATCATTGGGGTTCTCACCGAGTTGATTTCCACTTCCATCGACTTTATGGTTCCACCTGCATCGCACCATCCGCTTGGTTGCTTCAAAGGGTTAGGGAAAAGGAAATAGCATAGATAAGGAATAATGATCCTAATATGGGAGATAGGTTTAACCCAACAACTTAAGCAAACAATATTAATAACTTGGTATGGTTGCTTATATAAGCCTAAGAGCTATGCAACACATACTGCACAATCAACAATCAAGGAACAACCAAATCAACCTATACACACAAAACTACCGTCTATAAGGGTGACATTCTAGCTTAAGAAGACGTGGCTCCCACACATGAGTCTCAACTAGATACTCGAAGCACTTGGACTTCTAGTTTCAGGAACACGGCATCGATCCTCCCTTCCTTGAGCTTGACGATTCCTGTCTTCACGATCTTAAGGTTCAGCAACGATACACCCAGTACTTTCTCCTTAAGTGGGAGACATCGTTAACTACTTAGAACAACGCAGGTAAGATTTTTATTTAAACCAGTGAGGAAAGATGAATAATTTTTTTAGCAAAAGGGGAAAGAATGGAAGAATAAGATAAGTCAAGAACTTATTATTCTTTCAAGTTAAATTTTCACTTTTAGAAAATACTTTTGAAGCTCCTAAGGAACGGCCAAACTATCTAGGTCAAGACCTACAGTCAGTATGGCTCTGATACCACCTCTGTCGGGACACGAATATGCAAATCCGGACCCTCTGTGTATTCAAAGACTAGTCCAGGATCACGCTAGTGCACACAGTCTCAACATAGATGAAATATCACAATCATACACAGCGGAATAATAAATAAAGACTTCATCTATTAATATAGAACTATTGAACGACCTTAAGGTCAAACTTACACTTGTGAGGCCTTGGTGGCTTCAACTCAAAATAAATAAACAACAGCGGAATGAAGAACGTCGTGAATCCCATCAATATACCACAGCAACCGACAAGGTTCAACTCCTAGATAATCGCCTCCTCGTGGAACTTCTCCTCCTTCAAGTTGTGGTCTTCTCCTCAACCGATGATTTTGTGTGTTGCAAGGGGTGAGTACATAAAGCACTCAACAAGTCGTGCATGTAATGCAATTCTAACATAGCTATATGCAAGGATTATTCCAAAGAAATGGCTAACATGGCTATTTTGCAAAAGCAAGATTTGTAAATTAATACAAGATATAAATTGGAAAGACAAGAAACAAATAAGCGATTAGATAGATTCAACATTTCTCAAGTAAAACAAGTTTCCAATCCTAAGTCAAAATCCACTTTCCATGGCATCCCGCCATCCCAATAAGTTTTGTTTAACAAAAGTCTAACCCTTGACTGTAATTCCCGAGCTTTGCTCAATACCGTGAGCACGGCTATTCGAATAGGTTTACACTCTGCAGAGGTTATGCACTTTACCCACACGACGTGATATTCTCTTTGTGCTCGCCATCAAGACAATTCCTTTGGTGTCTGCAGAGAATTCACGACAAAGCCTTTCAGAACCTCTACCTTAACCAAAGAACCTCTCCGGTGTTGCCTTCGCTATCACTCCTCTCACGCAATGCCAGCCGAAGTATAGGACAGGCCAACACCGTTGGATGGGTACCAAGCCGCAAAGACAGTCGCTCCTCGCACAGTACACTTCCGCATCGTCGCCCGAGGTATCAGAGGAAAGATATCAGAACCCTAATCAACTAGGTCTGTCCCATATCAGACATGTGGTCGCATGATTGACTCAGGTCAAAGGCTTGCAAGGTTAAGTCCTTAAGATGATCGAGGCAAGACTTCCACATACCCCCTGCCCATCGGGCCCACCTTGGCATTCTCGCCCCTTGCCACTTTCCCCAATCTATCATAACCACCCCAGTTGATTACCAAGCACCACGTGCCATCAGCAATTTAACCTCGTTGCGTGACATCCTCTCGCCACCGCAACTCAATCTCATCGTGTGACCACACATGACACACAAGTTCATAACATCGTTCCATATTCCATTAGTCAAGATTATTTATCAAAGACTAAAGTACATGTGATGGCGTGGCATGACTAAGCAACTAATACGGTCTAACCATCCCATGTTGATTATTATTACTAACCAACTATAATGAACCAATCTAGGGTGACAATATATCATGGTATACAAATGGCAAGGTAGGGTATAGAGCAATTGGGTATAATAGCTAAGTCCCAAATTTAATTGAAGACATTTGTACATGTCAAATAATATGCAATAAAGTAAAACAATATAGCAGTTTTTGTAATCGTAGGTTCAACATGATCAAAGCACAACTTGCCTGGCACTTGCTATAAACTGCTCTTTACTCTTTTTAATTGATCTTCGGCTTCATCAACCTTTGGCTCTTCAATCGAATGCTTCGACTTCCTCGTCCTTCAGCTACTTCGGGTAACTTCTGAACGACATGTCTAACGACAAAGAAGCACAAATACAACAAAACTCAAAAGCAATTCAAATAAACTCCAATTTAATATTAGATTGGTACTGAACGGAAGGGATTGAATTAGGAACTTAGATTTGATCGAAGATCGGATGAAAGAGAACAGGCTTTCAGAAGATTTATCGAGAAGGTTACGACTGATAATTAGGGAAAACGGAGTATATTCCCGGGGATATTCTTCGAGATTAATTAACTCGATTGGACAAATATTGACATATGGGCTCTTGATCTATAGATCGGGTCCATAAAGATATGTTAGTTCATGATGAACTAAACTGATGCTCAATGTTGACTTTTGTTGACTAAACAAATACACAGTCAAACAAAAGAAAGATAGACTAATAGAATAGATATGGCACCAGGATATGACATATGGCCAATGGTCTATCGACCAAGTTCACGAATGAATTCTGGGTTAATGGCAGATTAGATTTTCAGGGATAAGACAAGGACGGATGGAATCGACATTTAGTACGATCCGATCTAGGGTTCAGTCATACATCAAAGAAGAGACTTGACGATAACAGGGCGATGACGATATGTAGTAAGACAGTACAAATATCTTACTACGGTGGCATTTACTAATTATTTAATCCGAATTATTAAGTATTACCCATAAAATCGAAATAAATATCAAACAACCGTTTAAAAATCAGAGAAAAATCTGGAACGTGACCCACAGCCTTAGTAACACAAATAAAATATTATTACATAAAATAATAATTTCTTCGTGTACAGTAAATACTTTTATATTGTTTTTAATACCTTCTTAATTTGGAAAATACTAAAACAACCCCAAAAATTCTAAGAAAATTCAGGGAGTTTAATTAGGACATTTTGAGATCAAATAAAATATTTTGGTACCACTAAATATTTTATTTTTATATCCACATATATTTTTATTTTGTTAAAGCTTTCGGAAAGGCTTTAGAAAATATATAATTTGACAAATGTAGGAAATTTCGCAGAAATTCCCTTAGGTTTATTTATATTAAATAAGATAGTTTTAGCAAAACCAAATCTTTTATTTTGTCTCCAAACTATATTTTAATTGATGAGACTTTTGGAAAGATTTTGAAATCAAGATTTTAACAAATAATGGGAAAATTCACCGAAGTTCCTTGTGATATATATATTTTTTTAAAACTAATTCCAACCTAAATAGGGTTTTTATTTTTTTTAAGGAAATAGTTTTAAGTTTCCTAAAAATTGGCAAAAGTATTTTTCCTTTGAACTCGAGAGAAATCCAGAAAATTAAGAGGAAACAAACAAACTTGAGACAACCGATAAAAATAATAATTTTAAAAAAAATTATCCTATTTTTGAAATGAAATTTTGGGATGTTACACTTAGGCAATCCGTGAAGACTGACGATTCTTGACATATGTAATTCTGCTAATTTATCTCCTACATAGGTAGTCTTAACTGGAATAAAGTTTGCTACTTTAGTTAATCGATCCACTATTACCTAGATCGAGTCATAACCTGCTTGGGTCTTAGGAAATCCGGTGATAAAATCCATATCAATTTCTTCCCACTTCCACTCTGGAATCTTCAATGGTGCGACAATCCTCTATGGTCTCGATGCTCGCCTTGACCTTCCGCGACATCACAAAGTGCAACATATTCTGCAATCTCACGCTTCATACTAGGCCACCAATACCTTTCCTTGAGGTCTTGATACATCTTGGTACTTCCAGAATGAATGGAGTATAAAGTCTCATGCGCTTCTTTTAGTATCAACTCCTTAAGCTCTTTCCGATCTGGTACGCAAATACACTTCTCATACCAAATAGTACCTTGTTCATCTTCGGTGAAACCTGGGGCTTTTCCTTTCTTCATATTGCTCTTAATCTCCTTGACATCAGCATCATCTACCTGTGCTTCTCGAATCTGATCTTCCAATGTAGGGTGTACTTCCAAAGTAGCTAAATACCCTTCCTGAACCAATTCCAAACTAAGCTTCTGAAATTCCTTATAAAGTGCTGGCTGACTTTCCTTAATCATCAGAGTATTGCGGTAGCTCTCTCTACTCAAAGCATCAGCTACGACATTGACTTTGCCTGGATGATAATGAATTCCAATGTCATAGTCCTTGATCAATTTCAACCATCTTCTTTGTCTCATATTGAGGTCAGCTTGGGTAAAGATGTATTTCAAACTCTTATGATCAGTGTAAACCTCACAACGATTACCAATGAGATAGTGACGCCAAATCTTCACAACATGCACTATAGCTGCCAATTCCAAATCATGGGTAGGATAGTTAACTTCATGTGGCCTTAGTTGTCGTGAAGCATATGCTACAACCTTCTTATCTTGCATTAGCACACAATCCGAGTCCTTGTCGGGATGCATCGCAGAATATCTCAAAATCCTTCCTATTATCTGGCAGGATAAGCACTGGGGTAGTTGTCAAACACTCCTTTAGTTCTTGAAAACTTTGCTCACACTCTGAAGTCCAAACTGACCGGGCGCACACGTGGACGCTGACGCGACACACATGGGGCAATGACAATGCATTGACGCGGACGGCCGTATGTCGCGCATCCAACGGCGTGATCAGATCGAATGGCAGAGAAGCGAGCGGCGATGGCTGCGACGCGGCCAAATCTGGAACAATCGTTGGCGATCGGACGGCCGAAGCTAGCGAAAGAGGACGATGGCGAGCGGCAGCGCGGGCTTACCGGAGGCGAGGAAGAAGGTGTGCTTTACGGTGGATTAGCACCGGATCGGGCACGGCTTTGAGCGAATCGGAAAGAGGACATCAAGGGAAACGCGACGAAGCCAACAACAGCTGCGGAGAAGAACCAGCGTCGGAGATCCACGCGACAAAAAGCTTCAGCCTCAGCGAAGGACTCCGGCGAGCTCCTACGCGAAGATGACAGGGACTCGGGCGACGAGAGAGAGGGCAACAGGCACGGCGCAAAACGGCGAATCTCGGAGGGGGTGCGGCGCCTTAAATAAGGGTCTCGGGATGCGTGCTTGACCCGGACTCCAAGGCAGCGGCGGTTAGGGTTTCGGAGAGGCGACGGCGGTGGCTGGGCAGCGCGGGCCAAAACGGACGGGCGAGGGGTCGGCCAAGATGGACCGGGCCGGAGGAAAAATCGGCCGGGTGGAGCGGGGTGTTGGGCCGGGCGACGCGCGGGCGATGCCGGCCAAACTAGGAGAAGTGGAGCGGGCCGGGCGAGGAAAAGAAGTGGGCCGGAGAAGATTCGGCCCGAGGGCTTTTTGAAATTTAAAAACATTTTCTGATTTAAGAAAAAAATCTAGGAATTCAAATAAGTGTAAATAAATTCAAATAAATAGCAAATAAATTCATAAAAATCCCCAAAAATACAGAAAAATTCCTTGGAGCATAATAAACCCAACTAAAACTGAAAATCTTTAGTTTGATGAATATTTTAGTCAAATTAAATCCTTCCATTAATGGAAAATTCAATTTAAGCTAGAATTAATTCAAGAGAAATGCAAATGGTTTATTTTTGAATTCAACATTCCAAAACTCAAATTTTTGGGATGTTACAGATAAGCTCCGATCACTTATGTCAAACTTTCAATTAATTAATTTTCAAAGGGTGATTGCTTTGCGATTTTTGAAATCCTATCAAATTTTATCCAAATTTTCTGAAAATTTTTGGAGGAATACTTCTGGACATGTAATATTTGATTTAAATATTTCCCCTTAGTTTTGACATAGTTGTAAAATTATAAAAATCCAGATTCCTCACTGTTTTAATAGTTTTAATATTTCAAAATAAAAAAATTCACACAAATTCAAACAAATGCAGTACACCAACCATTGCTTAAAAAATTCACACAAATACAAAAAATCACACAGATGAAGTTTAATTCACACAAATTGTTACATATGAGAAAAGAATAATACATTAATTGTTATATATGAGAAAATAAACATATATTTAATTAGGACAACTAAGCTACGATTCGACCTTCGTTATGATCGTGGCGTATTTATGTAGCTTTGTCCTCACTCTCTTCCATGAGACCTAGGTCAATGTCCTCTCTGAAAGGAGGAAGCTCATCGAATTGGTTGTACTCTTCCTCGTCGACAACATTCTCAACTCCGACAATCCTTCTTTTTCCTTGAATAACCACGTGGCGCTCCTTGTTAGCTGGATCGGTTACAAAAAAGATTTGTGTAACCGAATTAGCAAGTACGAATGGTTCTTCTCTATATCCGACCAGTTTGAGGTCCACGGTAATGATACCGTACTTGTCGATGTTCATGCCCCTTGAAAGTCTTACCCATTGGCACCGAAAGAGAGGGACCTTCAAAGGTCCGTAATCAAGCTCCCAAATCTCTTCTATGAATCCGTAGTAGGTTTTCCTATTTCCGTAGTAGGTTTTCCTATTTCTGTTGCTGTCGTAGGCATCTATACGGATACCGCTGTTTTCCTATTTCCGTTGCTGTCGTAGGCATCTATACGGATACCGAAGTTATGTCTATGCTCTCTCGCGATCCAACCCTCTGACTTCGCTGGGTTTGTTCTGGATAGCATGCTCTTGTGCATGTTGACATACGGGACCACCACAACTGATTGTACCAAAACTGCGAAATGTGCTTGTGTGAATGAAGCTAGATTGTTTGTACGGAGTGACTTCTCGCCATGTCCCTTTTCCTGTAGCTTTGCCTCATGCCGTGATGTAGGCACACCAATCGGTTTGAGATCCATGTAATCGACGCAGAACTCAATGACCTCCTCGGTTCCCCAACCATCTGCAATGCAACCTTCCTACCGATGTCGATTCTGAACATATTTCTTTATAACCCCCATGAACCTCTCAAAAGGATACATCTGATGTAGAAACACGGGACCGAGAATCCGTATCTCTTTCACAAGGTGAACAATGAGATGGACCATAATATCAAGAAAAGATGGAGGGAAACACATCTCGAGCCTACAGAGAGTGTGGACCACATCTTCGTGCAGCTTATCTAGTTTCAATGGATCGATGGCCTTCTATGAAATCGCGTTGAAGAATGAACACAACTTTATAATTGGGTCTCGGACTTTGTGGCAGAACAGCCCTAATTGCAATTGGAAGCATCTGCGTCATCATCACGTGGCAATCATGAGACTTCATGCCAATTAATTTTAAGTCTTTCATTGAGACTAGTCTCTTTATGTTGCCAGAGTATCCGGACGGAACTTTCACTCCGTGCAAGCATTTGCACAAGCTAAGTTTTTCTTTCTTGCTCAGAGTGTAGCAGGCTGCGGGAAGGTACTTTTTCCCTGTATCCATGTCTTTGTGATGCAGCTACTTCCTGAGTTTCATATCTTCAAGGTCCATCCGTGCTTGGAGAGTATCTTTTGTTTTGCCAGGTTTATCCAGTAAGATACCAAGCAAGCTGTCACACACGTTCTTCTCTATGTGCATGATGTCGATTGCGTGTCGAAGTTCCAAGTGCTGCCAGTAAGGTAGGACCCAAAATACTGATCTCTTTTTCCATAAAGGAGCCTTATCACGGGAACTCGGGATAGATGTATTGCCTGCTCCCTTTCCGTGAATAATTTTAAGATCCTTTACAGCCGCAAATATCTCTCTCCCGGTGTGATTCTTGAGCTAAAGCGGTCTCCTTTGTCCCGTCAAAGCTCTCTTATTATTGCCGTATGGGTGATCCTTGCGGAGGAACCTACGATGCCGCATGTAAGACATTTTTTGACAGTTCTTCAGCCACCGACTAGCTGTACCATCTAAGCACTGGACACATCCATTGAAGCCTTTTGTCGTCTGCGCCCGACAGTTACCAAGGCGGGGTAATCATTGATGGTTACGAACAACAATGCGCGTGAGGATAAAGTTCTCTCTTTATACTCATCCCATACCGTACTCCATCGTTCCACAAGATTAGAAGATCTTCAACCAATGGTTTGAGGTACACATCGATATCGTTGCGGGTTGCACAGGCCCTTGGATCGATGAGTGGCATCATAATGTACTTCCGCTTCATACAAAGCCAAGGAGGAAGGTTGTAGATACATAGAGTTACCGGCCAAGTGCTATGACGACTACTCATGTTGTCGAAAGGATTCATCCCATCCGTACTTAACCCGAACCTTTTATTCCTCACATCATATGCGAAGTGCTTCTTATATTTTCTGTCGATGTTCCTCCATTGCACAGAGTCAGCAGGGTGTCTGACCATTCCATCCTTCTTACGCTCTTTGGCGTGACATCGTAGCAATTGGGCATGCCTTTTGTTCGCAAACAATTGATTCAGACGGGGAATTATAGGAAAATACCACACCACCTTACGGGGGGATCTCATCTTCTTACGCTTCACCCCGACATCATCATTATCGATGTCATCATCATTGCCCTTATACCGCTTTGCTTTGCAAACAGCACAGCCATCCAAGTCCGCAAACTCATTGCGATACAACATGCAATCGTTTGGACATGCGTGTATCCTTTGTACTTCCAGTCCCAACAGGCAGACAACCTGCTTGGCCTGGTACATACTTGTAGGCAACACGTTACCCTCTGGAAGCAAATCCCCCGAGAGACATAACAACTCAGTGAAGCTCTTATCGGACCAACCATTGCTTGCCTTCAAGCTGCGATGAGTGTAAGCACGGTCCGCAATTTTTGTGCTCCTCCTTGCGACTGGGTACAATGGTGTTGTGGAGTCTGTACCATATCTTTGGAACTTTTGAAACTCTCTTTCACTCGTGAAGTCTCCTCCCATCACGCAACATTTGATCCGGATCGTCGTCGTGGTCGCCGACAAGCGTATCTTCAAGCTGCCGTCATATCGTTGTCTCCGTCATCTTTAGTAATGTGTTGCCCTTCATGTACAATCTCATCTTCGCCATGCTTGGTCCAGCGGTATAGCCACCTTGAAACCTCTTGAAGCAAGTGTGCACGATCGACTCTATGGTAGAAAGCGACCGATTTTTGCAATCAACGTATGGACAGCACATGTAGTCCGCGATTCTTCGACTTGCGCCGTGATCACATTTAGAAAATAACTCACACCATTAAAAACTACGCCCATAGCGGTCCGTGTCATACATCCACCTTCGGTCCATCTACAATTAATTAAATCAAACATTACATAAGCATATAATTGCAAATAACAAATAATTGTAAACGATTAGATTTAAAAACATATGTACCAATTTTGACTATAGTAAAATACATCAACCTTTTTCCGTTATGTAAATATCCATGTAGCAATTTTTTAGTATTGTAAAATTTGAAAATAATTGTAAATAGTTAGGATATATTTGGACTATATTGAAATATATCAATCTTTTTTCATTGCGTCAATATCCATCTTGCAATTTCTTATTATTTAAAAATTTGGAAAAATTTGTAAATACTTAGGATATACTTTGAGTACACTAAAATACATCCACATTTTTTCATTAGGTAAATATCCATCTAACAAGTTTTTATTATTTCAAAATTTGAAAATACATGAACCTTTTTTCATTATGTAAATATCCATGTGGCAATTTTTTATTATTTACAAAAATAGAGATCAAATTACTAACCTCGAAAAGAAGTACAATATGAATTTTAATAGATTTTTCAGCAGCAAACCATCGCAATCCACAAATCGAGCAAAGACAGAGCGCCTCTCTGTCTTTGCTCGATCGGTCGGGAGGCAGGGGTCTCAGTTATATAAACGACTTATCATTGTCGGTTCTGCGCAGAACCGGCAGTGATAAGCTCGGACTGCGAGGGAAAATAATATTGCGCAGGAAAATAATATCACTGCCGGTTCTAGTCTCAAACTGGCAGTGAAAAGTCAATTACCACTGCCGGTTAAAGAACGACCCGGCAGTGATATCTTGCTTTTTACTGCCGGTTGGTTGCATGAACCGGCAGTGATAAGGTCTCCCCCCAACTTATGTTTCGAACCGGCAGAGATATGTTATCACTGCCGGCTCGGTCCTAACCGGCAGTGATATGCCGACAAGGATTGCCTGTTCTGTAGTAGTGCATGTAGGTCTTAGTTACAAGCTATAATTAAAAGATTGCAGGATTTCATACAGACAAACCATCATAAAAGTTATCTTTAGTTTTATCTATAGATGATATAGAGCAGTATATAGACAGTCATCCCTACTATTGTATACACTGGAGGACCCAAATAAGAACAAAACCGGTATGACCGGCTCGGATGGGAATATCCATATATCCACCACAAGTCAACCTCATGTGCATAACGTGGCTGTGTCCCGCCAGTCGGCTTAAATTGATTGCCACAGATCAATTATAATGCTAATAACCTAATATTGAGAATATTTAAGGGCAATCATAATAGATGAACACTAGATATAGAGGATCTTAACTATTTTGTCTCTAATAATTATAGATTGATTTTTTATATATAATAGAGTTTTATATTTATAACCAAAACCCTTTAAGGATAGTCTAGCCCCTTGTTACGGACCTTTGAAGGTCCCTCTCTTTCGGTGCCAATGGGTAAGACTTCCAAGGGGCATGAACATCGACAAGTACGGTATCACTACCGTGGACCTCAAACTGGTCGGATACAGAGAAGAACCATTCGTACTTGCTAATTACATTACACAAATCTTTTTTGTAACCGATCCAGCTAACAAGGAGTGCCACGTGGTTATTCAAGGAAAAAGAAGGATTGTCGGAGTTGAGAATGTTGTCAACGAGGAAGAGTACAACCAATTCGATGAGCTTCCTCCTTTCAGAGAGGACGTTGACCTAGGTCTCATGGAAGAGAGTGAGGACGAAGCTACATACATACGCCGCGATCATAATGAAGGTCGAATCGTAGCTTAGTTGTCCTAATTAAATACATGTTTTTTTTCTCATATGTAACAATTAATGTATTCTTTTCTCATATGTAACAATTTGTGTGAATTAAACTTCATCTGTGTGAATTTTTGTATTTGTGTGAATTTTTGAAGCAATGGTTGGTCTACTGCATTTGTGCGAATTTCGTAAACATTATTTGATATCGAAAATATTAAAACTATTAAAACAGTGAGCAATCTGTATTTTTAGAATTTTAGACAAAGGTCAAAATCAAGGGGAAATATTTAAAAGAAATATTACATGTCCTGAAGTTTCTTAGGATTTCAAAAATCCTAAAGCAATCAGCCTCTGAAAAAGAAATAAATTGAATGTTTGAGTTCATTGACCTGAACTTACATATCACTGCTGGTTATATCATTAACCGGCAGTGATAGTGGCCTTATCACTGCCGGTTAATGAAATAACCGGCAGTGATAGTGGCCTTATCACTGCCGGTTCTATATATTACCCGGCAGTGATACTTAAGTATTACTGCCGGTTAATTACATAACCGACAGTGATATTTAAGTATCACTGCCGGTTCTACATATTACCCGACAGTGATACGTCAACTTCACTGCCGGTTATAAATGTGACCCGGCAGTGATATTTAGTCACTGCCGTTTTTTGTGGAGACCCGGCAGTGATAGTCCAGCCCTATATATATTAAAACGCCACGCGCCCTCCACTCAGTTCCACTTCGACCTAACACCGCCACCTCCTTGTAGCTCCCCACCATCTCCCCGCCGTCGCCTTGGAGTGTGCCGCCGTCGCCTCGGAGTGCGCCGTCGTCGCCTCGACCTCGCCGCCCAGGCCGTCGCCTCGCACTGCGCCGCATCCCCGCCATCTCTTCGCCGTCGCCTACGCCTGTGTAGACTCATCGGTATGTCTATCGCACGCGCCTGCGCAGACTCTTCACCGCCTTACATCTGGACCCTAACCCTAGCTGCTCGAGCTTGCTGGTTGGTCGTTCGTTTGATCATTCCGTAGATTCTGGGAGTCTTTGTGGTGGTGATGGTTGGTATGTAGGATTTGGATGGTTTTCTATGTGGTGCTTTTGGAAGCGAGATGTTCATATGGATAAATTGGGGGATGATTTTAGGTTGTGGCTTGTAATGCAGTGTGAATGTTGTGCAGGAGTAGGAATTCAGGGGTATTCGACGGTGAAATGCTAAACGGGATGGGTATGAATTGTATAGTTCATTTGGTAAATTTATTCAGGATGATGATTTAATTGTCAGTACTTGTACTTTAGAAGTTCATTTAGCTTATGGGAGGAAAAATGTCCTTAGTGAATGTGGTGAAATTTTGGGTGTATTGGCTCATGCAAGTTTTCGGCAAAAATTGGAGCGAGTCCATTGTTAAATTGTTCTTGAACATGCCGGTCAATGCAATTCTACTTATGTAGAGAGTTTAACAAATTAGCGTCCATTGGAGTGACTCTAGTAGCTGTAGCGTCCTGATAAGAAGTCTTTATTCTCTTACAAGTAGTACTCAATGCTTAATTTGCCATTCCTGCTATGAATTTGTAGTCTTTTCTGGCTAGACTGATACTAAAATGCAAAATGAGTTAGCGAAATTATGTGACTTTAAATCATTACCTAAATTATTTGCAGATTGGAGTCATCCTATATCACATATTTCTGTGGATTGACTTATTGTTGATTGGCCTCTGCTGAACTGGAAGTTTCATTAAGTAGTGCCCTTGCTATTGCAGTACTCTTGCACATATGCGATTCAATTTGTTGCTTTGTCCATATAATTCGCATATCATGGATGGTTGACTAAGACCGATTATGGGTTAGTTTAATGTAGAGTTTACATTTATTGTTTCTTTTTTGGATTATAAGTGTATGTATTCTTCAAAGATGTATATGTGTATGTATCCTCCAAAGATGTATATGTGTATGTATTCTTCAAAGATGTGTATGTGTATGTATGTTGGAAAGATGTCTGTGGTGTAAGTATTTGAAGTTCTATACATTCATGTTTCAGGCATACAAAATGTGTTAAGATGATTTAGATATATGACTATTCAGTCAACATGTCAATGTTTAGGTTGCCTTTTTTATACCTTCATTATCATTGATAAAATTTTGATTGCTTCTAGGCTCTTTCGTTATCTCCCCTCTGTATTTGTCATTGAAAGCACTTGGTTGATTGAAGCTGGGCTAATCCAAGAAATATCATTTTGACTGTCATGCCACTTCTCCATGATTTGCCTTTGTCCATCCTGTTGCACTTGCTGTCATACTGGTCACACAGTTCAGCATGTTCTTTGTTTTGCAAGCATTTGTAGTTGTGCACCTGCCTTTTGGGAAAAAACTTAGTAAACAAGCTTGTTACAGTGTCGAATATGTAAACATCTTATCACGGGTTTAACTTTAATGTCAATCTTCATTTGTATGTGTCTTTAAAATGACCTTGTTAATTTGAAATTTCTGGTAAACTTGCTAGGAATGGCCTCTGACCAAGGACAAGTGCCGGAGGGAGTTGGGCCCTCAAATATGGATGAAGGAGGAAGGGGCAGCCCGAACCATAGCCCAACGTCCTATCTGAACTTGCACGATCCTGCCATGGACCAACCTGACGTTACTAACGTAGGCGAGGTAAAGTTTTAGTACACTGTGGTTCCCAAAACATTGTAGGCCCAGACAACTAATAATTAAGAAGATTAAATTGCAGGCTCAGACGTCTGATCAACGAAGGCAGCGCGCAAGTCGTGGTCCAAACAAGATGCCTAAGGGAATTTTTAACATAATGGAGCTCTCGGCAGTCGGGGAACCTGCTATACCAGAGTCATCATTGGGGCCGTACAGGATAGCCTGCGGGGTGCTTGCTAGGGACGATGTGCCCCTCAGCTATAGATCATGGATTGGCCGCGGAGGTGACCCATGGGTGGTACCCAATGACCTGAAGAACTCGTTATGGGACAAGCTAAAACAAGTTTTCCAGTTCGCCCAAGGGACCGAGCTGGTTGCAAAGAAACGAGCACTCTGCATCATTTGCACAGCGTGAAAGAATTGGAAGACAGCACTAAACAAGAATTTTGTGAAAAGAATGAAATGCCGAATTTTGACATGTACCCAAAGTTAAGGGAGTTTTGGGATGAATTTGTGGCGTACAAGAGGTCTGAAGAAGCTCACATAGTAAGTCAAAGGAACAAATCAAACGCGGATAAGAATATTCACCCTCACAGACTAGGAACAGGAGGGTACGTGAAGAAAATACCAGCATGGGATCGGTCCGAAGAAGAACTAACCCGCAAGGGTATAATTCCTGCGACGGCCGCCTTAAGCGAACGATCGAAGCACTGGTTGCTTGGGAGGGGTGCTACTATCTCGGATGATGGCAGCTTAAGCTTTAGAAGCGATAGAGAGCAGGAAGTGCTGAGCAGAATCACAGATGCTCACATGCAGTCTTCCCAAGGATATTTCGCACCACGAAGGGAGAATGACGAGCTAACCGTAGCCCTGGGTAATAAGGAGCATCCAGGTCGCACCAGAGGAGTTGGTTTGGTCACGTGGAAAGAGGCCTTCCCCGCAGACGCATGGTTGTACAAGCGTTCAAAGAGATTAAGAGAAGATAAACTGGAACGTCAGATAAAAGATGTTGTGGCGAGAGCGTTAGAGGAACAGAGAGCGGAACTAGATAAGGCTGTGGAGCAAGCCCTACAGAAAGCTCTCAGCTCACGACCACCGCCCAGTGAAAGCCCTGAGCTCATCAGTCCCGGTGCTCGTAAGAGCAGCTGCGCGTCCACAGGGATTCCCGAAGAGCATGGACTGTATTTTCCTGCGAATGACATCAAAGAACCGACACCGTGCAAGCTACATTTGGCCGTACATGGCATTACCATAAAGGTGGCTGAGGGCAGGGCTTGGCCATGCTTGGAGTCGCAGGTTTTGCACTGTCGCCCGATACCGCAGGGATTCGCCAAGGTCGAAGTGGACAGTGTAGTCCGCCAATACCGAAAAATGGAGGTAGAGATCCCTGACGAGGATGGAAACAAAAAACTAGGAGAAAACGTGCATGGCTTCCTCGCGTGGCGCAAGAGCTTGATTAAGTTTGGCTCGAACGATGAGGGCGACGAAGATGATGATCAGTCGCACTCTCCACACAGAGACCTCCCACCCTTCTCGCCGCCAACCAAAAAAAGTCCAACTCCTCCGCCGGCACCAACCACAAAAAGCCCGACTCCTCCGCCAAAATCTGAAAAGAATCGAACACCAGGAACATCTCGACAGTCGGCACCGTCCTCGAAGAAATCTCAACCATCTGCGAACCCAGGACAATCCCAGAAGAAATTATCAGCTAACATGACTGAAGAAGAACGAAAAAAGCATGTAAGCGCCTGCGTAACATCTCACTTTAAAAAGGTGCCATCATGTAAGAAGACTAAAGTTGATGCTGACGAGCAAAAGTTTTTCTTGAGTATGGTAAAAGTGCAAAAGACGGGGCAGGCTTCTGAACCTTGCAAAATATCGGACTACGAGCGCATATCCAGAAAGCAATACTTGCAGGCGGCTAGTGCTGACACGTTAAAGCGGGATGCTCAAGCGATCTTTGCTCAACTAGATGCTCGGCGCACGGTCTAAGGTGGAAGTTCGTTATGGGAAAACATTTGGTTGAACCGCTCATTTCGACAACCTTACAACACAAGCTGCGGTAGCGTCCATCGGTGGTACATGCAAGACTCCAACGATGGTATGGAGGCGTTCGCGATCGGATACACGAGCATGATTTACACAATGGGGATAACATCTGCTGGGTTCTTTTCACGAGTCAGATATGTTGTACCAAACAAGATGCCCCGGACGTGAATATACTTAGACTATGGACTTTGTAGGTTTGTCCGTATATCGTTGAGCATTTTTGTCTTGTTTAATTGCATGTCTAACTTCTTTCTTATGTAGAATGGAGATACAGACATGTAGAAGAAATAACAATGACAATCTAGCATTCCTAGATCCGGGGCTCGTCAACGAGAAGCTTGTGAACGACAATCCACAGTTCGTTGAAGACTATTTATTTAATACTTTTTTGAAGCTGCAATACAAAACCTCCGTACTTTTACCCTATTACTTCAAGTACGTATCTCCTTACTTCTAATATCGTTTTACTATTTTTGCGTAACACGTACGATGTGGGAGTAATTGACTACGTTGACATATATGTGCAGGTTTCACTGGGTCCTCCTCGTCATCCAGTTAGATGCTAGCAGGATTTTTGTCTTGGACTCCAGGAGAAAACAAACTAATCTGTACCAAGACCTTTGGGACATGCTGAATAGGTAAACTCGATCATTGCATTATTACTCTAGCAAAATTCCATTCTATTGCATTTAAGTTTAATTACTACTTAAAATCATTCATGTGGCTTTCAGACCGCATCTTGCAAGAAAAGTGTTCAGTATCGTCCATACAGAAAAATTTTGAAATAATAAATGACTTTCCATGCATGAGGCAGGACCCCCGAAACAATTTATGTGCATACTATGTATGTACAAATATGCATTCAATTGTCACGGAGAGTGTCGGCTATAACAAAGCCATGGTACGTAATTACACATTGATGCCTTTTTTCATTTAACAAATATCATCATTAATTAACTTCCTTTTTCTTCAAAAGCGATGCTCCAAGCGAGAACCAATAAGTTATTCACGTGAAATTATAGCAATTCAAGAACAGATCACCGGATTCATTCATGATGAGATCATCAAACCAAACGGCGAGTTCCACGAGTAGCCTCATCGCCCTCATTCCTTCGACCTAGACGTGTGACATGTCTACTTCGACTCTTCGTACTGTAATCCTTGTAGAATCAAAGCGAATGGGATAAGATGTAGTCGAGCTACATTAATTGTAAACAAATCATTGTAAAAACTAAATATTGTGATGCTTAATTTAAAATATTTGAAATATGATTTTAACGATGGTCCATATATACATGGATATATTTGAATTATGATTTGAACGATGCTTTACATACTACATATGGACACTGTATAAACAATTGTATAAAAATATATATATTGCACAAAAAATATGCAAGCTTGTCACTGCCACTGCCGGTTCTTGGAAAAAACCGGCAGTGATAAGTACATATCACTGTCGGATTATGGTACAACCCAGCAGTGATAGTTCGATATCACTGCCGGTTTTATGTATAACCGGCAGTGATAATGATCATCACTGCCGGAGTTTGGTTTGATCCGGCAGTGATAGTTCAATATCACTGTCGGTTGTAGGTAGAACCGGCAGTGATAATCCTTATCACTGCCGGATTTTGGTTTGATCCGGCAGTGATAGTCCAATATCATTGTCGGTTGTAGGTAGAACCGGCAGTGATAATCTTTATCACTGCCGGTTCCTGAGCCGGCAGTGTTAATCCCCGAGTATCACTGTCGACCAATCACTGCCGGCGCCAATGACCGTCAGTGATGTGCTTTTCTGTAGTAGTGAGACAGTTTTACTAGTGCGACCGTCTAAGTTACTCAAAATGCTAAGAACTGTCTGTGATAATCTTTTATCACAAATTGTTCGTCCCATGAACAGATTATGAATTATCATAGACGATTTTTACTACGAACTGTCTGTGATATATCATTGGGTACTATAAGTAATTTTTGTTTTACCTGGAGCATCCACTCGCCCTCACCCTCTCGGCTTTTCCTCTCGATCCAGAAGCCGAGGCAGCACCGAACTCACAAAAATGCTACTTTAATATTTGCCTTTAATATTATTTTATTGCTATTTCTGCATTTTGTGATTTTCTGAATTTTTTGATTTTTTTTGGATTTATTTGAATTTATTTTAAATTAAGTATATTGGCCTTTTAAGAAAACTAATTAAATATAGATAACTTAAATAAAAAGGTTTTGCTAAAAATATTTTATTTAAGTTCAAAATGTCGCAAAGAATTTTTGATAATTTTCTTGGATTTTTCCTTGTGTTTTTGCTGCCTAAAAACTAATTAAAGTAATTTTTGTAATTATTTTAATTTAAAAATTAGTGAAAACCCATTTGAACAGTACTGGGCCGAGCCCCCCCAGTACTGTGCGCACTCATGCGGCCCAGTTGGTCTGCCCATCTTCTGGAAGATCTCGTGCCGACCGTTAGATCAAGAGCAGACGGTAGGCGATGAGACTAGAAACCCTAACGACAATGACCGTTGGATCATGATCATATGGTGTGGCTTAGATCGTGTCCTTTCGGGTTAGGTCTGATCCGAACCGTTCGTCTGTTACGGGTGGTTAGGATCGTATCGCAGCTGGGGTGAATCGTGGCCGTTGATCTTGGAGCGGACGGCTGGGGTTCATTGTTTCCGCGCAGGAGTCGGAGTCTGTTGCCGATACACCACCGCCGCCGTGCGTAGTTAGGCTCCGTGTAGAGCTCGAACGCCAGGGCTATTTAAGGCGTGGTTAGCCTCCTGAGGATCCCCACATTGTCGCACACCTGTAGGCACCAGAAGCTTCGTCAGCGCCGCCACCGTTCGCCTCAGAGAGCTCGCCGTAGCATAAAGCACACCGCCGCTGGTTTTTCCGCTCTATTGTCGCCGTCTAGTGTCCGATCGCCGAGTGGAGTGCAGATCCAGGACCAGCATCTCAAGACGTGTCTGCGTAGCCAGAGAACATCATCGTTCTGATGCCTTAGCATCAGCAGGACCATCATCATCTTTGTGTCCGGTAAGGTCTCGCCGTCGCGCCGCCATTGGTCGGATCTAGCTTCATAAGCCATTAGATCAGCATCGAACGACTACGGTAGCGCCACATCTTCACGTGCAGTATTGAACTGCTCAGATTTGATGGCTACCGTTGGATCTCAGCTTGCGGTGCTGATCGCGCCGACCCGAGAACAAACGGCGTGCCAACGTGTGGCAGGGGATAACCGAGGTGTCATGCACCGAGTTCACGTTGGACCAGAGGAGGTCCCGTGAACGGGTGTATGGACCGAGGCTACGTGTTGCTACGAGATTGGTCCGGCTCGGTGCTGATGTCACGCTGACGTAATAAATCGATTTTAGTTTTAAAAAATAATTCGGTTTATTATCTGATTTTTAATTTTCTGATTTTTAGAAATTTTGAATCTTCAGAGGGCTCGTTCTCCCTCATACGAACTCCGATTGAGGTGATTAAAATTTCTAAAAATTTGTAAAATTGAGATCTATTTAATGGTGAATTTTATTTTATTTTTAGAGTTCATTTTATCTCTTTTTTGGTATTTATTTTTTTCTCCTTCAGTTCGCATAGACGTTGTGTTGTGCGACGCTTCGGAGGAGGATCCGACAACCCAAGAGCAAGTTCCAGAGCAAGATCATAACCTATTCGAAGGCAAATTGTGCTTTGATCATGTTGAACCCATGTTTATAAAATTGCTATATTGTTTTACCGTATTGCATATTATTTCAAGTATACAATTGTTTCAATTTAAATTGGGACTTAGCTATTATACCAATTTGATATATACCCTACCTTGTCATTTGTATGCCATAATCTATAGTCACCCTAGATTGGTTCACTATAGTTGGTTAATACTAAAATCAACATGGGATGGTTAGACCGTGTTAGTTGCTTAGCCATGCCACGTCATCACATGTACTTGAATCATCAATGTTTAATCTTGACTAATTGAATATGGAACAATGATATGAACTTGTGTCATGTGAGGTCACACAATGAGATTGAGTTGTAGTGGCAAGTCATGTCACAGAATGCTATTGAATTGTTGATGGCACGTGGTGCTTGGTAATCAAATGGGGTGGTAATCATTTAGATTGGGGCAAGTGGCAAGGGGCGAGTATGCCAAGGTGGGCCCGATGGGCAAAGGGTATGTGGAAGTCTTGCTTCAATCATCCTAAGGACTTAACCTTGCAAGCCTTTGACCCGAGTCAATCATGCAACCATATGTCTGGTATGGGACAGCCTAGCTGATTAATTTGCACTGTCTTAGCTTGGTACTATCAATGGCGATGTGAGTCCCGAGTTATGGATCAACTCACATGGCGTAAGAGGGGGGCCCTGTTGTGGTAACCAGCCCCTTCAGTGTTGAAACCTTAGCAGGTAGTATTGGGTTAAGGCAGGGTATTGTAAAGGCTTTGTTATAATCACTCGTCTCTGTGGTGTATGGTTGTATCATGTGGGTAAAGTGCATAACCTCTGCAGAATGTAAATTTATCCGGATAGCTGTACTCGCGGTATTGAGCAATGCTTGAGAATTACAGTTAAGGGTTAGTTTAATTAGATGGAAAACTTGGTTGGGATGGCAGGTTTCCATGTGGAAGGATGAAACTTGACTTAGGATTAGAAACTTGGTTTACATGATAAATGCTAAAATTATTAATTATTGTTATTTGCTTTACTGCCTTTACAATCTATTTATTGTATTGTTCATAAATGCTACTTTGTTGCAAAATAACCATATAGCCTTTTCCTTTGGAATAAGCCTTGCATATAATTACACAGAATTGCACTCTGTGTACAACTTGTTGAGTGGTTTATGTACTCACCCTTGCCAACAACCACAATCAACAGTTGAGGAGTCTACACCTTTGTTGGAGGAGTTTCAGGAGGACACAAGTCATTAGGGTCTAAGCCTTGTCAGTTGCCTATGGTGAACTGATAAGTCATATATGTCTTCTATTTTCCATTGCATATGTCTTAGTTTATATTTGAAGTCTAGCCCTGCGTGGCTTAATAATGTAAGTTGGTCATAAGATCATGCACTTAGCTGTATCAATAAATGGAGTATTATTATTATTATCGTTCAGTATGATGTGATATGTACCAATGTTAAGCTGTGTGCACTAGCGTTGATCCTGGGACTAGTGCGGTAAACACAGTGGGTTCGAATTGGTGAATTCGGGTCCCCACACCCCACCATCTGCACCCTCGCCGACCTCAACCGTCGCCCCTCTGTCCTTGGCTACCCTGACACGAGCAGCGATCCCAACGAGCCCCAAGAGTACTACTCCAGCAGCAAGAAGAGGTATCTCTCTATCTCTAGAGCTATGTATATTGTCGGTAGCATTGTTTTCGGGACTTAGTTTTGATTTCCCTGCGGAGTTCGTTAGGGTTTGTTGATTGATCAATTCTTGGATAGGAGCTTTGTGCTAGGTAGGATCTGATTCTATACTTGTCTGCTACTATATTTAGTCATGCTCGAATTGATTTGCTGTTAAGATTCACAATTATATGCCGTTATGTTCTGAAAACTCATTTATATTTAATGGTTTGATCTAAACAGGCAAAACTAATTGGATTGTTGTGATTAACACAGAAATATAATATATGGTAGAACTCTCCTTTCCTCTAAGGTAGAATATATAACAGCAAGCTGTAGCCACGAACTCAACTTTGAGGATATAAGCAATATATTTGCAGCCAACTTTAATCTGATGTTTGTAACCGTCCAAAATAAAAAAGAAAGTGGAATTCAAAATTTAAATTTAAATTTTGACATTGAATTGAATTTCCACAGTTTATTGAATTGTTTGGATTTTTTTCCATTTAAATAAATGCTTTTAATGGTTAAAGAAGTGAATTCCCAATTTTAAATTTCAAAATCAAACGAAAATAAAATCTGGAGAAAAATTATTTAAATCCTAATTAACCCTCAGATCATTCCCTAAATGTTTTAGAAAATTTTAATCCATTTGATACGTAAGAAAAATCAAAAACATCAATTTGGAAAAAAACGCAGAGACCTTGTCAGATTTTTATAAAAATCCTTGAGAACATCATTATCTTCAAATTTTATAGAATCATCCTCGGAACATCAAAGTATCCAGTAAAATTTTCAAAATATTTAGACCTCATTTAATACATCTAAAAAATCAATTACCGAGAACACATAAATAAGACAGCGGACTTGTCTCACTTGGATCCTTGTCAAAAGATTTCAATAATTTTAAGCTTGATTCGATAGCTCAAACAATTCAGAAATCCCCAGCTGTTAGAAATTGGATCCTCATTTTCCTTTTCTATTTTTCCCTATGTCACTGCCACTTTGGGCCCACCTGCCAGTGTGGTGAGCTACTGACGCAATGGCCCATCTGGCAGTGACCCATCCCTCTCCTAGCCCCATCTACCAGCCACACCCCTCCCTTTCCTTTCTTTCCTCAGTCGCCCGGTCCCTACTGAAGCTCTTCTGTGGCAACCATTTCTTGTGTCTTCCTTTCCGTGTCAACGCCTGCCCGTGCGCCCATGCCCGCTCCGCATCTACGCCACGCCTCGCCCGCGAGCAGCAAACGCCAAAGCGCGCCACCTGCTCCTCGTCCGCCCTGTGCAAGCCTACGAGCCAGCTCCGCTCGCGCCATGCGCCACCTCTCCCCTTCACTGATGTCACCTCCTCCTTGTGCTCAACCCTGCCTGCTAGAACCACCATACCACACAGCCACTCAGTTCACCCCCTCGCCCACCACATTGCTTCTATAACCAACTTCCTCCCCGACCGACTACACCACCACCCCCCAGTCTCCCTTGCGTGCAAGCCAAGACGCCATTTCCTCTCACCCTCTGGCTATTTAAGCCACCCCAAGGTTTCCATTGCCTTCCCACACACAACTCCCCTTGGGCCCTCGACCGAAGCCCAAGCTCCACCAAAAACTGCCATTGGCAGCAACCTCCTGAGAAGCAAGGTGAAGCAATTAAACTCTTCCAGTGAGGTATTCTCTGATTCCGCCCGCATGGAGCATCCTTGCTACTCCCTTATGCCCCTGCCACTCTTGATTTCAGCTTTGATTGCCCGTAGCGTCGCTTGACAGCACCCGTCTTCCTCGGCTCCGACGAACGTCGCCAGCTTCCCTCAGCCATCCATCACCACGATAAGGTCCCAAATCAGCACTCTCCATGCCCCCTAGTGCTTTTCTCCTCCATTCCTAAGCTAGAGCACCTCCTATTTTTCCCTTATCCTCTCCACCGTCCCCACCGCCGCTCGCTCTCATTGCTGGCCGCCACCGGCCATGCTTCCCCGCAACTAACCGGTCCCTTGGCATCCCTAGGTCACCCTCTAGCTCACTGAGCTGACCCTCGACCATCTCCGGTACTCCTCCGCCGCCGGTGATCATCCCTGTAACCGCCCCTGCTCTGTGCCAATGACGTGTAGGCACGTAAGTCAGCCCCTCTCTCTCAGCAGAGCCAAGTTGTTGACCAACGGGCCCCCCTTTGTTAGCCGGCGCAAATTAAATCAAAAAAATCCACGAAAAGATGAAAAGTGTGTTCCAAGTTAGGAAACATATTTCTCAATTTAGTTGAATTTTGAGAGCTGACCCAATTCAAATGACCATATCTTTTGCAATTTAGCTCCAAATCAAGTCCAACTAGTCTCTAAATTCATCTTAAATCATGTATTTTCTACACACATAAAAACATTTAAAACTTGAACTATGTGCTGAATTTAAATTCAAATTTAAATGAAAACCTAGAATATGCTCTAATTAAGAATTTGTGCAAATAGTATTAAAATTTGATGAAATAAATTTTTATATGATCATGAGACCATAATAATTCTAAATATGAAAAATGTTTAGATTTGGACTTAGTTTGAATTAAAATTCATAAATTGGTTAAATTCCAAAGTATTCAACATTCAAATACATGTATATATTGCAAATAAATTCCAAAATTGTGAATCAAGTTTCTAAAATTTCCTAAAATCATGTACTCTATATTTATGCAAAGATAAATGAGTTTAGCCACTGTTTGTATAGAAGTTTATCATGAGATTTATCCTTGCAATTAGAAAATTCAAATAAATATGTCTATTGAAATTAATATCCAAAAAAATTATAATTTCATAAAATCATGTACTCTCTATTTATGCAAAGATAAATGAGTTTAGCCACTGTTTGTATAGAAGTTTATCATGAGATTTATCCTTGCAATTGGAAAATTCAAATAAACATGTCTATTGAAAATAATCTCAAAAAAAATTATAATAACCAGAACCTAAAATTGTATAAAAACATGTGTTTTCTATCCTATGACAGTAGGTAAAAATTTAAACTGCTTATGAATAAAACTTCTATTTAAAAATGATTAGCAGCTCATTTAAACGTTGAAAATCCATAATCTTTGCAAATGACCTTCAAAAATCGTAAAACCAATTCCTAAACCCTTACAAAATCCAAAGCAACCTATTTCTGTTGCTGCATTTCAAATTTGGTATTATTTGACTTCCTTTTGCTTCTTATTGCTTTATGATGAACCACGTGTAGACTTCAATGTTCCAGAATACACAATGATCGATTCTGACTTCACTACTGAAATCAACGAGCAAGGCAAGCACCCCTTTGATCATATTTGTCCCATTATTTCACTAAATTTATGTTGTTTCATAAAATCTATGTATGCATGCATTTATTTTCAATAAAACGTCACTATATTGTGGGTACTGGTAGATATAACCCTAACTCATAGAACTTCCTTAATAAATATTGACATGTGAACCTTGACAACCCTGAGATAAGTTTAGATATTATAAAAATGTCAACTGGGTATAATCGAGTATAAATACATCCGCTTAGTTGTGCTTTAGATTGGGCGAACAAATGGACAATTATGCTATTTGTTCGGAGAACAATGATATTAGGACATTATGGGAAACATGGTCCTGTTATTTTAGTATAAAAATAATAATAAAACTATGGTTTGACAACGGTGAGATATGGCAATAGCCAGATGTGCATATACTTGCACATAGTGTAGGGGGAGTGTTCTCGTCCGAGTGAGATTAAGGACCGAACTTAGTGTTGCATAATCCAAGAATGATCAGTGCAACCACAAGTGCTATTACGAGGTATCTTTAACCAATTAAGTTATTGGGTCTAGCTTCGCACACTAGAAGGCCAAAGTAGTACGATCCTTCTAAGATGGATTGTTCGAAGGGGCGCCCTAACCGAGGTGTTGGGAATAACGCCTACCGATATAATGGTGCGTACCTTACTATGGGGAGAAGTGGGACAATAGGATGTATAAACATTGGTTGTACAATGATTGTACAAATATCTTCCGCCACTATAGTAAGGGTTTGACATCACCAAGCTAATGCAAAGTCAAGTCTAGATGATGTAACAGTTATTATGTCATGACCTCCGGGGCACACATCAAATGAAGCGTGAAATAGTAGAAAAATAATGTGGGTCATGTCTTGTGCGAGGAGATGTACGCCTCTACCTGCAGTAGTTGCTACATTTCTTGGAGGCGTATGAAGAGGGTGTGGATATTCGTGTCCTGAAGGTTGGAATCTCGGCCTCGAGACTATGTTTGCCCCCCTCTACCCCTTGTACCCCTGGAGATGCCTACTCTACCTGCCATTGTAATGGCTTCAAGAAGCTCGACTGAGGCGCATGGGTTATATATAGGTCAATAGTCTTGGCCAAGAAATGGGGTATGGGCAGTGCGAGTGTGTTGTCAATTTCATCTGAGAAAGCGAGGGACGACATGTTGTTAAATCAAGCTAATAAAGCAATGGACAGTGTGTTGTCACTTTGCTCTGAGAAAGTGGAGTGCATCGTATTGTCAAATTGGGCTGACAAAGCAATGGACAGTGTGTTGTCACTTCACTTTGAGAAAGCGAAGGGCAGCGTGTTGTCAAATCGGGCTAACAAAGCAATAGCGAGTGTGTTCTCAGACGAATTCAATAAATTTGATGTAGAAATCCAATAATTGAGAACAATAATTCGACATACAAATATAATTGTTCAAAACAATAAAATATGTACAACAGTCAAATTCTATACACTAGTTTTACACATAGAAGGCATACAACATTTTTACATACAAACTACATTACATCCATACAACCATTCACGATTTATGCACCATTGGGCAATTCTTGAAAGTATGGCTTGTTTCCTTGCAAAGAGAACATTTCTTGACTCGAAGCCCATATTCTGCTACATCCATATTGTTCTTGATATGCTTTGTCTGTCGATGCCTAATGCCCTTCAGCCTCCCCATATCGAGAACCCACCTTGTATCCTCTCAACTATGATGCTTCGTGAACCGACCATAAGGACACCATACATTTCTTCACTCCAAGTTTCTGTCACTACTTCCTTTGTGAAGAATTCTGACATGAATATACTCGGATCCATACACATCGTCGAGCAGGTGACCATAACGTGTGTGCATGGTCTGTGTAACAGACAGGGCTTATTGTATGTACAAACATATGTTTGCCTCCTAATGATGCTCTCTTGAACAACTGCTATTCTGTTCGTCCCACGGCCGGCTTTGTCTTTGCACAATACCTCAAAATAAAGCTCCCTTGTCCCCATATTCTCTACTCTATGCTTCTCCCCTTATTACCTTGATGTTCCATGTATGCAGTGATCATCTTAGAGTATTTGACAGCAGGAACATTCGTGCGGACCAGCGTCTTGGCGTGACGATCCGTAAAGTACTTCGTGATCCCACGAAGAACTCCCTCCACTATAGCTACTAGGGGAACGGGCCTCAGACCCCGCATAACCCAGTTGTACACCTCAGCCAGGTTTGTCGTCATGACTCCATACCTAGCACCGTTGGTGTCATAAAGCAAAGGCCACTTCTTCCTAAGCTCATGCTCTATACACTCGAAGAAGCATTTAGTGCCTCGTTTGTTCCTCCAAACCAACTGCGGATGGTCCGTGGGTAACTCTTTAAGCACTTCTGGGGACTCTCCTATGGTAGGCATTGCTTTCTCCGCTGTAGGCCTTGCTATCAGCTTGGCCAACTTCCTCCACAATGTTTCGAACCTTCTCTGTTAGTTTTGATCGCACAACCTTTTAATAGCTTCGTGAGCTCTTTGTTCCTGAACTGCTTGTAGAAGTTGGCATCCATGTAGCGCTTGCACCACCTACTTTGTAAATCAAGCCATGCATATGGATCATCTGACCCTTGCTGCAACTGCACGATCACCTTCAATAGGCCCGAATGCCAATCGTATATGATACACACTCCAAGCCGCTAACCGACGACGCCGACTTCAATGTTCCTTAGAAACTAGAGCCAGCTGTCGGTGCTCTCACTCTCCACAAATGGCAGTGCTATGTGAAGAACCTAATTGTTGCCATCTACTCCTATTGCAGACAATATATGGCCCTTGTACTTCCCAGTTAGAAATGTTTCGTCCACACAAACCAATGGATGGCAATGCCTGAAGGTGTTGATACATGCACCACAAGCAAAGAATGCACACTTTAGTACCATCTTCCCAGCGAAGCACTACCAATGTTGCTCACAAATTTTGTCATAAGTCCTAGCAATCATTTCCTTGATCACTTGAAGCATACCTAGCAGGTTCTGATAGGAGTCTTGGTATGTCCCGAACCTTGCTTCCAAGGCCTTATGCTTTGCTCTCCATACCTTCACATAGCTAATGGTGTACTGAAACCTCTACTTTATTGTAAGTATGATGACACGTGGCTCCAAATCCAGATTGCCCATAATCTCCCAGTACATTGCATTGCAACAAAGCCTGAAGAGTTGTTTCTATGCGATTGCATAGACTCCGTCAGCATGCATATGTGTGGAACAACTATAGAGCACTTCCAAATAGTGTCCTATTTAGGCTGGCAGGCATGGATATGCCATGGGCAATTGTCCATCTCGCATCTCACACCGTAAACCCGCAGATCTGACTTGACAATCTTAAAGGTTCTATACAGTGATACTGTCCATGCTGTTACTGCTTCCTATACCTCCCACTAACTCTTGTAAATTGCTCATTGCCTCACCTCATTCTGATCATACTCCCATGCAATGCCTTTAGTCTAGTTGACCACGAGCTTATCGAACTGGTACTCCTCAAACTCCGCAAGAAAGGCTCTTCATCACCTTCTTCATCAAATAAAGCTACATAGTTACAGCTCTTAGCCTCCATCGCTTCCACCAACTCTTCAATCTATTCTCCCTTGTTTATCACATCCATCGGTTCTTGCACCTCTGACAATGCAATATCAACTTTCTCGGCTTGTGCTCTCTCCTGACCCGAACTCACATTCTGCCTCACTATGCATTCTGCACTTTGGTTACTCTCCCCAACTTTCTCCGGTTCAGCAGGAATAGTCTCCTCCTGCGTCACATGGCCGGCATCGACTTTCTTAAATGCTTGAGCTAACAACACTAATGGGCATCCTTTCTCATTCGCCAATCTTACATACAAGCTTCACGACTTTGGCCCCTTTAGTTCTACTAACTCCTAATACGTGTAGTCCCATATCTAACAACCTACCCCCGTGCAACATCAGATCATGCAACTCACGGTCCAACAAAAACAGGTGTTACAACCATCTCATTATCGTACCCTATGGACGCTCCCCTACACGTGATAGGCTAACCACCACATTTGAAAAATAGTCCAGTTCCACCTCCTTGTGCAACCATGTGTGGAACCCCTTCTTCAAAGTGTATTTTAAATTGTACTCATTTATCCATACCTATCGAGCATTTTATCAAATTGTTATTACATGTACAACATAACACCATCTTATCTACTCTAAACTAAAGGAAATGAGTACTGCAAACATTCATAAATTTAGTTTCTGAACTATATACATCATATACTTTTCACAAATTTTTATGTCTAATCTGATCCACTCTACACATTTTAAATAATACTACAAATCTTAAAATACCTACACAACTACGCAACTATTGCTATTCTATACAACTAAAGCAAAGAATTGACAGAAATAAAAATTATACCTGCGACGTTGCCGACGACTTCTTCTCCTCCCCTTCCTCCACCTCCTTGTCCACCCCTTCCTCTTCCTCCTTCCCCTCCCCCTTCTCCTTTTTTTTCTTCTCCTCCCCGTTTTTCTTTCTTTCTCTTGGCCGATAGATATGTGAGCAAAAATACGGCCATTTTGACTAAGAACTTGCGATGGTTAACTTTTAGTCCCCGATGACCGGCATTGTCGTTATTCCAAATAACGGCAGTAAGTTAGATCAATAAAAAAATTTACTGCATATTATTTCTATTATCTTTAAAAAAATAGCGGCACTAAGTTAGATCTGTAAAAAAAAATTACAGCTTATTATTTCTATTATTTTAAAAAAATATTATTAAAAAAAATTAGCTCCTTGTTAGTTTGTGTTAATAGTAGCTGTACTCACGATTCCATCGGCACACGTACGTACGAGAGTAATCGATATGCGCGTCGGGATGAACGGGCCCCGCATGTGCTGGAAGCTACGCGCACATGGCCACTCGAACACTGTACACTGAACCCCTGTCCTAATTAAACCAGCCGGTAGGATTTTTCATTAGCTCTCAGCAAATGTGTTTTTCCCTGTAAATGGAATTCTTATATATGTTTTAAAGAGGCCTTCGAATAAGTGTAAGAGTTAACTACCAAGCAGCCAATTGAAACCATCCTAAACCAGGTAGGATTTTCATGATAACAATCAATTTTCGAAATATTAATACAAGTTTTTTTTGCCAATCTTCCATAGCTGAAGAAATGATTATTAACTCTCAGGCCAATGGGATGTACATCCAGGTCATTCTATTTTGTTTGCTTTCTGATATCACTCGAGATACATGGTGCGTCTCCATATTCAGCATAGATACGCGTAGGATGTAACTGGACATGTACAAGAAAAGTGATATAAAGTACAAGTAGATATACCAAACAGTGTTATTTAACAAGCCTTCTTCCCTGCTTGCATGCATGTAGTGCCAAAAAAGCAAGTAGAAGAGGTAGCACATAGACCATGGAACCCTAATGATGGGAATCAAATTTGTCCTTAGTGGAGGGGGGCCTTAATCACTTAGCTGTTGATGCCTACTCTGCCTCTTAACAAATCAAACGGTTCTTTGCTGATGGACGGCTCTGCTTAACAAATAAGCCTGGCCCACGTTTGCTGATTTTTTTTCTGCACTGTTGCAATGATGAATGCGAGGTGAATTGACTTAGACAATAGTGGCCCAATTATTACTTTAGGTGGGGCCCACCAGGGTACCTGTTTGCATTTTGCTTTGATTAGGCATCTCAGTTGATTTAGTAGACTTTTAACTTTAGACTAGCACTTTTCACCGTCTTTTGGAAAATGTGAGAGTAGGACCGTTTGGTTAGGGATTCTACTGCACTTTTTGGTTGACTCAGCGACTCAGGGTTCACATTGCCATTTTGCCTGCGAAATTCGAGGTCTGATCGATATCGGTTTGCCTCAAAAACCGACTGAAATTTAATAAAAATCAATTGATTTGCGAAAGTCAAAACAGATGGTCAAACCAATTCAAAAATCCAAAAACCGGTCGAAAATTCGAAAACTGATTGGTTTTTGTCGTAAATCGACGACAGAAGAAAAAATGCAAGGAAAAATTGCGAAAACATTACAAAAAAATCCCAATTAATCTATGAAACACCTCAGAGAAATTTAAATAATTTTTGAAATCATTTATTTCTTCTAAAAAATCTGAAACATCAATTAATGAAAAGGAACAAAGACACTGTCAGATTTTTATAAATATTTAAAAATTTATTATATTCTAAAATTTTAATTTAACAATAAATAGTGCCAAATAATCATTTACTAAAATTTTCATAAATATTAGACTTTATTAAGTGCCCATATAAAATCAAAAACAGAATAGCATATACAATGATAGTAGCATTTTCAGAATTTTAAAAAATACACATATCTGATCATCATCTGACAATTTTACAACATCATTATAATTACATTATAACATCAAAAAAAATTAAGAAATATTAGACTTCATCTTGTGCCCCTAGAAAATAAAAAACTAAAGAGCACATATTCTGACAGTATCACTGTCAGAATTTTTTAAAAATACACATGTATGATAATAATCTGAAGATTTTACAGAATAATTATCATTGCCTCAGGACTTCACAAAAAAAGTTTCAAAATTTTTGAACACATTTTGATAAATTTCTTCAATTTTTTTAAATTTACATTTGAACTCCACGGTTTACCGAGCGGTTTTTATTGTCGAACCGGCTTAAAGCGGTCGGTTTTCGCGAAAACCGACCGGTTTTTGTCGGCTTTGTGAACCTTGAGTGGACTGTTCTTCTTTGCATGCTCAGTGAGGTCCTCTTTTTTTAGTGTGTAATACAGATACTAGTAAGGTCAAGCAGTTTTAGGCAGATCGGTCAGTATACTATAGCAATGATTATTATACAGTACCTGCAAAAGTGGTAAATTTTTTCTTTCTCCTTGCCCTTTCGGAAAGTACAGTTAATTCAGTGTATCAGATAATATGCCAAGGTGGACTAAATTACATTTGCGATGTGATTGGTATATATAGGCGTTGCGCCAAAAAATGTGTTGCGCCAAAAAATGTGATGATGGATATATCAGTTCAAACATACGAAAACGCCGGGTTTAAGTTGGTTCGTAGCGTGCTAGCCGATTTGATCCTACAATCGGCAAGGTAGATTCAAAAAATACACTCAAAGCTGATCTAATGTGATAATCGGCAACGATCTAAACATCTATGGGAAGCCGATTAAATCTAATGTAACAATAGGTCTAAACAACCCGTTAAGGCTAATTAGATGTTTGATAAACGTAGACTTTACCGAAAAAGGATATGCACAACCAGATCAGAGAAAATCAAACCTTGGCATAATACATGAAGACCAACAATCGGAGATGTGCAACTTTATTCATCAAAATCGGATTACAAGAGAGATTTTAAATTACAAAACTACTTCTAGTTGACAGGAAAGTAAATAAAAAGTAGATGTGAGTTGTTTGATTGATTGTGTTGTTCTTTTTGCTTGCTCATTATCCCCTTTTATAGTGTATCGGCCGATCGTATCATTTTCCAATACGTTGCCTACCATGATCCGTATTGACCTTGTATAGGTCAAAATTCTATCTTTGAATCAATATCGGCCATAATCGCAACTTTAACACAGCTTCTCCTTTTTAAACCGATATCGACCGGAAATACCTATTTTATCCTTCAACCTGATAAATAAACCGTGCCTTGCCAAATTTGGGTGCAAACATATGCATCCCAATTTTGGGAGATAACAGATTATCTTCCAAAAATCTTCTTCGTCGGCTTCAAACACCATCGGCTTAACCAGGATTTTCACCGCCATCTTTGGTAACCACCCCACTTTTTGCGCCATACTCTTTAAAACACAGCATTTTTTGCCATAACCGCAACCGCCGCTTTGGGAATTTTTCCAGCCTTTTACTGTTCTTTTTACCCCCTATAAATATGGGACCCATTCTCCCGTTATTATCATGCGCTCAAGCTCTCGCACCCTTCTTCGTCGGCTTAATTCCTCATTTCCCGTGTCTTCAAGACTCCTGCTAGTGTTTCAATCCATCGGCTCAAGGACAATGGACTCAAACTAGGTATTTGTCCCTCTGCCCGATAGTGAAAACCAGTTTTACCTAGGTTCGTTAGGCAACCTAGATCCATCGGCCATCATAGAACAGGACATACCTAGGCTTCCTCTTCACGCTCCTGAGTATAACATAAATGGATGGAGCGAAAGCTTTAAAGCTTGGCTGACGACTTTAAAAGGTTGGTGCAACGGGTATAATAGTGTGGCTGTGTAAAAAATGCCTTTGTGGGGACAAGTGGGTATATCAAAATGCCTTCCTCTTTCCTTGGCCGATCCAGAAGCCAATGAGCCCTTAGTGGCCACAACATGCTATTTCTGGTCAGACACCCTAAACGCCTTCATGTTTAGGATAGGTCCTATTGGCCCAACCTTCTTGGATGTAGCCCAATTATGTTGCTTAAGACTAGACGAAAATCAGCTGTCGGCCTTCAGGGCCAAGCCACAATATAAACTGATTTTATCCAAGGGAGAAGGCTAGAAAAAATATATTGAAAATAACAAAGGGGTTGGCCCTGTATCAGACAAAGAACATGCTGCCTTTTTAAATATGTGGCTTGACTGATACATTTTCTGCATAGCTTCTCTCGGGCCAACACAAGTTTATCAAGTCATAGCCGAGTAACTCGTAGAAGGACATTGGCTTGCCTTAGGAAAATTATTTTTGGGAGCAGTTTATCAAATGATGCATATCATCAGAAGTTGGCTTTTCACTGGACTTGGACAATATTCTGTCGGTAATGTTGGCGGTCCACTATGGTTTGTACAAGTTTGGCTTTATTCTGCCTTTAGCCAACAATTCCAGATTGACTCATCGGTGATGACCTTATATCCTTGTGAAGACCATTTGGAGCATCAGGCCAAATCATTTAGAGATAGCTGATCATTTGGCGAGCCGTTCATCCTTTGCTCGTCGGATACAAGGATTACTCCATCCGAGGCAGCTAAGTACTTATCCTTTTTCTTTGAACTGGATAGCCAAGATTACCCATCAAAACAATTTTTCAGATACAGAGATGCTGATGGATATCTTTATCCTTCTTTTTTGCACTTGACGACCGATAGTTCAGATATGCCTGAGGAAATACTAGACTTGTACAAAAGTTTCTTGTCTCCTTGTGTACTTTCTATCTGCTTACACGCCAAGGGTTGGATATTCCAACCATCATGCGAATTTTACCATCCTTCAGTCTACTCCAGGAAATTTGGGTTCAGCCAAGTCCCTCCCAACTTCTACCTCTTGGATTGGCTATGCTCGAGGGATAGAGTGCGCTGTGAATCAATGGCTCAATTAGCCATGCATCTAGCTGATGACCTGCAACTTCAACATCTGGCTCGTTTCTTGCTTCATCAATGTCAAGCTGAGATATTCAAACAATGGTGGTCAACAATCTCCAACAGGCTTTATCCTAAAGAACGCACACTGTTGTCCATCATATCTGATATCCTGCCGGATTATCAACCAGAGCCGACGGTATTTTCTGAATCCATTACTATGAGTTCTAGCAGTGATGCTAGTTTGTCGGGTTATACTAACTCAAATTTTGCCGATACGGTTGACAAGGAATCGTCTAAGGTAGCCTGCTGTTAATACTTCACATGTTCTTCTTTCCTTAAATTTCACTTATCGGCTTGAATTATCTTTCAAGGAAAGCAAGCTGGCAAGAAAAACATCGGAGCATCATCGAGCACGAGGCAATCTAGAAAATGGCCTCGCCCAGATGTCGGAATTGCAATGGCTGGCTACTCATCAGCCACTCTGAGTGCCCACACACAGTCGTTGTCGGATTACCCATCGACCTTATCTTGCATTTTTGTCACCTGTTTTATTAACTAACCTCTCAACTAATTATTTAACAGAGAAAAAAAGTGGTCGACCCAACAAGAAGGTGTTGTCCAGTAGGGTCAGTAAGCCCCAGGAGCAATCGGGTGAAAGCTCTCCACATGCCTCAGGCACTGGCTAGGTAAGATCTTCTTTATACTAACTTGCAATGCATGCAACTTTTATTGAATCAGCTAGCAACACCTACGATATTCCTTGCAGCCTCCTCTTTCTCCACTAGTGTTTACAAATGATGTGGAATTGCCTCCTCCTCTGTCACAGCCGACACCCCAGGCTCAAATCCCTTAAGTTGCACCATCCATAGCTGCTACTCCTACCATGCCAAGTCGATCGATTCTGTGAGCAACGAAGAATCTAAGTCCTTAAAGGCCACCAAGGAAATGGTGCTTAATCTTAAATCGGCTAAGAAATCTCTTGAAGAGGAGTTGGTCAAAGTTAATGCTTCCTTGGCCAAATCACAAGAGCATATGGAAACCGCAGCATCGGCTTTAAAGAACAAGAAAGTTGATCTGGGCATGGCCATAGCATCTGTCAAAAAGCAATCGGCCAACATCACTCCCATCCCGAGCTCAGAAGAAGAAGACAACAAGAATGTCGATGACATAGAAGGGATCATTGCCTAGGCCGCTGCTGCACTGTCGACTCTAGGAGCCAAGCTGAACAACCCTAGGATATGACGACTTATGCAAAAATTGTACTTTGAATGCTGGTAATTGGGGCTTTGTCTTGAAACAATATTTCGAATATTTCGAATGTTTTGCAATATTTATAATCGGTTGTTTAATCGATTATTATCCATGCTTTCATCTTATTACCCAAGTGTGATGTTTGTAATCGGCTTTAACTTACTTCTACTGTTAGTCTCTAGCTAGAATTAACTGCAACAAGTTAATTTGACTTTTCGTGACCAATAGCTACACTTAGGCGATTAGGAGCCAACCCAAATACTTGGGTGATATTTCTTCAAGTATGTCGGGGTTTCGTGTCACCAGCAAGTAAATTTGTAAGTCTAAGGGGCCGCGCGCTCCCTCTCCTTGAATGGTTAGACCTAAAGGCCGGGATGTATCTTGGTTGGGTGAATGTCCCTACTCGATTCGTGTGGTGTTTATCGATTGCTTTAGGTGCGTAAGACGCATGGTGTTTACAAGCGGAGCCGAAGCTCGGACACGAGAGCCTACGCTGTCTATTCATAAAGGCCAAAAGGAGGGAGCCTGAGAGACCGTCCAATGGAGCGTAAGAGAGTGAGCCCCCGTCTTAGAAGACCCTGCCTCCCTTTATACAGTCGGAGGGGGCAGGCTACATGGGAAGTTGAGAGAGGGAAGGGTGAAGATCTCTATGCTAGCTCTGACCCTTGGTCTCGGTTGTTGGTCGACCCCCTCTTCTGCCCATACCGGGTTGGTGGGCTCATCGAGTAGATCAGTCTGCTGCTTCATTGGGAAACAGCGCACCTGCCTTCTGCGGTCCTGACGGGCACTGACGTCATATCGCGTCTTTGGTGCTGCCTCGGGAGGGAGCGTATCTCCGTACTGTGCGTGACCAGACGATGAGACTGGAGTCTTGACTTTAGCAACCTTCGTGCTGTCTTGCGAAGGAGCCACTTGCCCTCGCACGGTCACTTCAAGTGGTTGTGTCCGCAGACCATGTGGACGATGGCCGGCGGAGGCCTGACACCTGGACCTTGGCGGTGATCGCCTCAGCTTTGTCGGAACCGGCGGGGAGTCCGACCTATGGCGGGGGTCGGACGCCCCGTTAGGTCGGGGACGACCTTGGAGCAGCTCGTTAGGTCGGGGTCGAATGTCTTTTGTAGACCGGCGAGGCCTTTGGTCGGAGCTGGGCATGGGATGACCCGTTCGTTACTCCGGGCCGCTGGGTTACCCATTGTATGAGTACTCGTCAGTGGCCCCCGAACCCCTGAACGAGTTCGTTAGATACGGTCGGGGGTTGAGCTTGGTCGGTAAAGCATGGTCGAAGGTGGCAGCCGGATTTGGTCGGCTGGTCCGACCGACCTGGTTGGTTGGCTCCAGCCTGATGTGCTTCGGGCGCATCCGGCAGCTGCTGAGGGCCCTATCGGGGGTACCCCGGTCGACGGAAGCTTTTTAATTGCTTGGTGGTGCGTGTCGCGCATGGTTTTGCACGTCTTGACCATTCGTCTTCTCGGTCGCTTCGGGATCTGGCGAAGGGCGCTTTGTTTTCCTGCGCTTGGCATTTATGCGGAGTCGTTTGATCTTCCTTCTTTTGGGTATATAAGGGTACCACCGCTTGCTTGAATGGTTACCCCCACCCTAGAATCTTCTTCTTCAATCCTCTAATGGCTTCGGCGCATCCGCTGGTCTTTGGCTTTGATGACGATGTCGAGGTGGTGGAAGAGGATCCCTTGGCCGAACTCTGGGCTGAGCGTGACCGGGCGATGTCCGAGCTCATGGAGGAGGAGGGCGTGGCCCGTGACACCGCCACCGTCGACGTGCTGCTCGGGGTTGTTCCGAAGCTCTTCGTGGTGAGGAGCGCCCTCTTGGAGGCGATGGTGCGTGCGCGCGGGTAGCCGTCAGTGCGTCTGCACTGACGCAATCCGAAATCCGTGATATAATACTTGGTGCTGAAATAGCTCCACCATATCACGTAACCTTGTTTCGTGTAACATTATGTAATGTTTGAGCTTGTCGACTTATACTAAAATTTCCCTTTCTTTTGCGATCTGATTCATCTGTATGTCGACTTCGCTTTAGATGCTTTCTTAGACCACTCGTGCCCCCGAGGGTCAGCAGTCATGCGTGGTTGTTTTTCTTAAGCACGGGCGCTTCAATGCCTTGGTCGACGCGGATGTTCGGATACCTCTCGGGAAGTTCCGGTGTCCGAACGCTCGTTTAACGTCATAGCTAGACACGGCCTTGGTCGGCCGGGATGACCAGATGCCTCTCGGGAGGTTCTGGTGTCCGAGTGCTCGTTTAACGTCGTAGCTAGACACGGCCATGGTCGGCTGGGACGACCAGATGCCTTTCGGGAGGTTCTGGTGTCCGAGTGCTCGTTTAACGTCGTAGCTAGACACGGCCTTGGTCGGCTGGGACGACCAGATGCCTCTCGGGAGGTTCCGGTGTCCGAGTGCTCGTTTAACATCGTAGCTAGACACGGCCTTGGTCGGCTGGGACGACCAGATGCCTTTCGGGAGGTTCCGGTGTCTGAGTGCTCGTTTAACGTCGTAGCTAGACACGGCCTTGGTCGGCCGGGACGACCAGATGCCTCTCGGGAGGTTCCGGTGTCCGAGTGCTCGTTTAACGTCGTAGCTAGACACGACCTTGGTCGGCCGGGACGACCAGATGCCTCTCGGGAGGTTCCGATGTCCGAGTGCTCGTTTAATGTCATAGCTGGACACGGCCTTGGTCGGTCGTGACGACCAGATGCCTCTCGGGAGGTTCTGGTGTCCGAGTGCTCGTTTAACAACGTAGCTCGACACGGCCTTGGTCGGCCGGGACGACCAGATGAATCTCAGGAGGTTCTGGTGTCCGAGTGCTCCTTTAACGTCGTAGCTGGACACGGCCTTGGTCGGCTGGGACGACCAGATGCCACTCGGGAGGTTCTGGTGTTCGAGTGCTCGTTTAACGTCGTAGCTGGACACGGCCTTGGTAGGCTGGGACGACCAGATGCCTCTCGAGAGGTTCTGGTGTCCGAGTGCTCGTTTAACGTTGTAGCTGGACACTGCCTTGGTCGGTTGGGACGACCAGATGCCTCTCAGGAGGTTCTGGTGTCCCAGTGCTCATTTAACGTCGTAGCTGGACACAGCCTTGGTCGGCTGGGACGACCAGATGCCTCTCGGGAGGTTCTGGTGTCCGAGTGCTCGTTTAACGTCGTAGCTTGACACGGCCTTGGTCGGCTGGGACGACCAGATGCCTCTCGGGAGGTTACGTGTCCGAGTGCTCGCTTAACGTCGTGGCCGTACACGGCCTTTGTCGATCGGGACGACCGGATGCCTCTCGGGAGGTTCCGTGTCCGAGTGCTCGCTTAACGTCGTAGCCGGACGCTTGCTCGCTTAACCGTGAGCCGGACGGTGGGCGCCCATCCCGAGTCCTCATCCGCGAGGAGCTGCGAGAGGAGCGCCACCGCCTCGCCCCACGATACGCCCGCCCGCGGTGTGGGACCCGGAGGGGTGAGCGAACGCGTTTACGCGCTGGTTTGAACGCCGTGCTCATGGAGCTAATAACGGGTGATCCGAGTGGGTCCTGGAGGTCCTCCCAAGGGGACCCTTCCAAGTGGACGGTCCCAGCCAGAGGTGTCCGCCCACCTGGGCGGCCCATGAGAAACCTTTCTTTACTCGATCTCAGTATCGGACTGCGGGTCGCTCACGACCCGAAAGCACACCGGTCATCACCCATCGATGGGCTCCGCGGGAGAGTGTGAAGTATGGTCTCGGACACGAGTCAGGGCGATTGGGTCGTCAGCCAACCCAACTAGACGCCCACTAGGAGCTCGCCTTGTATTCGCCCCTTGCTCAAATTTTCCGCTGGGGCGGCTCTGTGCCCACTTGGTGGGCCTAGCCTTTAGAACCCACAGCTTTAGGCTGGGCCTCGGGCGCGAGCTTTCGAGCTCTTTTGCTACTTTGAGGCCGCAGCGGCCCGGAGGGGCCTTTTAGACTCGTAACGGTGCGGCCGATCCGACCCGGAGGCGGAAACCGAAGGGTTCACGGGGCGTACTGCCCGATACGACGTCTATTCGCCTCCTGCAGTCTTTCCATACTTAAATGTGTAGAGAGGAATTGGAAACCGTAGGGTTACTATTTTGCTCGGCGTAGCAGCCGGAGGGACGGGACGTGCGACGATTCGTTCGAGGCGGTGTCTGTTCGGCTAGTGCCGGTTCGGCTGGCGCCTGCTCGGCCTTTATAAATTCGGCACAAGGATGCTAGGACGATTGCCTGCCCTTGCTTTTCCTCGTTCTCCTGTCCTTGCCTGAGATAGAAAAAACAGAAAGCAGAAGCCACAGAGGAGAAAACACCTTCCCCCTTCCTCACCTTTTTCGCTGCTCTTCTTCGAGAATGTCTTGGCCGGAGTGCTCCATCCAGCCTAGCTGCGCGCTCAGCCTGGTGAAGAAAGGGTTCCTTCCCCCACAAGACGTCTTAAGCTAGAGGGTGCCAACGGGGGCCGCTGTCCCCTCGCCGGGGGACGATGAGGTCGTCGTGCCCGCCTGTTCTACGAGCGCGGGTTTGGTCTCCCTCTGCACCCATTCGTCCGGGGGCTACTCTCCCACTACAAGGCGGAGGTGCAGCACCTTAACCCCAATGGCGTCCTCCACCTCGCGATTTTCATGACGCTGTGCAAGGCGTTCTTGGGTATCGAGCCGCACTGGGCGCTGTGGCGGCACCTCTTCCATGCGCGGGTGAGAAAGGATAAGCCATCGGACGCCCCAGCGCGCGTGGGCGGCTTGGCACTCCAGATGCGTGTCTGCCGGGGGCCGGACTATATCGACATGAAGTTGCCGTCGTCGAACCGGGGCTGGCACTCCGAGTGGTTCTATGTTCAGAACACTGGAGGCAGCGCCCCGGTCTTCACTGGTCGGTTAGTCGAGGCGGGGCCCGAGTGGAACTGGGGCACCGCCAAGAAAGAGAAGGCCAAGGTGGCCGAGATTATTGATCGGATCAAGGTCCAGAAGGAGCGAGGCCTGACTGGTGATGTTGTTGTGCGCGCTTTCATGAAGATACGCGTCCAGCCGCTCATGGATAGGCTGCTCCCCATGTTCCGGTACGGAGGGACGTCTGACCCCATGAGGATGGCGGGGCCAGACTCTCCGCCTCGGAGGTTGAGGCCCGGGTGTCCGCCGTCACGGGCAGAAGCGCCACCGAAGCGGCGTGCGGGCACCCCGAGCCATTTTCGGCGGCTCATCCCTCGGACCTGGTAATCCGAGCAAACCTCTTCTTGTTTCCTCCCCCCTTTTCTTTTTCCTAGCATTCGGTCTTGACTGTCGTTTCTGCATTTCTCAGGGGCTTACCGGGATGGTTTCCCGGGTGTTGTTGCCAGGGGAGAAAGCACTGAGGGCAGTGACTCGCGCGGGCTCCGCTCAGCATGAAGCTACGCGTAAGAAGCGCTGGGAGGAGAAGCGGAGGAAGAAGAAGAAGGAGCGTCAGGCGAGGCCGCGCGTGAGGAAGTGTTGAACGACCGCCGTCGAGGCGGCGGTGGGATCGACCTCCGACGGCAGCGGAGCAGCGGGCGCCGACGCATCTTCTTGGTCCGATGTCGGGCCGTCGAGCGGCGGAGGTCCGCGGAGGGCGACCGCGCGGGCGCCGTTGTCGTCGCGCCCCAAGTGGAGGTGTCCCCGTGGAGGAGTCCCCGGGGAAACGGAGAGCCGACTTCGCCTCCGCGAGGGGGCCGGCTAAGAGAGCGCGGCTGCCGCGCACCCGATTGGCGCGGTAAGTGCCTCCTTCCAATTTTGTCGTAAAAAGGTCGTCCGAGCAACCCCTGATCTTTTGTTGTGCGCAGCACCTACGTGGGTGGCCGATCGGCGCGCGCATGCCCGGCGGCCGACTGCGCTGGCGGCTCCGTCCCGCGCAGCAGCGGGATCGAAGCCGTTGGTGGAGTCGGAGCGGCCCGAGGAGGCGGTGGGCGTGGCCAGCTCGGCAGGGGTCGTGGCAACACTGGCGGCGCCGGGGTCGATAAGGACCGAGGCTCCGCCGGCGGTGTTGGAGCTGCCGGCGGGTCAGGGGTTGTTCACGGCGACAGTGGCCGAGCCAGGGCATGAGGGAGATCCGCCGACCCTCGATGAATCAGGGCTTCCTTCTGCGGTCGAGGGGGGTCGGGAGGAGCTCCCACCACCGCCGCCGGGGAGCCCACCGGCATGCGCGGTCCGGCTTCCAGGGGCGACGCTGCTCGCCACCTCCGCGACCTCAAGCTGCGCGCACCGACCCAGAGGGTCGCCACCGCGACTTCGCTGCGTTGATCAGTCAGAGATGACCAAACCGGCGGACCGTCCCTCTTCCTGGATGACCCGGCGGAGCGCAGCGAGTGGGAGGTTTTTCGGGACTGCGTTAGGCGCGCCGTGACCGAGACGAAGCAGATCCAAGAGGGTCTGGCTCTCGCATTTGATTGCTCCAGCGGAGTGCTGGACGCGGTCACTGAGGGGATCCTCCCAGTTGGTGCGGTAAGTCAGCAAAACATGGCTCTTGTATCTTTTGATGGATTTGTTATAGGCTAAAAGAGTGCTGTGCTTTGCAGCGCTTGTAGGTCCGTTTGGGGGAGAAGTCCCAGTTCCTCCGGGGTCTGCAAGGTTGAATGTTGGTCGCCGAGGAAGAGCGTGATCGACTGCGCCCCGAGCTGCGCGACGCTCGAGAGGCCGTGGCTCGCGAGCAGAAGGCGGCGGAGGAGACCCGCCAGGAGCTGGGTCGGTCCACCCAGGTGTTGGTTGAAGAGCGCCGGGCGAGCCAGTCCTTGGCGGCGCGGGTGTTGGAGCTCGAGTCCCTTTTGGCGGCTGCCAACAGCGCCAAAGATGTCGCCGTCGCCGCCGAAGGGACAGCGCGGTCAGAGGCGGCCCGCCTCCAAGGCGAGCGGGATCGGACTCGGGAGGGCGCCGAGCAGGCGGAATCTGAACGTGACGCTGCTTGGGAGGCGCTGGCCAAGATCGAGGCAGAGCTTTGTGCTCTGACGAGCTCCACGGCCGGTAAGTGTCCTAACTCCTTTGTCGATTTTGCATTTGTGGCTCGTTGGGCGTGCCTTCTGACGCCGTCCCGATCTGCAGAGCTGCAGATAAACCTTGGCAGCGCCGTGGAGGCGCAGAGAGAGGCGGTGGAGGCCCGCGACGCGGCAATCACAGCGCGGGACACGGCCTTGGCGGAGCTGCTGGTGGCCGAGGGAGAACGGTCTGACCTGACCGCAGAGTTGGGGACCCTTCGCAAGGTCGGCCAGGACATCTGCGACCGAGTGCTTGGAACCGCGTCGGGCCCTAGCTCGCTCGTCGCCGCACTAGCCCGAGTGCTGGAGCACCTCGAGAGCTCGGTGAGCATGGGCACCGTGCTCGGAGCTTCCTCGGCTCTTGTTCACACCGTCTCCTATTACGATGGCCTCGACCTCGCCGTCATCAGCAGCGGGATCGCGGGGAACCGGACTGACGAGGAGGTCAACAGGTTCGAACTTCAAGTCGAGCCGCACGCCCGGCTGATCGTCGAAAGGATTCCGCCGGGGAGCGTCCTCCACGAAAAATAGGGAGGAATTAGATGTTTTTTCTTTTTCTTATTGTAAAAAAGACCTTAGCATGAAGTAAACTGAAGGTTTGACAAGTTCCAATCCGTCTTTCGCATTTTCCCGTTGTGATAAAACGTTCGGCGACCGCAGCCTTAGAAACCTCGGGGGTTGGTCAAGCGTAGGTCGGAGTTTTACCATTTACGAGGGAGGCGTGAAGGGGACCGGAACTTTGGCTGTGAAGCATTTGCGCGCACCTGCACGGGATAAGAGTGTTCCCGACCGACCAAGGGCCGCCCCGTTCAGTCACTTCCTTCTTCCGCAAAGAGCCACTCGGTAACCGTAGCCGCTGGGGCGTAGGCCGTAGCACTTGGGTCGAGAGGGTTACCGCCTAGGAGGGGCCCTGTGGTTGGTCGAGTCACCAACCTGTGTAAGTGTGCGAACTGGCTGTGCTCGCGCGAGAATGGAGTGTTCCCGACCGCCCGAGGGTTGCTCCGTTCGGGCACTTCCTTCTTCGCAAAGCGCTACTTCGCAACCATAGCCGCTGGGGCGTAGGCCGCAGTGCTTGGGTCGAGAGGGTTACCGTCTAGGAGGAGCCCTGTGGTTGGTCGGGTCACCGACCCGCGTGAGCCCGCCGAGCGGAAGCAACCCGTACGAGGGCCTCAACAAGTAGCCCCCGAGCGCCTCGCGGCGCCCGGGCGCTTGGAACGAGGGTGAAAAAAGGCGCAAAGGACAAGAAAGAGCTTTAAGGGTAGAAATGCCTTAACTTTTCTATGTTCCATGCATTGGAGATGACGTTGCCATCCGTGTCCTTGAGTTGGAAGGTGCCGGGTCGGAGAACCTCCACGACGGTGAAGGGGCCTTCCCAGGGTGGTGAGAGCTTGTGCTTGTCTTTGCTGGACTAAACCCGGCGCAGGACCAGGTCGCCAACGTTGAAGGACCGGCTTCGGACCTGACGACTGTGGTAGCGTCGCAGCGTCTGCTGGTTCTTGGCCGATCGTAGAATGGCCACGTCACGCTCCTCGTCGAGCTGGTCGATGGCGTCTTGTTGCGAGACGAGCCCCCGAGCCTCGTCGAAGGCTTGTAGTCTTGGGGCGCTGTATTTCAGGTCGGTTGGCAAGAAGGCTTCAGCACCGAACACCATGAAGAATGGTGTAAACCCAGTCGCCCGGGTCAGTGCGGTTCGCAGGCTCCAGAGGACGGAAGGTAGCTCGGTCACCCATCGTCCCGCGAATCTCTTCAGCCGACTGAAGATTCGTGGCTTGAGCCCTTGGAGAATTATGCCGTTTGCTCGCTCGGCCTGGCCGTTGGTCTGCGGATGGGCGACGGCCGCCCAATCGACGCGGATGTTGAAGCCATCGCAGAACTCGAGGAATTCCCTCCCCGTGAACTGCGTGCCGTTGTCGGTGATGATGGAGTTTGGGACTCCAAAGCGGAAGACGATGTCGCGGATGAAGTTAGCCACCTGCACCGATGTGATGCTGGCGACCGGCTTGGCTTTTGTCCATTTGGTGAACTTATCCACCGCGACAAAGAGGTGGGTAAAGCCCCCGGGCGCCTTTCTGAAGGGCCCGACCAGATCGAGTCCCCAGACCGCGAATGGCCATGTGACAGGGATCGTCTGTAAGGCCTGCGCTGGAAGATGCGATTGCCGGGCAAAGAACTGGCATCCCTCGCAGGCGTGAACGACTTGCTCGGCGTCGGCCAAGGCTGTCGGCTAGTAGAAACCTTGCCGAAAGGCCTTTCCTACTAGGGACCGTGGTGCGGCGTGGTGGCCACAGATGCCACCATGGATATCGAGCAGCAACCGTGCCCCTTGGTCGGCCAGGACGCACTTTTGGAGGACTCCAGATGGGCTCCTTTTGTAGAGGTCTTCTCCGACCAGGATGAAAGATTTTGCCCGACGGGCGAGGCGCCGCGCTTCGGTCGGGTCGGTGGGGAGCGATCCATCAGTCAGGCGGTCGACTAAGGGCTTCCTCCAGTCGGAGTCGGCCATTAGCGCATCGCGGCCTGACCCGGGCGACCCCTCACCTGACCGGTCGGCGGTCTGAGTGGTCGCGTCGGACAGTCTGACGGCCGCTTCGATCGGCCGAGTCCAGCAGATCGGAAGGTTTTCAAGATCACGACAAAGATCCAAAGCGGGGATCGGGTCCTCTGGAGGCGAGATTGGCTAGGTAATCGGCCTCACCGTTATAGCGTCTGTAGCTATGGTGAAGCTCGAAACCTTTGAACCTTTCTTCGAGCTTGCGCACTTCCCGGCAGTACGCGGCCATGCGGGCGTCTCGGGGCTCCGCGGCATTCATGACTTGGTCGACGACGAGCTTAGAGTCTCCGTGGACGTAGAGTCGGCGAGCGCCAAGGTCGGCAGCGATCCAGAGACTGTTGACGAGAGCCTCGTACTCGGCGACATTGTTGGTCGCATCGAAGAGCAGCCGAATGGCGTACTAGAGCTTGTTCCCGAGCGGGGAGACGATGACGACTCCCGCACCCACGCTGTTCTTGGTGTAGGACCCATCGAAGTACATTGTCCAGTACTCGCGGTCTTCGAGCGCCGGCGGCGCTTGGGCTTCGGTCCACTCGGCGATGAAGTCGGCCAGGGCCTGCGACTTAATCGTCGTTCGAGGAACGTACGATATGTCGTGGCCGTTGAACTCGAGTGCCCACTTGGCTATCCTTCCTGAGGCGTCGCGGTTGTGGACGATTTCGTCGAGTGGCGAGGAAGTCACCACGGAGATGGAGTGCCGGTCAAAGTAGTGGACTAGCTTCCTCTTTGTGATGAGCACTGCATAGAGCAGTTTTTCACTTGCGGGTACCGAGCTTTTGACTCGGAGAGCACCTCGCTGATGAAGTAGACCGGCCGTTGTACCTTGTGCACATGGCCTTCTTCCGCTCGTTCCACAACGAGAGCCGCACTGACAACCTGGGTCGTAGCGGCGATGTAGAGCAGCAACGGTTCCCCTGGTGCCGCGGCGACCAGGACCGGGGGTGAGGTCAGGAATACCTTTAGTTGGGTGAGGGCTTTCTGAGCCTCCTGGGTCCAGCTGAAGTGATTGGACTTCTTGAGCAGCTTGTAAAGCGGCATTCCGCGCTCGCTAAGGCGAGACACGAAACGGCTTAGGGCTGCAAGGCATCCTGTCAGCTTTTGAACTCCATTTAGGTTGCCGATCGGACCCATCCTCATGATCGCCGAGATTTTCTCTTGGTTGGTTTCGATGCCACTCTCGGAGACGATGAAGCCGAGCAGCTTTCCTTTAGGGACCCCGAAAACACATTTCTCGGGGTTGAGCCTTATACGGAACCGTCGGAGGTTCGCAAAGGTCTCTTCCAGGTCGAAGACGAGATCACCGGCCTTCCTGGTTTTGACAACGATGTAGTCGACGTATGCTTCGATGTTACGCCCTATTTGGTCGTTGAAGCACGTTTGCATACATCGCTGGTATGTAGCGCCCGCGTTTTTCAGACCAAATGGCATCGTTACGTAGCAATAAGAGCCGAAAGGGGTGATAAAGGAAGTTGCTGGATGGTCAGACTCCTTCATCGCTATCTGGTGATAGCCTGAGTAGGCATCCAGAAAGGAAAGGGTTTCGCACCCTGCAGTGGAGTCAACGACTTGGTCGATGCAGGGCAGAGGGAACTGATCCTTGGGACACGCCTTGTTCAGGCTCGTGTAGTCAATGCACATCCTCCATTGCCCGGTTTTCTTTTTTACAATGACAGGGTTGGCTAGCCACTCGGGGTGACGCACCTCTTTTACAAACCCTGCGGCCAAAAGTTTGGTGATTTCCTCCCCTATGATCCTGCACTTTTCGTCGTCGAAGCGGCGCAGGCGTTGGGTGACCGGCCTCGAGCCTGGTCGGACATTTAGGGAGTGCTCGGTGACTTCCTTTGGGATTCCTGGCATGTCGGAGGGCCTCCATGCGAAGACGTCCTTATTGGCACGGAGGAAGTCGACGAGCGCGCTTTCCTATTTGGTGGGGAGCGTGGCTCCAACCCGCACGGTTTTGATCGGATCCTCGGGATCGATCGCGACCTCCTTCGTATCCTCGGCGGATTTGAAGGATCCCGGCCTCGACCTGCTGGAGTCGAGGGCGGTCTCGGAAGTTTCCATCTAGAGGTTCGCGAGCTCGGCGGAGGCAATGACTGCCGATGCCAGCTCGCAACTGCTTCGCTCACAGTTGTAGGCAAGCTGGAAAGAGGAGGCCACGGTGATCACTCCTTGTGGCCCAGGTATCTTCAGCTTGAGATAGGTGTAGCTGGGGACCGCCATGAACTTGGCGTAGCATGGTCTCCCCAAGATGGCGTGGTAGGAGCCGGGAAAATCCGGAACCTCAAACGTGAGGGTTTCGGTGCGGAAGTTTTCTGGTCCTCCAAAGGTTACGGGTAGGTCGACTTGCCTGAGCGGGTGAGCCTGGTGACCCGGGATGACGCCATGGAAGGGCGCCTTGCTCGGCCGGAGACTCGAGTGGGGGATTGCCATGGCGTCGAGAGTCTCAACATAAAGGATGTTGATACCGCTGTCGCCGTCCATGAGCACCTTCGTAAGGCGCTTCTTCCCCACGATGGGGTCGACCACCAGCGGGTATCTCCCGGCTGCGGGATGTGGTCGGGTGGTCGGTCCGATCAAGGTGATCGGGATTCGACCACCGGAGGTAGTGGGGACGGTTGAGTCGGGTGTGGACTCGCGGAAGGCGAGCTTGAGCCGCTTGTCGACATAGCACGCCGTCCGTCAAGATCATGAGGCAACCATCGGGTTCGGGAACTCGCCGTCGCCCTTTTTCCTAAGACAGGTGCCGGTCACGCTTCTTTCCCTTCCCCTTCGACGGTGTGAGGGTGAGGTTAAGGAAGTGCTTCAGGACTTGGCAGTCTCGGTACTTGTGCCTGATGGGGAATCCGTGGTTCGCACCGGACTCTCCATCGGGCCAAATGGTCGGCGCGATGGTGGCGCGCTGTTGTTTGAGCGGGGTGGTCGGCAACCGCGACTGTGTGGCCTCTCGAACCTGTTTCCCCTACCGCTTCCGCTTGTCAGAGCGGTCGGGAGGGGAGGCGGCCTGAGCGCTGGGCTCTCGTTTGGCCTTCCCCTTCTCGAAGATGGCCCCTATAGCCTCCTCGCCGGAGGCGTGGTTGGTGGCGATGTCGAGGAGCTCCTTGGTGGTTCTGGGTTTGACGCAACCCAGCTTGTGCACCAGGGCCTTGCAAGAGGTGCCGTAGATGAACGCCCCAACGACGTCGGTGTCAGAGATGTCGGGGAGTTCGTTGCATTGATGGGAGAAGCACCGGATGTAATCCCGGAGGGTTTCCCACGCCGCTTGCACTTTTCGTGTCCCAGAGTTCCTGTGGCGCTTGTAGGTGCCCTGGAAGTTGCCGACGAAGAGACTCTTCAGGTCTCCCCAGTTCCTGATGGTTCTTGCGGGCAAGTACTCGAGCCAGGCTCGAGCCGAGTCCGCAAGGTAGATGGGGAGGTACTGGATGATGAAGAGATCATCCGTACACTACACTGGAAATGGTCATCTGTGGCGGTTCATAACTGCCAACAGTGGCGGTTATTGAACCGCCACAGATATAGTGCTACTGATAATCGAGGATTATCAGTGGCGGTTTTTTAACCGCCACAGATAAGTGTTATCTGTGACGGTTCTACACACTAACCGCCACAGATAACAATACTATCTGTGGCGGTTCTATCCACCAACCGCCACAGATAACTATACTATCTGTGACGGTTCTTTCCTACAACCGCCACAGATAACAATATTATCTGTGGCGGTTCTGCCCACCAACCGCCACAGATATCTATATTATCTGTGGCGGTTCTATACACCAACCACCACAGATAATTATATTATCTGTGGCGGTTCTATCCACCAACCGCCACAGATAGCACCTGACCGAAAAAATAAAAAAATGCATTTTGGGCTAGCCTCAGGTGTTGCTAGCCATGCCCTCTGAAACATATAATATATCAATCACAGATTTTACATATACACAGTTACAATGTACAACAATCACAGATTTCGCATATACACAACTACAATATATAATACATCAATCACAATTGCAATTTTGCATATACACAATTACAATGTACAACAATCATAGATTTTGCATATACACAACTACAATATAATACATCAATCACAATTACATATAATACATCAATCACAATTACAATCACAGATTTTACATATACACAATTACAATATACACAATTACAATGTACAATTAAAGTGTCATGCATGAGGCGCTCGATCATGGTGATGGTGTAGGGCATGCCTCCTGCTGGACCTGCTCCCTTCTCCTCCAGTTCAGTCATCTTTGCATCAATATTTCTAAGAGTATGTAAATGAAGTCATTATATATCATACTATGGAAAGCTAAATAGATCACTTTTCTTGTATCTCAAATCTTACCGATCCATTGCCGTCTTATTCCATGTGAATGCCGTGGCATCCTCCAGATGTTGTACATACATTAGCTAGTTTATACTCCCTCTATTTTTGAATATGTGACATTCTATTTTTCATTTTTTATTCCTAAATACATATCATTCTACAATTTTGATCCTACTTTTTACTATTTTTCCTTCTATAATCTCCATTTAGCTATTTTTAATGGCATTTACTATCATACATTAGAGTAAAACACACCATCTAAAAATATAAGGACCATGTAATCAAATCTCTTATGAATGGAAGGTAAAGATGCAAAAGGAAACTTCGGCAACTAAATCAAGCAATCAAATAAACCTGTTGTAATGATGCAGTTTTGGGGCTGAGCTCTTGCCGTATTCATCCATCACCCATGTCTATAAAAAGCTCTACTAGCCATCATGAAAGGGCACAGAGAAAAGCAATAGAGGGAGCGCTCCTCGTCTAGAGCGCGTGCACACACACACACCACCCATCAACACACACACACGCACGGGAGAAGGGCAACAACACACGCGCAGATCAATCACAACTTCTTAAATCAAATCACAGAAATTGGAACATGTGCAAGCTATGCCATCCAATATTAAACTTGACATTCAATGAAACATCAATTTACACCACCGTAAGAAAAAAATTAACTAGTTTTGTGAACTATAAGCCTACGAGTCTTCAATGTTGGTAGGGGCCTCACAAGGTGGCAGATGAGTATGGAAGACTTCATCGTTATTATCTGGGTCATGAAACTCGCCGTTCTTGTTGAGTACTTCCTTCATGATGAAGTACGCGAGCTGTCCCTGAATGCCTTGGATTTCATTTGGAACCAGTCCTCCCGTAGGCAACTTCAAATGCTATAAATAGAAAAAGTTTATCTTAAGAGCTTATATAGAGAATGAGATGTACCAATCAATGTGTGATGTTAGCGTGGCAAACCTCTACGTCATTGTTTACTATTGTAGAGCCTAAGATTTCACGTATGTATTGGCATACGAAGTACCCACATAAATTTGTTCCTGGCGGCTGCTTGTGGCACTGCAAAAAATTGAATAAACTTATACGACATTAAAGGAGTTATTGACTACGAGGTCCGATATAGGAAAATTGTTTTTGTGCGTACCGGAAATTTAGTACGGATTGTCAGTGATTTATGGGAAGGACGGTGTCTCGAGCACTTTTTACAATATGCTTTGAAGGCCCTATTCACTAGACTTGTCATATCTTTGTAGTCTTTTGGATCTTTGTCCGCTGGTCCAAGATCAGCATCTTGCTTTATCGGAGTAATTACTACGAGAATCCGATTGGAAACTACATACACATGTATGATGCCGTAGTCATTAGTCCTAAGCTGAGCAAAGAACGAGATCAACAAGTAGTTGAACTAGCTAGTGAGCCACTTACTTGAAATTGTATGGTAAAAGTATGAACTCCTTGTCTTGGAGTTTGATGAAAGCGTTATATACGTAGTCCTCGACCTCCTTTGGTACTCTTTTGATTTTCGGGTGGCAAACCGTTCCCGGATCGAGGAATGCCACTCGCCCTTTGGTTCTTTTAGTTCGATCAACTCGTATCTACATAACAAATGATTTAGACATCACATTTATCGGTATTACATGAATGTAGACAATGATTTTATATTGGACACTTACGGTGACCAAAGATCTCATAAGAGACACGTCGAGGGCATCTTAATAGTACTTGTTGTGCAACTCATTGAATTCTATCAGAAGTAGCGGACACCTCATGATGGAAATGTTCCTCTTTGTAAATGGCGGTGATCACCTTCGGAGTACATGTTGGTTCGATCTCTATATACCATTCATGTAATCGCTTTATTTCGCTTTCGTTAGGCTATCAAGCTTCAAGGGGTGACAAACGGCTTCCCCAATTCGTATTTCGATCTTTCTTCACTTGTCCTTTGGAGACCGCTTTACCCTTACTTTTCTCGCACACAACATCATACTGCTCGCGGCCACCGACTACCGATATGGCTTGTCTATTCTGCCATGCACTCAGAGGAGGATTTTTAAGTCGTTCAACTGAAGTTGTCGCACTAACTTTTGTACGTTGATGTGTTGGTGACGACTGTGCAAGGTTCTTATCAGAGGGACAGTGCCGCGAGGTTCACCGCAGAGAGGTTGGCGTGGTCACCTCGGGAGGGGTGGCGAGTTCACCTCAGGAGGAACAGGCACTTCATGATGGTCCAAGACGATGTCACGTTTGCGCCACTGGATGAATGAGTGGACGGCACTTCCTAGAGTTGTAACCTCGTCGTTCGGGGGCATTTCTAGCCCGACGTTGGCACACTGGGGATTAACCGTGTCCACCTGGACCTTTGCATATCCCGGCGCTATCGCAGAGTTGTGCAATACACCTCCTTCTTGGCATGGGTACGCTATGCATGTACGGCTGAATGAATATGTTCATGATGGGCAAAGTGAGCCGCACGGTGTGGGGTCATGTATGTCGTCCGCAGGATAATGGCCCATGTCTTGTTCTACAAGTGGGCGGATCGCAAGCTAACTGCGACGATTCGGAGGGCTGGTCGTAACAATGTTCTCGGCTTGCGGTCGCTCATGGCTTGTTGTACTTGTCGTTGTACTTATTGTTCTATTGTGCCTTGTAATTCTCGAAGCATCTTTTCCTTCATAATTTCTATTTCGGCAAACGCTTCTCTAGCTCTCTTTGACTCTTGTAAGTGTGAAGGTGGTGCGGGAATCTGTCTTCCAGGAACCTTAACCCCGACACCTCGTGTCCGCCCGGGATGCTCCTTGTTTCCTGTGGCACGTGTTAGTTCGCCGTTCTCCCTATCTGGGTGGAATGTTCCTTGGGAAGACTCGACGCATGACTCCCGAACCTTTGCGACATTGCTTCGTCATCGCTATTTGAAGGATAAACCCCACCGACGTGACACTTGCCCTCGCTAGCACGTAGTGCTTGACTCGATCCGTAGTCCGCCAATTGACTTGTACCACGATCATTGTAGTGATTACGCTTCTTGCCTCTCCCATTTAGGGATTTTACAGCGTACCCACCGCACCAAGTCGTGTGGATGGATGTTCCTCCTTCCGATGTTTATGTGGTCCTCATTGGACTTCTTTGTCGCTTCACTTTGCTTCATCGACACGAAATCATCCCAATATGGTTCTAAGTTTGGGTAGTCCCCGATGGCCAATCGGTTTTTCTTCACATAAGTAGTATTCAGCCTGGCCTTGAAGTTCCTCCATGCCGCATCCATGGTCATCAACGCATCCCTGTGCACGCGGTGTTCATCTTCTTCAGGGAATTCGAAGGTTTGTTGGAGCTCCGTCCATAGATCAGTTTTGATGGTATCGGGCACTTTGTGCCAATCCAAAAGGTGATTGGCACTCTCTTCCTTACGATATACCCGCAGTTGTTCTCAGACTTTGCTACAAACTTTGGTGGTGCAATAGGGGCCCCACTTACGAGACCTCACGAGATGGTATACCGGCCTTGGGCTTCTTATTTCTTCCTCGGCCACGAGGTCTTGCCATGGTATGTCGGCATCGGCGCAACGGCGGTGGTTGGGTGGAGGTTGAGGAACACGCTAGGGCTAGGGTCGGGCTCGGGTGGATTGCTCCTCCATATCGACCTTGGATGTGCGAATGAAAGGGGTAAAGTATGGAACCATTAGAATTTGGCGGTCATTTGGGTTAAGTGCGGAAGTTTAATTTCAAAACTAGAAATGAAAGTAATCGAGAAATTGGGCATTCAATAGAAAAACTTATCTTTTAGAAAAACTTATCTTTTGTTCTGGCTACTTTTGTTTTCTTTGTTCATTCCATCGCTCATCAGTGTGCTAGAGTCTAGAATATATCTCCTAGTTTGTTTTCTTGAAATTGACGGGCATCATGCATGCATATATGGTGTCCCGATTAATTATATGTATATATATAATTAATTTCCTTCTTCCGTGATAGATATGCTATATATATGTTTTGGAAGGAGAGATTTGAGCGACATATGACAGGGAAAGGAGGTTCATGACATATATAGTGTGGCATTTTCTTTATTTGCTAGCTTGTAGTACTATATATATATAGTTTATCGATCGATCTTACTCCTCATGCATGAGTCTTTTTAACTTTCGTCTAGCTAGCTAGCTCTTGCAAGAAGCCATAGATCGATTGCTATCGATCATATATATATGAACATATATAGAAAATAAAGGATGCATCTATATATGTATGTCGACTCTCTCTCTCTCTCAATGCATGCATGCATGTAGTGTAATGGAGCGGCTTTTGCAAAGGGGAATGTAAGGCTTTGCAACCGAAAGAAAGAAAAGCTCTCCGTATGCGTTTACGTGTGTGTGCTGTGCACCGCTCGATCGGTCAAGTAGTACTAACTGATTTTAATTTGTGGCATGGGCAAAGGAGGAGAAAAGACTCTTAAAAGAAATGAAATTTTGTAATGGATCAAGTACATTGTGCAGTTGGTTTCTTATCCTTAATTACCTTCTGGAACTTAATTTGAATGCACTATTAATTAATGGCTTTAATTTGAAAACACGGTGTGAAGAGGATAATATTTATTCCTCCCCACAAGAAGTAATATATAGGTAGAAGAATTTGCACCTATCTAGGGGCCATGCAAATGTACATATATAATTAATATATACATACATACTAGACTCGATACGTAGTATATATCTCATCAATCGTTTGCATTAGAGTTAAAAATTTATAACTTGCATGCATGGCAATATTGTATACACATTACATTATCCACATATATAAGCATAAACGAACTGATAAATAATATAGCATGCAAGATATATCTTAATCGTATATACCCTACATATGTGCGCTAGATTTTTACGATATTACTAATAATTAAGAGCATCCATGCGGATGTATCGCACGATAAAAGTATGCATAAACTGCGGTTTCTTTGGTATATATATGTATGTATATGTTTCCTAAAACTCTAGTATTTATATATAATGCCACGATTAATAGAGTATTACATAATTGTTATTAATCTTAAGTTGATTGTTGGATATGATTTTAGGACAAAATGATCAAGAATGTAAATTGACCACATGGAAAAGAACAGAAAATGACAATTGACAAGATATCGAGAATTAACTCGATAGAAGATTCAATGTTTAGCAAACCGAATGGGCGAGGAGCTCACGCGCGTCGGGCGCAAGGCGGCGACGCGGGCGAGGCGCGGCGCCGTCGGTCGGGGGCGGGCGCGAGCGTCGGGCGTCGGCTGCCAAGGCGTCGTCGCGTGTCGGTCGAGGGCGTGGGCGCGCGGCGGCGCGGCGTCGGCGGCGTCGGGCGGCGGCGCGCGATCGAGGGCGCGAGCGTCGGGCGGCGATCGTGGCGGCGTCGGGCTCGGTGAGAAGACTGAAGCGGCGGGAGTTTAGGGTTTAGGGCAACGGTGAGAAGAGTGACTGTTGTAAAGACTTTTATATGTGGGTTATTTGTGGCGGTTCTTTATACGAACCGCCATGGATATCCTTATCTGTGGCGGTTATTATTAAGAACCGCCACTAATATATAACTTATCTGTGGCGGTTCTTTATACGAACAGCCACTGATACACTTATCTGTGGCGGTTCTTCACAAGAACCACCACTGATACATATATTATCTGTGGCGGTTCTTTATACTAACCGCCACTGATACAATTATCCTAACATAATTGTAACCATATTTACTTCTAATACAGTAATCTACCCTACATAATCCTAATATATTAATGACCTTATATAATCCTAATAAATATTATATATCCTATATAATCCTGCTAAATATTATATACCCTATATAATCCTAATATAGTAATGATCATATTTAATTCAAATACAGAATATACCCTACATAATCCTAATATATTAATGACCCACATTTCCATTACTCCACACAAATGCATAACACCACATTTCCATTACTCCATACAAATGCATATTGTTTACATCACATTGCCATTACTCGTATATAGCTAATTATTTTCTTTCACAATCTGCCCTTCTTCATGATCGTCGCGATGATAGGTAGCTTCTCGAGTGGTTTCTTCCTCGAGCCTCGATGTTGCCATCTACGAAAGGAGGAAACTCGTCAAACTGGTTGTACTCATCCTCATCCACGACATTCTCAACTCCGACGATCCTTCTTTTTCCCTGAAGAACTACATGGCGCTTCTTATCTGCCGGGTCGATTACATAGAAGACTTGTGCTACTTGCTTCGCAAGTAAGAATGGTTCATCTCTGTATCTGACATGTTCGATGTCCACAGTAGTGAAGCCGTACTTGTCCACCTTGACACCCTTTGAGAGTTGTACCCAACGACACCGAAACATCGAGATCTTAAAAATACAATAGTCGAGCTCCCAAATCTCTTCTATGAACCCATAGAAGCTACTCTTCTTACTGCCTGTGTTGTCATAGGCATCTATGCGGACACCACTATTTTGGTAAGTGCTTTTGCTATCCTGAGATCTCGTGTAAAAGGTATATCCATTTATGTCGTATCCTTGCCATATCAAGATTGTACCTGATGGCCCTTTTGCCAACCACCTCAACATAACACCCGTTTCTTTCCCAGTCATATGCTCTTTGAACCAATGATTGAACAAACAGTTATGCTCTTTTGTTACCCAAACCTCTGATCGTCCACGATTTTCCTCTCGTAGCTTATCCTTGTGCATGTCCATATACGAGGACACCTCAACCGATGTTGCAAGGCGTGAAATGAGCTTTTGAACAATCCATGATCGTAAGAATTTATTGATTTCCTTTCAATCGTCCCTTTTCCAGCTAGCCTACCCTCATGGCGAGATACAGGCACTCCTACCGGTTCCACCCCCTCCATGTAATCCACGCAAAACTCGATAACCTCCTCAGTTGCATAACCTTCCACAATGTAGCCCTCCGGCCGAGATCGATTGCGTACATACTTCTTCAGGATACCCATGTACCTTTCGAACGGGTACATCTGATGCAGGAATACGGGGCCACATACATTTATCTCATTCACAAGGTGAACAATGAGATGAACCATTATATCGGAAAATAATGGAGGGAAATACATCTCTAGCCGGCATAGTGTCTTGACCACATCATTCTGCAGTTCAGAAAATCCGATGTGATCGATGACCTTCTGTGAAATCGTGTTGAAGAAGAAACACAACCTCATGATTGCCTCTCAGACCTTTTCAGGCAAAATACCTCTAATTGCAATAGGAAGCATTTGTGTTATCATCACATGACAATCATGAGACTTCATGCGATTAACTTCAAATCTTTCATCGAGACTAGTTTCTTGATGCTTGCGAGTAACCGACGAGAACTTTCACACCATACAAGCATTTGCAGAGGCATTCTCTCTTTCTTGGATAGAGTGTAGCAAGTGGGGAAGGTAAAGTTGCCCTTTCCCGTTGTCTTGAGGATGTAGCTCAGCTCGATTTTCATATCTTCCGTGTCCCTTCGTGCCTTGATCAGTCCTTAGTTTTGCTAGGAATGTTCAAAGAAAAGCCCAATCAAGTTGTCACATACATTTTTCTCTCGTGCATGACGTCTATGCAAAGGTCGAACTTCTAAGTCCTTCCAACAGGCAAGTTCCAAAATATCGATCTCTTCTTCAACGTGGTCTTCTCGAGACGAGACCTCGATTTATTATTACTATCTCCTTTCCAAGTACAACATTAATATCCTTAACCATATCATATACCTCTTCCCCACGCGAGGCCTTGGAGCTATACCATCCTGTTTTGTCCCGTCAATTGTTTCTTCATATTGCGGTAGGGTGATTCTGCGAAGGAACCTACGGTGATGCATGTACAGTTTTCCTCGAGTTATTGAGCCACACACTAGCGGTTTCATCCATGCCTTCGGGGCATGCTTTGGCCCTTTACAAGACGACGGATAGGTCACCAAGGGCGTGGAAATCATTGATGGTGCAAAACAACAATGCGCGTAGGATGAAGTACTCACTTATACTCATCCCATACCGCATACACCTTCGCTCCACAAGACCACAAGATCTTCCACCAATGGTTGTAGGTATACATCAATATCATTGCCAGTTGTCTCGGCCCTTGGATAGCAGCGATATTATAATGTACTTTCGTTTCATACACAACCAAGGAGGAAGGTTGTAGATACAGAGAGTCACGGGCCAAGTGCTATGAATACTACTCATGTTACCGAAAGGATTCATTCCATCCGTACTCAACCCAAACCTTATATTCCTCGGTTCATTCCTCAAGTCCTTCCTAAAGAGCCTATCGATGGTTCTCCATCAAGCGTAATCAAGACGGTGTCTCGACTTTCCATCCTTTTTACGCTCTTCTGAGTGCCATCGCATCAATTGGGCATGCTTTTTGTTTCCAAATAAACGTTTCAACCGAGGTATTATTGGTAAATACCACACCATTTTAGCGGGAGCTCTTTTCTTCACCACGATGCCCTCGCTGTCATGGCCTTTACGCTTGTATCGCGATGATTTGCACACCGGACATACATCCATGTTTGTATACTCTTTGCGATAGAGTATGCAATCGTTTGGACATGCATGTATTCTTTCTACTTCCAATCCTAATGGATATACAACCTTCTTAGCTAAATAAGTGGTTATCGGCAATACGTTTCCATCTGGAAGCATGTCCGCTAAGAGATGTAATAGCGCCGTGAAACTCTTATCGGACCAACCATTGCTTGCCTTCAATTTTAGAAGTGAAAGCACGGTGTGCAACTTTGTGTATTCCTCCTTGCAACCCGGGAACAAAGGTGTGTCCGAGTCATCCAACAAACCCTTGAATTGATTAAACTCTCTCTGACTAGTGTAGTTCCCTTCTGCATCGCGCAACATCTGAGCAAGATTATTATCGTCATCAATGTCCAACCTATCCTCATCAGATCCATAACCGATGTCAGCTGCCATAATGCCTTCTTCATCATCCAATACGTTATCACCTTCATGTATGTTTTCCTCTTCATCGTGACTTGTCCAACGTATATAGCCAAGTACAAAACCCCTTCGAATCAAGTGCAAGTGGATGTGCTCTTTGTCTGAAAACATTTTCTCATTCTTGCAATCAATGCATGGACAATGTATGTACTCCGTCTTCTTGTGCAACTTGTTCTCCTCAGCGGCTCTTAGAAAAGCAGATACCCCATCGATGTAATCTCAGCTGTATCGGTTCGCATTATACATCTATCTCCAGTCCATCTAAAATTAATTAACATATAAAAATTGATTAAAAAATTAATGTAATTACTTATCATCTAAAGGAGCTAGATAATAAATTCATCATCTAGAAATAATGAGCACCAACCTACCAAATTAACAAAAATTTCATGTCTATTAATATCCACTAATCTTAATTAAACAAATTTAATATATGCAAGATGTATATTATATGTGCACACAAATGGAACCAACACTACTACAGAATTGTACATCAGAATCGGTTCTTTTTTGTCATTACAGTCAGTTCAAGTGGCGATACGAAGTCTTTGGATAGTGATGAGGTGGAGTTATCACAGTCGGTTTTACCCCGATTGTGATAAATCCTCATTAGAATCGGTTCTTAGATCAAACCGATTCTGATGAACACATTATCACAATCGGTTTTTTCTAATAACCGATTCTGATAAAGGGTCATCAGAATCGGTTCTTTAAAGGAAGCGATTCTAATGACCTCATCATTAGAATCGGTTCTTTTGCCGAACCGATTCTGATAACCACGTTATCAGAATCGGTTTCGCAAAGAACCGATTCTAATGAGGTCATCGTAATCGCTTCCTTAAAGAACCGATTACGATGACCTCATTAGAATCGGTTCTTTTGTAGAACCGATTCGATAACTGACGTTATCGAATCGGTTCAAAAAGAACCGATTCTAATGAGGTCATCGAATCGCTTCTTTAAAGAACCGATTACGATAATGTATCATCACAATCGCTTTATTCCAAGAACCGATTGTAATGATATGGTTATCACTATCGCCAGAAAAGAACCGATTCTACTAATGTGGTTATCACAATCGCTTAAAAGAACCGATTACGATGAGAGGTCATCACAACAGTTCCTCATAAGAACCGATTCTGATGACCCTCATGGGGGTGTTTCAATTTTGCATATTATCCAAAATAACACACATATTAACATTGGGCATATATATATCACATTGACAATACATAACACAGAATGCACATATCACATTCACAGAACATGAATACGTAAATTGCAATACATATAGCCCATTCGTTCACAACATACAAACACAAACATGCTTAACAATCAGTACACGTGCATATATATCACATTGACATATACAATTAATATTGTTTCCATATGGACTAGTTGATAGCATCTAGGCACCCCTCAAATTTATTTTTTAGATTATCATGATTTTGGTATTGATGACTAAGTTAGTAATATTCAAAGCTTGAAGATAAGTGAGCTGGAACCTATGATAAAATAAGCTGGTACAACAAGATTAAGGCTTTTAGTTTATAATTTATATCTTGGGAGATGTTTTAAGTCTAATAGCCTAGGGGTTTTATCTTTGTTTAGTTGTCCAAAAAGAGGGACTTTGCACAAGGAAATAATTTGTTAGGCAAAAGCAAAACTAGATCTCTTGGAGCTAAAAACACTCAATCTTTACCCTTCTAAAACTATATCTTCCAGTACAATGGACCAATCTTTACCTATCTATATTCTTGATCCGTTGCAAACCTTGAATCTATTCTATGTCAAAACTCCTTTGTATATCTGCTTTTGATTAGAATTTACTCGCTTTGATATCCACATATTCTTAAACAAACTTTTCAGAAAAATATCTTAGTCGAAGTCCGCCTGTGTGACGGACCAAAAATTTGGTCCTAACATACATGCAATTTCTCTCCTCAAGATGTCGGACCAAAGATGTCTTAGGTTTCCTATCTTGACATACCAAAAATTTGGTCCGGCATCCCTTTCGATGTATAAGTTTTTGCCCGGACTAAATCTTTGATGTTCCTTTTAATCAAACCTAAAATAAGTATTCTCTATCTTCAAAAGAGGTTTTACTTAGGAAACGGACAGAATATTTGTGTTTAATTACTTTAAGTCCGTTCCTATATTGAAAAGCCGGGATAAAAATTTATCTATCTTTGAAAAGGTTCTGGCACCAATCTTCATGAAGTCCATGTATAACGGACCAAAAATTTGGTCCGGTACATGTGTCGCCTTGCCAAAACCAATCTTCGTGAAGTCCATGTATAACGGACCAAAAATTTGGTCCAAGTACATGTGTCGCTCTTGCCAAAACCAATCTTCTGTGAAGTCCATGTATAACGGACCAAAAATTTGGTCAAGTACATGTGTCTTCGCCGTAACCTTTCTTCTCTTAAGTCCATGCATTACGGACCAAAAATTTGGTCCAAGTACATGTGTCTATATGCACCGCAAATCTGTGGCTTTGTCCTTGTATGACGGACCAAAATTTTGGTCCTACGTACATAGGTCTGTATGTCTAAGCAAAATCTCTTGAAAGTCATGTGTAACGGACCAAGCCTCTTAGTCGATACTTATATATATCTCTCGGTTGCATGCTAGACCATCTTCTTGATCAACCCATGTATCTGCGGACCAAACTTTTGGTCCGTCGTGAACTCGAAATTTGGTCCGCATACACATACCCAAGATCGCTAAGCCACGATACATAGTCCGTTATGCGTGTGTTTTCGTTGTTTCGACATCCGACACGTCCAACGGCTACTGTAACCAGTGTAACGGCTATATTCACTCAAAATGGCTATATAAGCATTTCCTAAGCCATCTACCAATAACACGAATGAACTCCTTACTTTTTGGCATTATCATATAGCTCTCATTCTCAAAAAGGAGTCTGTGCTTCGTTTTCACACAAAAATCTTCATACATTCCTAAGTGTGTAAGCTCCAAGTCGTTGTCTAGTTTTGTGACTTACATAGTGAATCAAGAGACGAGAACTTGTGCAAGGTTTATTACTCTTGGATCTTGATGATCCTAGACACTTTGAGGAAGTAAAACAAAGGTGACTGTCCAAAGGTGTTTGTGGAAGGCAACTGTGTTTGTGAGAGGTTTGGAACTCACATCACTGGAGAAGTGAAAGAGTTACCCGAGTGAACACAAGAGCTACTGCGACTAGCTTTGGAGAAGCGGAACTTCGGAAGAAGTGCTTCAACGTGGATTAGGAGTGCGGCTCAACCACGGATAAAATCGTTGTCTCTCCAGTATCATCTCTTTTATTGCTTTCACTGTATTTACTCATTGCTTGGTTTCTGCTTGACTCTTGCCATAAGTTAGTAAACTAAAATTGCCAAAATTTATAAAATTGCCTATTCACCCCCCCTCTAGGCCATATCGATCCTTCAAGTGGTATCAGAGCGTAGGTTTACCTTATTTAGCTTAACTAGCTTTGGTAAATGGCTGAGGGAAATGGTTCTGCTACTGTTAGTATTGGTAGAGTACCTGTTTTTGATGGCACAAACTATGCTTATTGGAAGATCAGAATGAGATGCTATTTAGAAGCTATCGGGTATGATGTGTGGAGGGTTACAGAGAAACCTATGCCTCCTCGTGTCATACCAAGGGCAATCAGATATGGAGAACCCACTCGGTGAAATTCAAAATATGCAATATGATGCCCAAGCTAGAAATGCCATATTTTCTTGTCTTAGCTTAGAAGTCTTTGATAGAGTAAGTAATCTTACTTCTGCATATGATATATGGACAACATTACAAGAAATTCATGAAGGTACCTCCGATGTAAAAGAAGAAAAATACTATGTTGTTAGGGAAAAATTTGATCAATTCAAAATGCTTCCTCGAGAAAATGCAAATGATATGTTCTCTAGGCTAAATCCTATTGTAAATGAACTAAAGGGCCTAGGAACTAAAATTTCAGATGTTGAAGTATGCAGAAGATGATTAGAGTGCTTCCACGATCATATCACTGACTTGATCACTTATCCGTCTAATGATGGTGATCTTAAAAGGCTCACTCCAACTGAACTCTTGGGCAAAATATCGCTCATGAGCTCACCTTGGTCGATGAAGATGCACCAAGAAAGAAATCCATCGCGTTAAAGGCCAAAGAAGTTATTCAAGATTCATCCAAGAAGATGATGATGAGTCAAGTGAAGATGAAGATGAAGACGTGAAGAAGTTAGCTCTACTCATGAGAAGAGCAAACAAACTCATGAGAAGGGTCAATTCTAGAGACAGAGAAAGGTCAAACTCTTACTCAAAGAAAAATCCTTTTTCTAATGTTGTATGTTTTGATTTAAATGAAAAGGGACACATAGCTGCTCGGTGTCCCAACAAAATCAAGAAGAAGAGCAAGTACAAGAATAAGGACGACGAGGATGAAGAAAAGACTCATGAAAATCAAAGAAGAAGTTTTTCAAGAAGAGCTACTCTAAGAGATTTATGAAGAAAGGAAAGGAGAGGCTCACATAGGAGAATGGGTCACCGACGATGAAAGTGAAAGTGAAGACTCATCCTCGGAAGAAGAAAGTCCAAAGTCAAAGGGCTAGCTGGACTCGCTAGATGAGTCAACTCCACCGCCACCATTATTCCCTCTCTGTCTTATGGCAAGAGCAGATGAGGAAAAGGTGAGTGATTCTCCTACTTATGATGAGTTAGTAGAACTAGTTAAGGAACTAAATAATGCCTTGCATGATAAGACAAATTCAACCAAAACTCTTAAGAAGACTATCTCTAGCCCGCTCAATGATCAAAGGATGCTAACAGACAAGCATGAAAAACTTATGCATGAACATGAAAAGTCTGTACAAATTCATGATGATCTAGTCGTAAGTAATGCTTTGCTTGGTAAAAATTATGAAGACTTGCAAATTAACTTCTGTGAACTAGAAATTGAAAATGAGATGATGTCTAACAAGATCACCATGCCTCTTTAAGTAATACATCATCTCGTATGACTCTTCAACAAAAGAGATCTTGACCTTGGTTCTCTGATGCTTGCAAAGGAAATTGCAAATATGCTTCTGTGTCAAGGAGCTTGAAACCAAAAATAAAGAACTAAAAATTCAAATAGCCACATTTGATAAAGGCTTAGAAAAATGTTTTACAGGAAGTGCTATCCTTGACAAAATTCTTGTTGGACAAAGACCAAACTTGGGCAAAAGGGCTTGGGATATAAACCCAACAGTTTGCCAAATAAAATGCATCAGTCATGTTAAACAAATTTTTGTCAAGAAAGGCACTCAATGTTATTATTGTCATGGATCTAATCATGCATCTAAAAACTGCTATCTTGCAAATGTTTCTAATGCCAAAAGGGATCGCATGGTTGATGCCCATTATATGTTATTTAAAGATTTCAGGGCAAAGCAAATGTAAAATATGTGGGTCCTCAAATCTAAATAAGAAACTTAAAGTCATCTGGGTACCTAAGACCATGCTAATAAATCCTTTCAAACCTAAGATGGCTGTAACTAACATCAAAGGACCCAAAAGTATTTGGGTACCTAAAATGAAGAAATGAACTTGTAGGTAAATTATAAGAGTGGAGGCGACATTGGGTCATAGGCGGTGGCTGCACTCAACACATGACCGTACCTCAAGAATGTTCACTTCAATTGAAGGAGAAAGTGATCCAAGTCACAAAATCACCTTTGGAGACAACAAAAAAGAAAGGTAAAAGGTCTTGGTAAGATTGCCATATCAAACGATCACTCTATTGACAATGTTCTTCTCGTTGATTTCTTAAACTTCAATTTCATTGTCTGTTGCTCAATTATGTGATCTTGGATTTCATTGTAACTTCATACGATGGGGTAATCTTGTATTTGATAAAAATAAAAGCTTATATTCAAAGGATTGATTTCAAAATCTCTATTTAGTAGATTTCAAATCTAACTCCTCATGTATCTCAACCGCCTGTTAGCTAAAGTCTCCCTCGGATGGCTTTGGCATAGGTCTCTGGGCATGTAGGTATGTCTAATCTAAAGAAGCTTTTCAAAATGAGCTTGTGGTGGGTTTGAAAGATGTCAAATTTGAAAAGAATAAGCTATGTAGTGCTTGTCAAGCGTGCAAACAAGTAGCTAATTCTCATCCAATTAAAAGTATCATGTCCACCACTAGACCACTTGAGCTTCGATATGGATGTGTTTGGTCCCACCTCATATGCCAACATTGGTGGTAACTCTTATTGCTTAGTAATTGTTGATGACTTTTCCAGATTTACTTGGGTATTCTTTTGCCAAACAAAAGTGAAGTTGGAAAATCTTCAAAACTTTTGCAAAAGGGCTCAAATGAATTTGATTGTCCCATCAAAAAATAAGAAGTGACAATGGATCCGAGTTCGTTAACACAAATATTATTGAATACCGTGATGAATTAGGAATTAAGCATGAACTCTCGCAACTTATACTCCCCAGCAAAATGGAGTAGTTGAAAGGAAAAATCGAACTTTGATTGAAATGGCTAGATCTATGCTAGATGAATATGAAACCTCCGATGCTTTTTGGTCAAGCAATTAGTCTCGCTTGTCATGTCAGTAAATAGACTATATCTTCATAGATTGCTTAAGAAAACTCCTTATGAACTCTTGGTAGGAAGAAGACCAAATGTATCATATTTTCGTGTGTTTGGTTGTAAAGTATATATCTATAAAAAGAGAACTCATTTGGGAAAATTTCAAACTAGATGTGACCACGGCTTCATGCTAGGATATTCCTCTAAATCCAAAGCATATAGAGTCTTTAATAATACCATTGGTGGTAGAAGAAACTTATGATGTAAAGTTTGATGAATCTAATGGCTCACAAGGTGAGCATGAGAATTTAGATGATGTAGGAGACGATGGCTTGGCACAAGCAATGAAGAAGATGGAAGTGGGAGATATTCGACCAAAAGAAGACAAGGATGAACTCCCCACTCAATCAATAGTGCCTCATGATGGAACACTAGAGGAAGAAGAAGATGAAAAGAGCAAGATCATCTGTTCTCATCAAAAGCCATCATACCATTGCTAAAGATCATCCTCGATCAAATCATTGGTGGATTGAGAAGGGTGTTCAAACTCGCTCTAGACAACCTTCTTTTTGTGAACACTACTCTTTTGTCTCGTGTATTGAGCCTAAAACAGTGGAAGAAGCACTAGAAGATGCTGATTGGATTATTGCTATGGAAGAAGAACTTAACAACTTTGAAAGAAACAAAGTCCTGAGTTTAACCAATCGCCCAAGGGATCACAATATTATTGGTACAAAATGGGTGTTCGTAAATAAGCAAGATGAAAATGGAGTGGTGATAAGGAATAAAGCCGACTTGTAGCTCAAGGATTTACTCAAATAGAAGGATTGGACTATGGAGAGACCTATGCCCCAGTGGCTCGCCTTGAAGCAATTCGGTTCCTTCTGCCTTTGCTACTCATTTTAATATCACTCTTTTTCAAATGGATGTAAAAGTGCATTTCTAAATGGATTCATTGATGAAACTGTCTATGTCGAACAACCACCGGTTTTGAAGATCCAAATTTGCCAAACCACGTGTATAAATTATCTAAGGCACTCTATGGTCTAAAACAAGCTCCTAGAGCTTGGTATGAGCATATAGAGATTTTCTACTCAATAAAGACTTCAAAGCTGGAAAGGTTGATCCAACATTGTTTTTAAAAGACATCAATGGAACATTAATGATTTGTCAAATATATGTTGATGATATTATCTTGGCTGTACTAATACTTCTCTTTGTAAAGAATTTGGTGATATGATGGCCAAAGAGTTCGAGATGTCTATGATTGGGAACTATCATTCTTTACGGGATTTCAAATCAAGCAACTAAAGGAAGGAACCTTTATTTCAAGAAAAATATACTAAGGATCTTCTCAAACGCTTCAAAATGGAAGAATGCAAGATCATAAAGACTCCCATGGCTACTAATACACATCTTGATCAAGATGTGGGAGGTAAGTCTGTAGATCAGAAGCTCTTTAGATCCATGATAGGCTCTTTACTATACTTGACAGCATCTAGGCCTGATATCATGTTTAGTGTGTGTATGTGTGCTAGATTTCAAGTCGTTCCTAAAGAAATTCACTTGAGTGTCAGAAAAGAATATTTAGATATCTTAAATTTACTTCTAATATTGGTTTATGGTACCCCAAAGGTGCTCCTTTGAGCTTCTAGGCTACTCAGACTCGATTATGCGGATGCAAGATTGATCGTAAGAGCACCTCGTGAGTGTCATTTGCTAGGAAGGTCTTTAGTTTCTTGGTTTTCTAAAAGCAAAATTCAAGAGCACTATCCCTTGCGAAGCCGAATATGTGGCTCTTTGGAAGTTCTTTGTGCTCAAATCTTATTCATCAAACAAACATTTTGGATTTTGGTATAAAATTTGATAATGTACCTCTATTATGTGATAATGAAAGTGCAAAGTGAAAATAGCAAACAATCCGGTCCAACATTCGAGAACTAAGCATATAGAAATTAGACATCACTTTATTCGTGATCATGTTGCTAAAGAAAACATTATGCTTAGTCATGTAAGGCGAGGACCAATTGGTCGATATTTTCACTAAGCCGCTGATGAGGCCAAATTTTCAAAATTAAGAAATGAACTAAATATCATTGCTTTTTCAAATATTGCTCGATAATGTCTGACTAAGGGGGAGCAATTTGTTTACCATGTTTATCTTTTTCTTTCTTTCTTGATTTCTTACCCCAGCTGTGCATGAGTTTCTGTCAAAAATCGTTTTGGTTTCCGTAACTCCCAGTTTTTCCGTATCTTCTCAAACTTCAAAGTCGCCTCGGATTTTGTTGTATTTACTTCTTTCTTATCACAATGGCTATAAAAGGCGTACAAGAGGCTATGAAGATACAATCTATCTCGTAGCTTCCCTCTTTTCTAAAGTTCGCCACCATGCCGAAAAGGCCCTATGGAGATGATCGAGATGATCCAGAGCTGGCTGAGCTCTGGAAGGATTTCGATCGCTATCTTGAGGAGATGGCAGAAGAAAGGAAGGTTGTCAAGGACACTGCTGCAGTAGATGCTTTTCTAGAGGCTTTCCCCACTCTCCTCAGGGCCAGAGATGCTCTCATCAAGGCTCTCGGGCGCACTCGTAGGGGAGAAAACTAGTGTCTGTTCTTGTCTTGTCCCATTTCCTCTGATCATGTAATCCGGGACTCTGTATTTAAATAAAATGATGGTGTTCTAAAATGATCTATTGAGTCATTTCTTTTCTCTCATACTTTATAAGGAAAACTCTATTCATACGTGTATGTCGCTAAAACATGACTTCGACTAGTCGCATAACACGATATGATCTTTTCGGCTCTAGTTAAATGATTCTCGCTTCGACTACACAATATGGATAAAGTAACATGTCAAGTTAAAATGACTCTTTGAATAATGTTTTTTTTAAAATTTGGCTACAAGACTCATCTTTCTATGCTCATCCCTATCTAATCAAAATTATAAAGAAACAATTTCTTTTTGCATAGTGTCCATATTAAAGTACTTGAGTTCTTCAGATAAGCTTAGTTTAAAGAAATACTTAAGCTTACTTGATTACTGACTCAAACATTAACTCAAATCGGTTGTTTGATTGAATTTGGTTGTTGATCTTAGATATATCTCTTATCTTTAAAATATTGAAATATAGACATGATGCGGTCGAGAACATCTCAAATTCTGTGTTCTGCTTGGATCGGACTAATCTCAAAATAAACCGACAATGCTCACGGACTAAATTTTTGGTCCATCGATAATAAGAGCTTTGATCTTAATACCAAGTGGACTAAAACTGGTCGGACTAAGTACAAAGCTTTTGGTCCGCCCAAATAGTAATCTATCCAAATTCGTTTAAGTCAAGTCTGCCTCATGATTAAATATCTCTTAGTCATAACTCTTATCTAAATTTAAACAATTTACACCAAGCTTAAATAAAATTCCTTTTTCTCCTCTCAAGATTTCAAAAGTTATTCAAAATCTTACCTATTGCTTTAGGTCTTATCTATTGATATCCTGTCCTTTTGGGACTCTCTGTGCCTGCTCAAACTGTCCTCAAAAAGGAGAGGTCCCACTGTCCTTACAAAAAAAAAACTTTTGCTCCCCTCCAACTACCCTGGTTAAAAGGTATCAGTTTCCAAGGTCTATTTACTTCTGCAAATGCATTCAATGCAGTAACTTCTTCCATCAAAAACCTCCTTGATTATTGCCTTGCTTGCGCAAAAACTCCTCTGAACCGGAAGTTTCTTTCTTCTCTTCACCGAAGCAAATCCTGACCGGATCTTGACAACGGTGATCGCTCGACCTTGTGCGTAAGAATCTCCTTCAAACTCAGTAAGTTCCCTAGAACTTCTCCTTTTCTATTCAAAATCTCGAACCCTAGACCTAGTGCTTAGACTTAGTTCTTTCTTTTAGGTCTATTCTTGCAAGAGAGTCCAGTTACGAGTTTGTGTTTGAAACAGAATGAGGTCTAAGAATCCGGATAAAAGGGTGCATTTGGAAAGATCTTTGATAAAGTTAAGAGTAAAAAGCAAAGAAGATCTAGTTCATCTTCGAAACAAATATGCTGAACAACCTCAAAGACCAGTTATAATCACGATGTTCATAATCTTTGCTCGACCAATACGAAAAATAGTGACCTCTCATCCAAGAAAAGGAAGCGGATAGTTGACTCGAGTCATCCTCCGAGGATAATCCCTATGAACCCGACAGGTGAATCTTCCTCGAAAGCACGAACTCGATATTCAAATTGATATTCTTAGTAGTGAAGATTTGGGAAAACTTAGTACTAAGAAGTTAAGAGCGATTCGGTTGGTCGGTGAAAAGGTCAGTTCCCGAGTCAAGGCGGTCCGAGGTGAAAATTTTGTGTCCCTTTACACAAAAACATTTACTATGCCTATCTAAGCAGAAGAGATGGAAAAGGAAAGCCGATTTACGCTCTGTCAAATCACCAATATATAGATTGGGATCAAGTGAACAATATCATTGGATCATCCAGGTTGTATGATTGCATAAACTCCAC